>JAGIQG010000007.1:826221-998721 GCA_024679065.1 Sphyrna mokarran | reverse complement strand
AAGAGTCCACCCTATCTATTCCTGTCAACATTTTATAAACTTCTATCAGGTCGCCTCTCAACCTACGTCTCTCCAGTGAGAAGAGTCCCAGCTCACTCAACCTATCTTCATAAGGCCTGCCTCCCAATCCAGGCAGCATCCTTGTAAATCTCCTCTGAACCCTCTCAATAGCCTCTACATCCTTCCTATAATGAGGTGACCAGAACTGCGCACAATACTCCAAGTGGGGTCTGACAAGAGTCTTGTAGAGCTGCATCATTACCTAGAACAAAGAACAAAGAACAAAGAGCAACACAGCACGGGAAACAGGCCCTTCGGCCCAACGAGCCCGCGCCGCCGTCTTAACGTCTTTATGACATTACCATGACCTTAGGCTATGCCTATTGTGGAAGATTCGCATATAGGGACCAATATAGGGACCAATTGGTTAGGACAAGATTAGGGCCAGTCACAGACAGCAGTGGGAAGTTGTGCATGGAGCCTGAAGAGATTGGAGAGGCACTGAATAAATATTTCTCTTCGGTATTCATGCAGGGTGATGTAAATGTAGTTATGGAGAACACTGAGGTACAGGGTAGCAAACTGGAAGGTATTGAAGTAGATAGGGAGGATGTGCTAGATATTCTTGAGGGTTTGAAGTTGGATAAGTCCCCTGGGCCGGACGGGATTTACCCTAGGATTCTCTGGGAGGCAAGAGAGGCGATTGTAGAGCCTCTGGCTCTGATCTTCAGGTCGTCGTTGGTTACGGGTATGGTTCCGGAAGACTGGAGGATAGCGAATGTGGTCCCATTGTTCAAGAAGGGGAAGAGAGACCTTCCAGGGAATTATAGGCCAGTGAGTCTTACTTCTGTTGTGGGCAAAGTATTGGAGAGAATTATTAGGGATAGGATTTATAGTTATTTAGAGAGAAATGAATTGATTGGAGATAGTCAGCATGGTTTTGTGAAGGGTAGGTCGTGGCTTACTAACCTCATTGAGTTTTTTGAAAAAGTAACCAAAGAGGTGGATGGGGGTAAGACGGTTGATGTGGTATATATGGACTTTAGTAAAGCGTTTGATAAGGTTGCCCATGGAAGACTTCTGCAGAAAATGCAGATGTATGGGATAGAGGGTGATTTAGCTAATTGGATTAGGAATTGGCTAGCAGATAGAAGACAGAGGGTGGTGGTTGATGGGAGATATTCATCGTGGAGTTCGGTGACAAGTGGTGTACCTCGGGGTCTGTTTTGGGGCCCCTGCTGTTTGTAATTTTTATAAATGATCTGGATGAGGGTATTGAAGGATGGATTAGTAAATTTGCGGATGACACTCAAGTCGGTGGAGTGGTAGATAGTGAAGAGGGGTGTTATAGTTTGCAGAGAGACTTGGACAAGTTGCAGAGCTGGGCCAAGAGGTGGCAAATGGACTTTAATGTGGAAAAGTGTGAGGTAATGCACTATGGCAGGAATAATAAATGTGTAGAGTATAGGGCTAATGGTAGGATTCTTAGTAGTCTTGATGAACAGAGGGATCGTGGTGTGTATGTGCATAGATCCCTGAAAGTAGGCAGTCAAGTCGAGAAGGTTGTTAAGAAGGCATATGGAGTCTTACCTTTTATTGGTAGGGGGATTGAATTTCGGAGCCGCAACGTCATGTTGCAACTGTACAAAACTCTAGTGCGGCCGCACTTGGAGTATTGTGTGCAGTTCTGGTCCCCACATTATAAGAAGATGTGGAGGCATTGGAGAGGGTACAGAGGAGGTTTACCAGGATGTTGCCTGGTATGGAGGGCAGGTCTTATGAGGAGAGGCTGAGGGAGTTGAGGTTGTTTTCGTTAGAAAGGAGGCGGCTAAGAGGAGACCTTATCGAAACATATAAGATGATTAGAGGTTTAGATAGGGTGGACAGTGATAGCCTTTTTCCTAGGATGGAGAAAGCTAGCATGAGGGGACACAGCTTTAAATTAAGGGGTGATAGATCTAGGACGGATATCAGAGGTAGGTTCTTTACCCAGAGGGTGGTTAGGGAGTGGAATGCCCTGCCTGCGGCAGTTGTAGATGCACCACGTTTGGTGGCGTTTAAGAGGTTAGTTGACAAGTATTTGGAAGCGAAGGGAATGGTTTAGTTTGGAAGGTCATTGCTTTTTATATTGGTTGGCGCACCATCAAAGGCCGAAGGGCCTGTTCTGTGCTTTAATGTTCTATGTTCTATGTTCTAATATAGGGACCTGTCTCCTGACTCCTAAACTCTATTCCTCGATTAATGAAGGCCAGTACACTGTACGCCTTCTTGACCACTTCCTCCACCTGCGAGGCCGATTTAAGAGTCCTATGGACCCGGACCCCGAGATCCTTCTGCTCTACAACACAGCTAAGACTCCTACCCCTTATAGTGTACTTCTTCATCCCATTATTCCCACCAAAATGGACCACAACACATTTATCTGCGTTGAAGTCCGTCTGCCACTTCTCCGCCCAGTCTTGCATCCTGTCTATGTCCCACTGCAACTTTTGGCATCCCTCCTGACCATCCACAACATCACCGATCTTTGTATCATTGGCGAACTTGCTAACCCATCCCTCCACTTCCTCATCCAGGTCATTTATGAAAATGACAAACATGTCAGTCTATAACTGCAGCTTTATGCACCAGGCCATCAGAAATGTTTTGTATTTTAGCTTGAGTTTTCCTTATCCTCAAATGATCTCCTCCCATGCTATTCACAACAGCTCCTTTCTGTACACTATCAGCAATACCACTTGATGAACTTCTGCCTATTTTTCTTATGCCTGAACATATAAAGGTCTCTATTTCCTCCTTTAGACCTCATTTTTAAGGTAATAACGTTCTGGTATAACTCAGATTCCTCTTCTGTGTACAGTTTCTCATACATCTGTTTTATTTCTCTATCTTTCTCTTGTGACTGTGCCAACTCTCCCAAATCAAAAATACCCATCTCATCCTCTACAATCATTTGATCAAAAATTGCTTCTGATAATTGAACTTCAACCTTCTTACCTTCACTCTTTGATTTTTCCTTGTGCTTTAACCCTGTGACTTTGTGACCATGTTACTGCATAATCAGGAAAAATCCCAGGATATTTGCCTTTCAACACAATTGTTTGATTCCCTATTGGCTTTTCAACTACAATAGGCATCACTCCCACCTGTGATCCACTTAAATCATTACCCAAGATAAACTATTCCTGGACAAGATAATTACTCTATTATTCCTAGTGCTACTTTACCACTCTTTACTGGACTTTTCAGCCTCACCTTATATAATGAATATAATTACAAGGGGCAATATGTCGGAACAGTGGTGAGCACTGCTGCCTCATAGCATCAGGGACCAAGGTGATGGATCAATCAGATCCATCAATGGATCATTATCAGACCAATCTGATAATGAGGTAATGCACTTTGGCAGGAATAATAAATGTGTAGAGTATAGGGCTAATGGTAGAATTCTTAATAGTGTTGATGAACAGAGGGATCTTTGTGTATTTGTGCATAGATCCCTGAAAGTAGGCAGTCAAGTTGATAAGGTTGTTAAGAAGGCACACGGAGTCTTAGCTTTTATTGGTAGGGGGATTGAATTTCGGAGCCGCAACGTCATGTTGCAACTGTACAAAACTCTAGTGCGGCCGCACTTGGAGTATTGTGTGCAGTTCTGGTCCCCACATTATAAGAAAGATGTGGAGGCATTGGAGAGGGTACAGAGGAGGTTTACCAGGATGTTGCCTGGTATGGAGGGCAGGTCTTATGAAGAGAGGCTGAGGGATTTGAGGTTGTTTTCGTTAGAAAGGAGGCGGCTAAGAGGGGACCTAATCGAAACATATAAGATGATTAGAGGTTTAGATAGGGTGGACAGTGATAGCCTTTTTCCTAGGATGGAGAAAGCTAGCACGAGGGGACACAGCTTTAAATTAAGGGGTGATAGTTATAGGACGGATATCAGAGGTAGGTTCTTTACCCAGAGGGTGGTTAGGGAGTGGAATGCCCTGCCTGCGTCAGTTGTAGATGCTCCAAGTTTGGTGGCTTTTAGGAGGTTAGTTGATAAGTTTATGGAAGAGAAGGGAATGGTTTAGTTTGGAGGGTCATTGCTTTTTTCATAATTGGTCGGCGCAACATCGAAGGCCGAAGGGCCTGTTCTGCGCTGTGGTGTTCTATGTTCTAAGGTTCAATTTCAGTCTCGGGTGATGCCTGTGCGAAGTCTGCATGTTGTCCTCATGTCTGCAAGGGTTTTCTTCAGGAGCTCGGCTTCCCTCTCACTGTCCAAAAGACATGGATTGCACATAATAAATTAACCATTAGTGTTTGAGGGATTAGCAGGATAAATGTGTGGGGCTATGGGGATGGGGTCTGGGTGGAATTTTGTTGGTGCAGACCCTGAATGGTCTCTTTCTGAAATGTAGGGTTTCTATGATTCCATGAATACTATATTTCTCACCCTGAATTCCACATACTATCCCTTATAACATTCTAACAGGATTAGACAGCATAGATTCTTGATAAATATGTAACTGTCAGGCAGGAAGGAAGTGGTAGAGCTAGGGAACTGTGGTGTACTAAGGAAGTTAGTTCACTACTGAAGAGGAAAACGGAGGCTTGTATAAAGATGAGACATGAAGGCTCGGGTAGGGCACTGGATACTTATAAATTGGAAACTGGATACTCAGTCATAGACAGCAGTGGGAAGTTGTGCGTGGAGCCTGAGGAGATTGGAGAGGTACTGAATACATATTTCTCTTCGGTATTCACGCAGGGTGATGTAAATGTAGTTATGGAGAACACTGAGGTACAGGGTAGCAAACTGGAAAGTATCGAAGTAGATAGGGAGGATATGCTAGATATTCTCGAGGGTTTGAAGTTGGATAAGTCCCCTGGGCCGGACGGGATTTACCCTAGGATTCTCTGGGAGGCAAGAGAGGAGATCGCAGAGCCTCTGGCTCTGATCTTCAGGTCGTCGTTGGTTACGGGTGTGGTTCCGGAGGACTGGAGGATAGCGAATGTGGTCCCGTTGTTCAAGAAGGGGAAGAGAGACCTTCCAGGGAATTATAGGCCAGTGAGTCTTACTTCTGTGGTGGGCAAAGTATTGGAGAGAATAATTAGGGATAGGATTTATAGTTATTTAGAGAGAAATGAATTGATTGGGGATAGTCAGCATGGTTTTGTGAAGGGTAGGTCGTGCCTTACTAACCTCATTGAGTTTTTTGAAAAAGTGACTAAAGAGGTGGATGGGGGTAAGGCGGTTGATGTGGTATATATGGACTTTAGTAAGGCGTTTGATAAGGTGGCCCATGGAAGACTTCTGCAGAAAATGCAGATGTATGGGATAGAGGGTGATTTAGCTAATTGGGTTAGGAATTCGCTAGCAGATAGAAGACAGAGGGTGGTGGTTGATGGGAGATATTCATCTTGGAGTTCGGTGACAAGTGGTGTACCTCAGGGGTCTGTTTTGGGGCCCCTGCTGTTTGTAATTTTTATAAATGATCTGGATGAGGGTATTGAAGGATGGATTAGTAAATTTGCAGATGACACTAAAGTCGGTGGAGTGGTAGATAGTGAAGAGGGGTGTTATAGTTTGCAGAGGGACTTGGACAAGTTGCAGAGCTGGGCCGAGAGGTGGCAAATGGAGTTTAATGTGGAAAAGTGTGAGGTAATGCACTGTGGCAGAAATAATAAATGTGTAGACTATAGGGCAAATGGTAGGATTCTTAGTAGTCTAGATGAACAGAGAGATCTTGGTGTGTATGTGCATAGATCCCTGAATGTAGGCAGTCAGGTCGAGAAGGTTGTTAGGAAAGCATATGGAGTCTTGGCTTTTATTGGTAGAGGGATTGAATTTCGGAGCCGCAACGTCATGTTACAACTGTACAAAACTCTAGTGCGGCCGCACTTGGAGTATTGTGTGCAGTTCTAGAACATAGAGCATAGAACATTACAGCACAGAACAGGCCCTTCGGCCTTCGATGTTGCGCCGACCAATATAAAAAGCAATGCCCCTCCAAACTAAACCATTCCCTTCTCTTCCATATACTTATCAACTAACCTCTTAAACGCCACCAAACTTGGCGCATCTACAACTGCTGCAGGCAGGGCATTCCACTCCCGAACCACCCTTTGGGTAAAGAACCTACCTCTGATATCCGTCCTATAACTATCACCCCTTAATTTAAAGCTGTGTCCCCTCGTGCTAGCTTTTTCCATCCTAGGAAAAAGGCTATCACTGTCCACCCTATCTAAACCTCTAATCATCTTATATGTTTCGATTAGGTCCCCTCTTAGCCGCCTCCTTTCTAACGAAAACAACCTCAAATCCCTCAGCCTCTCTTCATAAGACCTGCCCTCCATACCAGGCAACATCCTGGTAAACCTCCTCTGTACCCTCTCCAATGCCTCCACATCTTTCTTATAATGTGGGGACCAGAACTGCACACAATACTCCAAGTGCGGCCGCACTAGAGTTTTGTACAGTTGCAACATGACGTTGCGGCTCCGAAATTCAATCCCTCTACCAATAAAAGCCAAGACTCCATATGCCTTCCTAACAACCTTCTCGACCTGACTGCCTACTTCCAGGGATCTATGCACATACACACCAAGATCCCTCTGTTCATCTAGACTACTAAGAATCCTACCATTTGCCCTATACTCTACACATTTATTATTTCTGCCATAGTGCATTACCTCACACTTTTCCACATTAAACTCCATTTGCCACCTCTCGGCCCAGCTCTGCAACTTGTCCAAGTCACTCTGTAAACTATAACACCCCTCTTCACTATCTACCACTCCACCGACTTTAGTGTCATCTGCAAATTTACTAATCCATCCTTCAATACCCTCATCCAGATCATTTATAAAAATTACAAACAGCAGGGGCCCCAAAACAGACCCCTGAGGCACACCACTCGTCACCGAACTCCACGATGAATATCTCCCATCAACCACCACCCTCTGTCTTCTATCTGCCAGCCAATTCCTAATCCAATTAGGTAAATCACCCTCTATTCCACACATCTGCATTTTCTGTAGAAGTCTTCCATGGGCCACCTTATCAAACGCCTTACTAAAGTCCATATATACTACATCAACCGCCTTACCCCCATCCACCTCTCTGGTCACTTTCTCAAAAAACTCAATGAGGTTAGTAAGGCATGACCTACCCTTCACGAAACCATGCTGACTATCCCCAATCAATTCATTTCTCTCTAAATAACTATAAATCCTATCCCTAATAATTCTCTCCAATACCTTGCCCACAACAGAAGTAAGACTCACTGGCCTATAATTCCCTGGAAGGTCTCTCTTCCCCTTCTTAAACAATGGGACCACATTCGCTATCCTCCAGTCCTCCGGAACCACACCCGTAACCAACGACGACCTGAAGATCAGAGCCAGAGGCTCTGCAATCTCCTCTCTTGCCTCCCAGAGAATCCTAGGGTAAATCCCGTCCGGCCCAGGGGACTTATCCAACTTCAAACCCTCGAGAATTTCTAACACATCCTCCCTATCTACTACAATACTCCCCAATTTGCAACCCTGTACCTCAGTGCTCTCCACAGCTACATTTCCAGCACTCTGCGTGAATACCGAAGAGAAATTTTTATTCAGTGCCTCACCAATCTCTTCAGGCTCCACGCACAACTTCCCACTGCTGTCTATGACTGGCCCTAATCTTGCCCTAACCAAGCTTCTATTCTTAACATATCGAAAGAAAGCTTTAGGATTCTCCTTAATCCTATCAGCCAACATCTTCTCGTGTCCCCTCTTAGCTCTCCTCAATTCACTTTTTACCTCCTTCCTGGCTAATCTATAGCTATCCATTTCACTAACTGAGCCTTCAAGCCTCATCCTGAGGTAAGCCTCCTTTTTCTTCTTAACCAGCAAAGATTAGTAAGTTAGTAAATTTGCTGATGACACCAAAATTAGTGGATTAGTAGGTGAACATAGAACATAAAATGTAGAACAATACAGCACAGTACAGGCCCTTCAGCTCTCGATGTTACGCTGAGCTTTGTCCGAAACCAAGATCAAGCTATCCCACTCCCTATCATTCTGATGTGCTCCATTGCCTATCCAATAACCGTTCTATACCCCAACCACTCTCTGAGTGAAGAATCTACCTCGGACACCCCTTCTATATCTCCCACCATAGAAACATAGAACAGTACACAATAGTACAGGCCTTATGGCCTTCAATGTTGTGCCAAGCTATGTCTGTACATATGGGGAGGTGTAAAAATCAAGTATGGAATCTGGTTAAACATTCTTAAAATTTGAAAGGAGTAAACACGATAATTTTCAGAGGTGAATAATGGCTTTGAAAATAGGCCAGATGTATGAAGCTGTCAGAGAAATGATTACTTTGAAGGAATTTAAAAATTCACCTCCTGATGTAGTGAGTAGAACATAGAACATAGAACAATACAGCAAAAACAGGCCCTTCGGCTCACGAGTTGCGCCGATCACATCTACACCTACAAATCCACAGACCTATCTATAACCCCCTATCCCATTTGTTTCCATATACTCATCCAGAAGTCTCTTAAAAGACCCCAGCGAGTTCACCTCCACCACCTCCGACAGCAGCCCATTCCATTCACTCACCACCCTCTGAGTGAAAAACTTACCCCTAACATCTCTCTGTATTTGCTTCCCTGCACCTTAAATGTGTCCTCTCATAGTGACCATTTCAGCTCGGGGAAATAGTCTCTCAGAATCCACCCTATCTATTCCTCTCAACATTTTATAAACCTTTATCAGGTCGCCTCTCAACCTACGTCTCTCCAGTGAGAAGAGTCCCAGCTCCCTCAACCTATCTTCATAAGGCCTGCCTCCCAATCCAGGCAGCATCCTTGTAAATCTCCTCTGCACTCTCTCAATAGGCTCTACGACCTTCCCATAGCTGTTGTAGATGCGCCAAGTTTGGTGGCGTTTAAGAGGTTAATTGATAAGTATATGGAAGAGAAGGGAATGGTTTAGTTTGGAGGGGCATTGCTTTTTATTTTGGTCGGCACAACATCGAAGGCCGAAGGGCCTGTTCTGTGCTGTATTGTTCTATGTTCTATGTTCTATGAGGCGACCAGAACTGCGCACAATACTCCAAGTGGGGTCTGACAAGGGTTTTATAGAGCTGCATCATTACCTCCTGACTCCTAAATTCAATTCCTCGTTTAATGAAGGCCAGTACACTGAACATAGAACATAGAACATAGAACATTACAGCACAGAACAGGCCCTTCGGCCTTCGATGTTGTGCCGACCAAAATAAAAGCAATGCCCCTCCAAACTAAACCATTCCCTTCTCTTCCATATACTTATCAATTAACCTCTTAAACGCCACCAAACTTGGCGCATCTACAACAGCTGCAGGCTGGGCATTCCACTCCCTAATCACTCTTTGATTAAAGAACCTACCTCTGATATCCGTCCTATAACTCATACCCCTTAATTTAAAGCTGTGTCCCCTCGTGCTAGCTTTCTCCATCCTAGGAAAAAGGCTATCACTGTCCACTGTACGCATTCTTGACCACTTCCTCCATAAATGATCTGGATGAGGGTGTTGAAGGATGGATTAGTAAATTTGCGGATGACACTAAAGTCGGAGGAGTGGTAGATAGTGAAGATGGGTGTTATAGTTTGCAGAGAGACTTGGACAAGTTGCAGAGCTGGGCCGAGAGGTGGCAAATGGAGTTTAATGTGGACAAGTGTGAGGTAATTCACTTTGGCAGGAATAACAAATGTGTAGAGTATAGGGCTAATGGTAGGGCTCTTAATAGTGTTGAAGAACAGAGGGATCTTGGTGTATATGTGCAAAAATCCCTGAAAGTTGGCAATCAAGTCAATAAGGTTGTTAAGAAGGCATATGGAGTCTTAGCTTTTATTGGTAGGGGGATTGAATTTCGGAGCCGCAACGTCATGTTGCAACTGTACAAAACTCCAGTGCGGCTGCACTTGGAGTATTGTGTACAGTTCTGATCCCCACATTATAAGAAAGATGTGGAGGCATTGGAGAGGGTACAGAGGAGGTTTACCAGGATGTTGCCTGGTGTGGAGGACAGGTCTTATGAAGAGAGGCTGAGGGATTTGAGGTTGTTTTCGTTAGAAAGAAGGCAGCTAAGAGGAGGCCTTATTGAAACATATAAGATGATTAGAGGTTTAGATAGGGTGGACAGTGATAGCCTTTTTCCTAGGATGGAAGAAGCTAGCACGAGGGGACACAGCTTTAAATTAAGGGGTGGTAGTTATAGGACGGATGTCAGAGGTAGGTTCTTTACCCAGAGAGTGGTAAGGGTATGGAATGCCCTGCCTGCAGCAGTTGTAGATGCGCCAAGTTTGGTGGCGTTTAAGAGGTTAGTAGATAAGTTTATGGACAAAAAGGGAATGGTTTAGGTTAGAGGGCCATTGCTTTTTCCTAATTGGTCGGCACAACATCGAAGGCCGAAGGGCCTGTTCTGCGCTGTAATGTTCTATGTTCTATGTTCTATGTCCACCTGCAAGTCTGATTTAAGAGTCCTGTGGACCCAGACCCCGAGATCCTTCTCCTCTGTTCATCAACAGTATTAAGAGTCCTACCATTAGCCCTATACTCTACACATTTGTTATTCCTGCCAAAGTGAATTACCTCACACTTTTCCGCATTAAACTCCATTTGTCACCTCTCGGCCCAGCTCTGCAACTTGTCCAAGTCTCTCTGCAAACTATAGCACCCCTCTTCACTATCTACCACTCCTCCAATTTTGGTGTCATCCGCAAATTTACTAATCCATCCTTCAATACCCTCATCCAGATCATTTATAAAATTTACAAACAGCAGGGGCTCCAAAACAGATCCCTGAGGTACACCACTTGTAACCGAACTCCATGATGAATAATTTCCATCAACCACCATCCTCTGTCTTCTATCAGCTAGACAATTCCTGACCCTCTTGGATTCGGGTGCTCCTGCTTGAGATTGGGGGAGGGGGGTGAACTGCTGCCACTCTGTCTGAGATTAGTGGGAGGGGAAAGAGGGGAGGGGTCTGTGATTTGTCTGGGATGGGAGTGTGGGGGAATAAGGGGTCAGTAATATTATAGAGATGGGACAATGTCTGTGAGGGCCAGGAGGAGGAATTATCCAGCCCGGCAGCAATGTGGTACGGAGCATTTGTTTTCTGCAGTTAGAGGCTTCGATCAGCACGTTGAGCCCCGCCCATAAACACATGCAGTGCGATTCGGAAGTGCTATGTCTTTTCAGGCAGAGTGCATACAGGGACACCTGAGGATAGGTCTAAAACGTGCCCAGATTCAAGTCCAACCAGCATTTTCGGCCAAATTCGTGGACCCGCACTTCTACTGATTATGGAACACCCTCCCCCACTGATTGTAGACCTTCCTCCCCCACCAATTATGGACCTGCCCATCGCAGACCCTCCTCCCCTGCTGATCACAAACATCCTCTGTCCACCAATCGCAGATCCCATCTCCCCTCACTGATCACAGACATCTCCTCTCCTTATTGATTGCAAATCCCTCTCCCCTACCAATTATGGACCCTCCTCCCTCATTGATCACAGACCACCCCCCCCCCCCCCCCCCCTTTACTGGTCACAGGTCCCTCTCTCACCAAGTACGGACCCTCTTCCAGCATCAATCACGGGTCCCCTTTCCCACTGATTGCAGACCTCCGTCACGGCCATTCATGGACCCTGTCCCCCCACTGATCGGGACCTGCTGCCCTGTCCTCATTGATTGTATACAGTGCCAGGGAGCCCCTCCCCCCAATAGGCATCACTCCATTGGCTCTTCCTGCTGACACTGCCCAGTGGGCACTGCCAAGGTGCCAATCTGGCACTGCCCAGGGAAGGGGGGGAGGCATTCCCCTCTCTGCTCTCAGTTTCCCAGAGAACTGACTGGCCTCCAATTCCACCTATTCATGGAGATCATGTCTATTCCTCGTTAGCGAGAACCTCCTGGCAAGAGCATAGAGGCAAGTGAGTCTGGACAAATGAGCACCAGGCTTGCTAATCACATTGAAATTGACAATTTAATATATTAATCAGCCTTTCTCTGGTGGGAGGATGATCGCATTGGAATCGTCCTGGTGCAAAAACACGATAGTCATGAAAACTGGTGCTAAGCACTTCATGCCCCACTTTACGACCACATTGCACCCAATAATGGACATGACATAAACATAAAATTCCACCCCATTAGTTTATTCAATGCCTTCTCGCTGGTGATGGTTATTGCACCAAATTCCTCTGCATTACTATAAGGTTAGGGTTCATGGTGGGAGACATAGGAGGAATATCTGAGGTAGGTTCTTTACTCAGAGAGTGGTTGGGGTGTGGAATTCACTGCCTGCTGTGATGGTAGAGGCGGACACTGTAGGAACTTTCAAGCGGTTATTAGATAGGCACATGGAGCACATCAGAATGATAGGGAGTGGGATAACTTGATCTTGGGTTTGGACATAGCTCGGCACAACATTGAGGGCCGCAGGGTCTGTACTGTGCTGTACTGTGTTTCTATACTTCTATTAATGGCAGTTTTTGGAAAAATCTTCATCATTCTCTACCGTGAAAATGGAGGTAAATATTGGTTTAGTGCTTCTACCATCTTTTTCTGCCAAGTGATTTTCTGCCATCTGCCAAGTGATTTTCTTTACTCAGAGGGTAGTAAGGGCATGGAATACCCTGTCCGCAACAGTTGTGGACTTGCCAAGTTTAAGAGTGTTCAAGTGGTTAGTGGATAGGCATATGGATAGCATTGGAATAGTTTAGGTTAGAGGGTCATAAAAGATTGCTTCTATTGGTTGGCGCAACATCGCCGGCTGAAGGGCCTGTGCTGCGCTGTAATGTTCTATGTTCTATCTCTGCATTCCCCTTTAATACTTCACCAGTATCATCCTCCTCATTTATGGGACATGGGTGTAGCTGGCTGGCCAGTATTTATTGCCTAGCCCTAATTGTCCCTAAGAGGATGGTGGTGCATTGCTTTTCTGAATCGCTGCAGTCCATGTTGTGTGGGTTGACCCACAATGCCATTAGAAAGGGAGTTCCAGAATTTTGACCCAGTGACTGCAAAGGAACGGTGATATACTTCCAAGTCAGGATGATAAGTTCCCTGATTGATTGTTCCCTTGGAGCAGCACGGAGAGGCAGCGATTTGGGAGAGCGTGAAGTTTGAGTGTTAAGTAGTTTTTAACTTTTCTCTTTGTTTAAAATAGCGAGCGGGAGTAGTTTTTGCCGTTTTTATTTAAACTAACTAGAAACCGGAAGTCATCATTAGGAGGCTGCTGGTAGTTGTAGTTTTCTCTGTCTCTATAAATTGGTACAGAGAGGAAACCCGATACTCTACACAGGTAGAGTATCCCACCCTCCCCCCTCCTCTAACCTAATAATAAAAGTGTGTGGGAAGTTTTTTTCTCTCTCCTGGAAATTCAGCTTTTATTGGTAGGGGGATTGAATTTTGGAGTCGCAACATCATGTTGCAACTGTACAAAACTCTAGTGCGGCCGCACTTGGAGTATTGTGTGCAGTTCTGGTCCCCACATTATAAGAAAGATGTGGAGGCATTGAGAGGGTACAGAGGAGGTTTACCAGGATGTTGCCTGGTATGGAGGGCAGGTCTTATGAGGAGAGGCTGAGGGATTTGAGGTTGTTTTCGTTAGAAAGGAGGAGGCTAAGAGGGGACCTGATCGAAAAATATAAGATGATTAGAGGTTTAGATAGGGTGGACAGTGATAGCCTTTTTCCTAGGAGGGAGAAAGCTAGCACGAGGGGACACAGCTTTAAATTAAGGGGTGATAGTTATAGGACGGATATCAGAGGTAGGTTCTTTACCCAGAGGTGGTTAGGGAGTGGAATGCCCTGCCTGCGGCAGTTGTAGATGCGCCAAGTTTGGTGGCGTTTAAGAGGTTATTTGATAAGTTTATGGAAGAGAAGGGAATGGTTTAGTTTGGAGGGTCATTGCTTTTTATATTGGTCGGCACAACATCGAAGGCCGAAGGGCCTGTTCTGTGCTGTAATGTTCTATGTTCTATAAGTAGTTCGAAGGGGAAATTGCAGGTGGTGATGTTCCCATGTGTCTGCTGCCTTTGTCCTTGTAAATGGAAGTGGTTGTGGATTTGGAAAGTGCTGTCTCAGGATCTTTGGTGAATTGTTGCAATGCATCTTGTAGATAGTATACACTGCTGCTATTGAGCATCAGTGCTGGAGAGAATGAGCGTTTGTAGATATGGTTCCAATCAAGCGGGGCTGTTTTGGACTGGATGGTGTCGAGTTTCTTGAATGTTGTTGGAGCTGCACCCATTCAGGCAAGTGGAGTGTGTTCCATCACACTCCTGACTTATGCCTTATAGGTTATGGACAGGCTTTGGGGAATCAGGGGGTGAGTTACTCACTGTAGTGTTTTTAGCCTCTGACCTGCTCTTGTAGCCACTTGTGTTTATGTAGCAAGTCCAATTGAGTTTCTGGTCAAAGGTAACCCCAAGGATGTTGAGAGTGAGGGACTCAATGATGACAATACCATTGAATAGCAAAGGGCAGTGATTGGACTATCGCTTATTAGAACATAGAACACAGAACATAGAACATTACAGCACAGAACAGGCCCTTCGGCCTTCGATGTTGCGCCGACCAATATAAAAAGCAATGCCCCTCCAAACTACACCATTCCCTCCTCTTCCATATACTTATCAACTAACCTCTTAAACGCCACCAAACTTGGCGCATCTACAACTGCTGCAGGCAGGGCATTCCACTCCCGAACCACCCTTTGAGTAAAGAACTTACCTCTGATATCCGTCCTATAACTATCACCCCTTAATTTAAAGCTGTGACCCCTCGTGCTAGCAATTTAGAGAAGTTCAATATGATCAGGAATAGTCAACACTGCTTTGTTAAGGGCAGATCGTGCCTTACGAGCCTAGTTGAGTTCTTCGAAAATATGACTGAACACATTGACGAAGAAAGAGCAGTGGATGTGGTTTACATGGATTTCAGCAAGGCGTTTGATAAGGTCCCCCATGCAAGACTTCTTGAGAAGTCAGAGGGCATGGGATCTAAGGGGCTTTGGCCTTGTGAATCCAGAACTGCCTTGCCTGCAGAAGGCAGAGAGTAGTTGTGGCTGGGTCTTTTTCTGCGTGGAGGTCAGTCATCAGTGGAGTGCCCCAGGGATCTGTTCTAGGACCCTTGTTGTTTGTCATTTTCATAAATGATCTGGATGAGGAAGTGGAGGGAGGGGTTAGCAAGTTCGCCGATGATACGAAGATTGGTGGTGCTGTGGATAGTCTGGAGGGATGTCAGAAGTTGCAGCGAGACATAGATAGGATGCAAGACTGGACGGAGAAGTGGCAGATAGATTTCAACGCGGATAAATATGTGGTGGTCCGTTTTGGCAGGACCAATGGGATGAACAAGTATACTATCAAGGGTAGGAGTCTTGGCAGTGTTAAGGAGCAGAAGGATCTTGGGGTGTGGGTCCACAGGACTCTTAAATGGGCCCCGCAAGTGGACGATGTCGTTAAGAAGGCATATGGTGTACTGGTCTTCATTAATAGAGGGATTGAGTTTAGGAGTTGGGAGGTAATGTTGCAACTTTATAAGACCCTTGTCAGGCCCCACTTGGAGTACTGTGTGCAGTTCTGGTCACCTCACTATAGGAAGAATGTGGAAGCTATTGAGAGGTGAGGAGGTTTACAAGGATGTTGCCTAGATTGGAAGGTATGCCTTATGAAGATAGGTTGAGGGAGCTAGGTCTCTTTTCCCTGGAGACATGAAGGTTGAGAGACGACCTGATAGAGGTTTATAAGATGTTGAGAGGAATAGATAGAGTGGATTCTCGGAGGCTATTTCCCAGAGCTGAAATGGTCGCTACGAGAGGACACAGGTTTAAGGTGCTGGGGGGCAAGTACAGAGGAGATGTTAGAGTTAAGTTTTTCACTCAAAAGATCCCAACGACTTCGCCACTACCACCCCTGATGCAGCCGATTCCACTTACTTACCACATTCTGAGAGACTTCTGCATGAGTACATGGGATTTACTGGGATTGGGAGTTACAGATAGTTCTATGGCCTATGAGGTACTGATATGATCGGCACAACTGCAGTACAACCTCCCTCCGCTACCACCTAACCAAAGTCACAGCCATCTCAAGACACGGTGTGATGTTTTGTATCTTCTTGTCGGGATGCAAACAAAAGGGAGAGAACCATTTGCCCTCATCCACTGAGACAAGGAGAGGCAGCTAGATGTGGGTTTAATTGAATACAGGGCTTTACCCTAGAAATTACACCTACAGATCCACATTTTGTCCAGGCAGGATATGGAGGAGAAGGTAGGTATTGTGTAGCTGCAATGAAAACATCCTTCATATACAACAGGTTGGCATGCCCAAGCCCCAGCCCAAACCTCTGCTTCACCCCTCGCAGACCGATCACTATTGGCCAAGTCCGCATCACCAATATCCGAAGTAGGCAGGCCCTGACACTTAATGCCACAGACCCACTGAGAGATGACCTTAAATATTACCAAGAGCCAGAACAGGCTCCCATTGAATTTTGGAGCCGCAATGTCATGTTGCAATTGTACAAAACTCTAGTGCGGCCGCACTTGGAGTATTGTGTACAGTTCTGGTCCCCGCATTATAAAAAAGATGTGGAGGCATTGGAGAGGGTACAGAGGAGGTTTACCAGGATGTTGCCTGGTATGGAGGGCAGGTCTTATGAAGAGAGCTGAGGGATTTGAGGTTGTTTTCGTTAGAAAGGAGGCGGCTAAGAGGGGACCTAATCGAAACATATAAGATGATTAGAGGTTTAGATAGGGTGGACAGTGATAGCCTTTTTCCTAGGATGGAGAAAGCTGGCACGAGGGGACATAGCTTTAAATTAAGGGGTGGTAGTTATAGGATGGATGTCAGAGGTAGGTTCTTTACCCAGAGGGTGGTAAGGTATGGAATGCCCTGCCTGCTGCAGTTGTAGATGCGCCAAGTTTGGTGGCGTTTAAGAGGTTAGTAGATAAGTTTATGGATGAAAAGGGAATGGTTTAGGTTAGAGGGGCATTGCTTTTTCTTAATTGATCGGCGCAACATCGAGGGCCGAAGGGCCTGTTCTGCGCTGTAATGTTCTATCCCTCACTTAGCAGAAGTACTGAGAGAGGTCCGTCTCAAAATGGGACACTCTGTATCACGCTCTAGAGTTTGTAACTGGTGGTATAACCGAACAGAGTCAGCCTTACAGAGCCAGACATGGGTGCAGAAGGTATGGAACTGGGGCCTAAATGTCGACATTCACCCCTGGATCCGGATAATCTCACACATACTGGTTGCCATCCAACTCATACTGGCAATATTCTGGGGAGTAATAATGTGCCATACCTACCGCCAGCTCAAGAAAACTAAAACTAGGAGGGAACTAATTAGAATAATTGGTAACATGGGACAATTAACAAATAGGAGAAACTTCTCCCATATATCCTTAATTTGACAAACCTGGGGCTCCGCTAAACTGTACAACTGCAGCAGGCAAATGCAGGGAGCACCGGACATAAAATTTGCTAAAGGAATCGGTCTGAGGGAGGCGGAAAAGTGCACTCCTGACTGACAGGGGGAACTGTTATCGGACAACAAATTTTATGAAATTGGGCACACAGTAAGGAAGCAGACTAAAATCACACTCAGAGTCTCCCCACTAAAGGTCACAAAGGAACAGACGCAGACTAGCAGGCAACGACATGCTTTTAGAATGCAAATGAGGGCTAGCACACAGGGGAAGCTGGACAGGATGGCACCTACAGGAACTAAATTAAAAAGCACATCTCTACCTCAGCAAATCAGCACTTCTAACCCAAAGAACCGATGGAGACACCTAAAGATTAGTATAACTAAGGACGCATCTCTGGCCCCTCAAACTTCCTGACAATAATCACATACTCATTATTCAAACCCCAGAGATTCTAGACTATCAATAACTAATCAGACAAAAATGATTAACACACTCTTAAAACAATCATCCCAACACTTGAAAACATCGAGACAGGATGGCTAAAGTCAAATACTGTAAATAAAGCATTAGCATTTGAATCGCACACTACACCGAAGCTCAGGTATAACTGTAGCCCATTGCAGCAGGTCTTTAGAGTGCTTTTGGGACAGTTTGATTATATGTCCTGACTGCACCTCCGATGACGTAAAAGAAAATAAAGCTGTACCATTATTGAATTTTATTCTGGGTCCGTAATGGTCGTTTTGCCCACTAACAATTTGAACATTTCAGAATTTACTTTGGTTATTCTCTTGCCCTTTATATATTTCTAGAAGCTTTTGTATCTGTGTTTTTTGTTAGTTTCCTTTCATAGTTCATCTTAGCTCTTTTGATTCTATTCTTAACCTTTTGGTGAATCTTATAATTTTCCTACTCCTGCTGCTTACCACGAGCTTTTGCAGTTTAGTACGTCCCAGTCTGACCTCCTTTTCTAGCCCTGGAACTCTGCCTCCCTTCCTTTCACAATTCCTCTGAGGAAGAAGTATGATAAAGTCAGGCGGTTGCTTCACTACCCTGAGACAGCTCTCCTAATGTTGTCCCAAGCCCCTAGATGTTAGAAAGGAGGATTTCACAGATACAATGGAGCTGGTTTTGCCGTTGTCTTTTCAGTGCCATGATTATTGCTGGATAGACCACCTGATTTCATTCCTTTTGGTTTTCTTAACAGCAATTCACAGCATCTGTGTGGCTTGTTAGAGAATTTTACAGTTAACCATATTGCTGCAGTTTCGGAGTCAAATCTAGGCCAGAGTGGGTAAGGACAGCAAGTGTCCTTCCCCAAAGGACATGAGCAAATCAGATGAATTTTTACAACAATCAATGGTTTTATGATCATTATTGAACTTTTAATTCATGATGTTATTTAAATCGCATTATTTGCTGTGGCAGGATTAATCATGGAATCTTACATTGCAGAAGGAGGACATTCAGCCTATTGAGTCTGCGCCGACCACAATCCCACCCAAGCTCTATCCCTGGAACCCAATGCAATTACCTTAGCTAGTCCCCCTGACACTAAGGGACAAATTTTGCATGGCCAATCAACCTAACCTACACATCTTTGTATTGTGGGAGAAAACCAGAGAATACAGAGGAAACCCACACAGATACGGGGAGAACATGCAGACTCCGCACTGATAGTGACCCGAGCCAGGAATCAAACCCAGGCCTCTGGTGCTGTGAGGCAGCACTGCTAACCACGGTGCCACTGTTCTGCCCTTTGAACCCTGGGTCCCCAGAGCATTATCCTGGGTTCTAGATTATTAGTCTAGTGACAATACCATTCTGCCAATGTCTCTCTCTATCCCTAGCTTTAAACTAAGAAGTCTCACAACATCAGGTTAAATCCAACAGGTTTATCTGGAATCACGAGCTTTCGGACCGCTGTTCCTTCATTAGATGAGTGCTCCAAAAGCTCATGATTCCAAATAAACCTGTTGGACTTTAATCTGTGAGATTTCTTACTGTACCCACCGCAGTCCAATGCTGACATCTTCACATCTTAGCTTTATAAAGAGGTAACAAAGCAAAGGAGTGGTGTTGAGACTATAGAAATTGCTTTAGGAAATAAAAGCTAAAGAATGCATTATATGGAGGGAGTTTGGTGTTCTGAATCCTGAGTTACAAAGGCACTCTTATGATTGTATGAATCTAATTATTCTTGATATTGGGCAGTTGGATCATTTCACATATTGAACCAGGTTGCAAACTCCAGGGATAAGAAAATCACATTTAAATCCAACATACAGGGTTCTTAAGGTAAAGTTGAGTATATTTCTCAGACATTATTTGTGTAGACTAGAGCCCATTCACCCAGAGTCATTGACAAAAGGATAGAAACCTCTTTATTAGAAAAACAAGGTCATCCAGTCTTAATGTCATGCAGCTTGAGTGATTTCAGTCAATAGAAAAACATTCTTAGGAGTAAATACAGATAATATTTACAGTTTTTTTAGTTTTCCATACAATAATTTCTGAAGGAAATCTCAGCCGTTTAAAGAGATGTGAATATTCCATCAATAATCGGGTGCACAGAGTGATCTGAATAATGGATAACATCAGCGTCCAGAATAATCTCCACCTGGAAAATACACAATAACAAGTTTAGTTAGTCAGCTAATTCAAAAATGATGCTGAAGACATTGAGATCCAGGATGTGTCTGTCCTTCCTGCCAGTCTATAACTCTCTAAAATCTGTTACTACGGGCCTGATTTTACCATTTTGATTCTAAGTGCCGAATCTAGGAGTGTTTCAGATCCGACTTTTAGACCCGTTCTCAGGCGCCTCCAAATGCATTCTGTCTGAAACAAAATCAGCAATTCTCAATCACGCTGTGGGTGGGACTCATTGCACCCAAAGGGCTAATGGAAGGACCCTTAATAATGTTGTCAAGCAGAGGGATCTTGGGGTACAAGTACATAGCTCTTTGAAAGTTGGCACTCAGGTTGATAAAGTTGTTAAGAAGGCGTACGGTGTGTTAGCTTTTATTGGTAGAGGGATTGAATTTAGGAGCCGTGAGGTTATGTTACAAATGTACAAAACTCTGGTGCGGCTGCACTTGGAATATTGCGTACAGTTCTGGTCGCTGCATTATAAGAAAGATGTGGAAGCATTGGAAAGGGTGCAGAGGAGGTTTACCAGGATGTTGCCTGGTATGGTGGGAAGGCCTTATGAGGAAAGGCTGAGGACCTGAGGTTATTTTCATTAGAGAGAAGAAGGTTACGCGGTGACCTAATTGAGGTGTATAAGATGATCAAGGGATTGGATAGGGTGGATAGTGAGAGCCTTTTTCCTCGGATGGTGATGACCAACACGAGGGGACATAACTTTAAATTAAGAGGTGGTAGTTATAGGACGGATGTCAGAGGCAGGTTCTTTACACAGAGGGGGGTGAGAGCGTGGAATGCCCTGCCTGCAGCAGTTGTGGACTCGCCTACTTTGGGGGCATTCAAATGTTCGGTGGATAGGCATATGGATGATATTGGAATAGTTTAGGTTAGAGGGCCCACTGGCCGGTGCAACATAGAGGGCTGAAGGGCCTGTACTGCGCTGTAATGTTCTATGTTCTATAAAAACCTGCAGCTCCGATCAGTGCCTCCAACTGCACATGTGCAGAAAAAAAATAGAAAGATGCTCCCCTGCCACATCGCTCCTGGTCTGGGTAACATGACCCCTCAGGCTCCATGGACACTATCCCATCCCCGCAACATAACTGACCCTTACCCCCCCACATCCCGCTACCCAGACCAATCACAGCCCCCTCTCCACCTTCTCCCCCAGCAATCATACACAGAGTGGCAGTGCACCCCTCCTCCCGACACCCCTCGGTGCTCACCAGAAAGCCAACCTGTTTCCATACATACCGCCCACCCCCCACCTCTGATCTAAGTCAGAGATCTGGTGGAATCTCTGAACTTACCTCTTCGGAAGCTGAAACGCCCGAATCGGACCTTTGCAGACCACGTCTGTTTTGTGCTGAATCTGATAGGATGCCATGGTAAAGGGGGAAGTGCCAGTATGTTTACATGTCCAGTGCACTAATGAAATTAAGTGCATGCAAATGCATTTAAATTGACCTTGAGCCCGCGTCAGGCACGCTCCTGATCGCAGCAATTTAAGCACTTGGTAAAGGAGGAACCAGCATGGAGGCGGTCACGTTCAGGTTACTCATCTCATGCCTGACTTTACCAAATTTCCATGCCTGAAAACAGCATCTAGATGATAAAATCAAGTACCTTCCTTACCATTTCTGACTGCTTCACTACCCAAGACAAAATTGCAATTTCCATATGTATTGTGACAATAACCAAATTTACCTCCTCACTATTCTCATCAATTTCTCCACCCTCTAAATTGTCAGAATCTTTATCCAATTTCCTGTACTGGATGAGCTGAATATTGGGAAAATGGATTTGGTCCCTTCTAGAAACACTGTCTGATGCTCCAATCTATCCTCTCCCCTGACAACCTTCTGGGGCTGAACTAAGTTATCCAGTACCTCAGTGAAATATTTGACTCCAAGAATATCGTTCAAACCTAAGGAATCATTAAAGTCCACTTATTTCCAGCTCTGTGTTGTCAGCTCACCTCATCTAGTGCTGAAATCTTCCATCATAACTTTGTCATTTCTAGAGTTGACTATTCCAATACTTTCTTGTCTGCAAAACCACCTGCCCACCGCTCCATCTTTTACTCTGTAAACTTAAGCCAGATAAAGCTTGCTGCCACTATCCTACTGACAGCCAAGTTTTATTTGGCTTTCACCCAGTGTGTTTAAAGGTCTCCAACAACAATGGATGCTCCCATCCTTGTTTCAAATCTCTCCCATTATCCTGCTTCTTGCAGAGCTGGGCCGAGAGGTGGCAAATGGAGTTTAATGTGGAAAAGTGTGAGGTAATGCACTATGGCAGAAATAATAAATGTGTAGAGTATAGGGCAAATGGTAGGATTCTTAGTAGTCTAGATGAACAGAGGGATCTTGGTGTGTATGTGCACAGATCCCTGAAAGTAGGCAGTCAGGTCGAGAAGGTTGTTAGGAAGGCATATGGAGTCTTGGCTTTTATTGGTAGAGGGATTGAATTTCGGATCTGCAACGTCATGTTGCAACTGTACAAAACTCTAGTGCGGCCGCACTTGGAGTATTGTGTGCAGTTCTGGTCCCCACATTGTAAGAAAGATGTGGAGGCATTGGAGAGGGTACAGAGGAGGTTTACCAGGATGTTGCCTGGTATGGAGGGCAGGTCTTATGAGGAGAGGCTGGGGGATTTGAGGTTGTTTTCGTTAGAAAGGAGGCGGCTAAGAGGGGACCTAATCAAAACATATAAGATGATTAGAGGTATAGATAGGGTGGACAGTGATAGCCTTTTCCCTAGGATGGAAAAAGCTAGCACGAGGGGACACAGCTTTAAATTAAGGGGTGATAGTTATAGGACGGATATCAGAGGTAGGTTCTTTACCCAAAGGGTGGTTCGGGAGTGGAATGCCCTGCCTGCAGCGGTTGTAGATGCGCCAAGTTTGGTGGCGGGTAAGAGGTTAGTTGATAAGTATATGGAAGAGAAGGGAATGGTTTAGTTTGGAGGGGCATTGCTTTTTATATTGGTCGGCGCAACATCGAAGGCCGAAGGGCCTGTTCTGTGCTGTAATGTTCTATGTTCTCTCTATCCTTTTAACTTTTTCTAGTCCCATCTTTAAAATATTTGTGCTTTTCCTACTTCATCCAATACATCTTCTAGCTTCAACTGATAATTGTTTCCATAGCTGCCCAAGTGAAAAGTTCTGAAATGTCCTCATTAATCCTCTCCAAATCTACATTATCTCTTTGTCTTTAAGGTCCTCTTAAAGCCACATTTAGTCATCATTACGAATACTTGCTATTTAAAACAGCACGGGTCCGATAGCAGGAATCGATTACATGTCCCATTGACCCCGACTACTTGTCCCATTGACCCTGGATTTCAGTAAGGCATTTGACAAAGTCCCTCATGGGAGGTTAGTTGAGAAGGTCAAGGCTTATGGGATACAAGGACAGGTAGCTAGATGGATAAATAACTGGTTTAGTAATAGGAGACAGAGAGTAATAGTGGAAGGGTGTTTTTCTAGCTGGAGGTTGGTGACTAGTGGTGTGCGGCAGGGCTCGGTACTGGGACCTCTACTGTTTGTAATATATATAAATGACTTGGAAGAGGGAGTAAGTGGAGTGATCAGCAAGTTTGCAGACGATACAAAGATGGCTGGACTTGCGGATAGTGAGGAGCATTGTCAGGCGATGCAGCAGGACATAGATAGGCTGGTAGCTTGGGCAGATAGATGGCAGATGGAATTCAATCCTGATAAATGTGAGGTGATGCATTTTGGGAGAAAGAATGTAGAGGGGAGGTATATGATAAAGGGTAGACCTATTAAGAGTATAGAAACGCAGAGGACCTGGGGGTGCAGGTGCACAAGTCTCTGAAGGTGGCAGAGCGAGTGGAGAAAGTTGTGAAGAAAGCATATGGTTTGCTAGCCTTTATAGGAAGGGGTATAGAGTACAAGAGCTGGCCTTTAGTGTTGCAGTTGTATAAAACATTGGTTAGACCTCATTTGGAATACTGCGTCCAGTTCTGGTCGCCTTACTACCGGAAGGACGTGGAGACTCTGGAGAGAGTGCAGAGGAGGTTTACCAGGATGCTGCCTGGTATGGAAGGTCTGAGTTACGAGGAGAGATTAGGCAAATTGGGACTGTTTTCCTTAGAAAGACGTAGACTTAGAGGAGATCTGATAGAGGTGTACAAGATTTTGAAGGGGATAGATAGAGTAAACAGGGTTAAGCTTTTTCCTAGGATGGACTCAAATAGCACGAGGGGTCACGGGCTTAGGGTGAGGGGGGTAAGGTATAATTTGGATGCTAGAGGGAGTTTTTTCACACAGAGGGTGGTGGGGGTATGGAATGCGCTGCCAAGTAAAGTGGTGGAGGCAGGTACTCTGGAGTTATTTAAGAAATACTTAGATGGGCACATGAACAGAATGGGAATGGAGGGTATAGAAAACTGATTTAAAATAGGGATCATGAGCCTTGGGAGTCCCTGGGAAGTGTGTAAATAGATGATGATATTGATGTACTTGTTTTTATCCTACAGGTGCTTTGGTCCACCTTGTTGTCTAACGAGGGGCATACACGCGATGGGTCGTGAGAGGGCTGCTCTTGGATCTTTTTCGAGAGTATCCTAGTGCTTCACGTCGTTAGTGTACGCTTGACCTGGACCATTTGATGGGCAACACGACAGCTCAGTGACTATCGCTGTGCTCTGCAGATACATGGATTTGGGTCTGTGTCTGTGGGAGTTTGCGCATTCTCCCCGTGCTTGCGTGGGTTTTCTCCGGGTGCTCTGGTTTTCTCCCACATCCCCAAGATGTGCTCTTAGGCTAATTGGCAAAACAAATTCTCTCTAAATTATGTCAAATTTGGTTTTTATTCCATAGATCTATAAACATAGACAGGGATCACAGGTAGAAGTGGGAACGTC
Organism: Sphyrna mokarran; assembly: GCA_024679065.1. Taxonomy (NCBI): domain Eukaryota; kingdom Metazoa; phylum Chordata; class Chondrichthyes; order Carcharhiniformes; family Carcharhinidae; genus Sphyrna; species Sphyrna mokarran. The sequence continues at coordinate 973,705 of JAGIQG010000007.1, read as the reverse complement.
GGGGTGGCGGCGCGAGCTCATTGGGCCGAAGGGCCTGTTTCCCATGTTTTGTTCTTTGTTTTATGAGAAAAGGCTGAGAGACTTGAGGTTGTTTTCTTTAGAGAGAAGGTTAAGAAATGACTTAATTGAGACATATAAGATGATCAAGGGATTAGATATGGTGGATAGTGAGAACGTTTTTCCTCAAATGGTGAGGTTAATACGAGGGGACACAGTTTTAAATTGAGGGGTGATAGATACAGGACAGATGTCAGAGGGAGTTTCTTTACTCAGATTAGTAAGGGCGTGGAATGTCCTGCCGCAGTAGTAGTGGACTCGCCAGCATTTCAGAGACATGGATAGAGCAGGGACAGGAATGGTTGTTGCAGGTTCCGGGGTTCAAATGCTTCAGTCGGAGGAGAGAAGGAGGTAGAAGGGGGGGAGGAGTGGCATTATTAGTCAAAGACTGTATCACAATGACAGAAAGGAAGTTTGATGAGGACTTGTCTGTTGAGGTAGTATGGGCTGAGATTAGAAACAGGAGAGGAGAGGTCACCCTGTTGGGAGTCTTTTATAGACCTCCTAAAAGTTCTAGAGAGGTAGAGGAAAGGATTGCAAAGTCGATCCTGGACAGGAGTGAAAGTAATAGGGTAATTGTTATGGGGGACTTTAACTTTACTAATATTGATTGGAATAGCTATAGCTCTAGCTCGTTAGAGGGGTCAGTTTTTGTACAAAGTGTGCAGGAAGGTTTTTTGACTCAGTATGTAGATAGGCCAACTAGAGGTGAGGCTACATTGGATTTGGTGCTGGGCAATGAGCCAGACCAGGTGTTAGACTTGGAAGTTGGTGAACATTTTGGTGATAGTGACCACAATTCGGTTACGTTCACCTTAGTGATGGATAGGGATAGGCATGAACCTGGGGGCAGTAGTTATAGCTGGGGGAATGGTAATTATGAGGCCATTAGGAGAGAATTAGGGTACATAGGTTGGACTAGGAAACTACAGGGACTGGGAACATCTGAAATATGGAGCTTATTCAAGGAGCAGCTCTGCGAGTCCTTGATAAGTATGTCCCTGTCAGGCAAGGAGGAAATGGTCGAGTAAGGGAACCTTGGTGTACTAAAAAAGTTGATTCGCTGGTTAAAAGGAAAAAGGAGGCTTATGTCAGGATGAGGCTTGAAGGCTCAGTTAGTGCAATGGATAGCTATAGATTAGCCAGGAGGGAGCTAAAGAGTGAGTTGAGGAGAGCTAAAAGGGGACACGAGAAGACTTTGGCTGATAGATTAAGGATAATCCTAAACCTTTCTTTAGATATGTTAAGAATAGAAGATTGGTTAGGGCAAGATTAGGGCCAGTCATAGACAGCAGTGGGAAGTTGTGCGTGGAGCCTGAAGAGATTGGAGAGGCACTGAATAAATATTTCTCTTCGGTATTCACGCAGGGAGATGTAAATGTAGTTGTGGAGAACACTGGGATACAGGGTTGCAAACTGGAAAGTATTGAAGTAGATAAGGAGGATGTGCTAGATATTCTTGAGGGTTTGAAGTTAGATAAGTCCCCTGGGCCGGAAGGGATTTACCCTAGGATTCTCTGGGAGGCGAGAGAGGCGATTGCAGAGCCTCTGGCTCTGATCTTCAGGTCGCCGTTGGTTACGGGTATAGTGCCAGAAGACTGAGGATATCGAACGTGGTCCCATTGTTCAAGAAGGGGAATAGAGACTTTCCTGGGAATTATAGACCGGTGAGTCATAGAACATAGAACATTACAGCGCAGAACAGGCCCTTCGGCCTTCGATGTTGCGCCGACCAATTAGAAAAAAGCAATGACCCTCTAACCTAAACCATTCCCTTTTCGTCCATAAACCTATCTACTAACCTCTTAAACGCCACCAAACTTGGCGCATCTACAACTGCAGCAGGCAGGGCATTCCATACCCTTACCACCCTCTGGGTAAAGAACCTACCTCTGACATCCGTCCTATAACCACCACCCCTTAATTTAAAGCTATGTCCCCTCGTGCTAGCTTTCTCCATCCTAGGAAAAAGGCTATCACTGTCCACCCTATCTAAACCTCTAATCATCTTATATGTTTCAATAAGGTCTCCTCTTAGCCGCCTTCTTTCTAACGAAAACAACCTCAAATCCCTCACCCTCTCTTCATAAGACCTGCCTTCCATACCAGGCAACATCCTGGTAAACCTCCTCTGTACCCTCTCCAATGCCTCCACATCTTTCTCATAATGCGGGGACCAGAACTGTACACAATACTCCAAGTGCGGCTGCACTAGAGTTTTGTACAGTTGCAACATGACAACAGATGTGGAGGCATTGGAGAAAACCTCACTTAATGTGCTGTCTGGAGAAAATACACAATTCTCTAACCAATGCTCAGGATTCCCTTCACACACATTGTTAGCCACTTTAACACTTGAATAGCAGGTTAGATGTACTTTAGTAAGGCGTTTGATAAGGTGGCCCATGGAAGACTTCTACAGAAAATGCAGATGTGTGGAATAGAGGGTGATTTAGCTAATTGGATTAGGAATTGGCTGGCAGATAGAAGACAGAGGGTGGTGGTTGATGGGAGATATTCATCGTGGAGTTCGGTGACAAGTGGTGTGCCTCAGGGATCTGTTTTGGGGCCCCTGCTGTTTGTAATTTTTATAAATGATCTGGATGAGGGTATTGAGGATGGATCAGTAAATTTGCAGATGACACTAAAGTCGGTGGAGTGGTAGATAGTGAAGAGGGGTGTTATAGTTTACAGAGTGACTTGGACAAGTTGCAGAGCTGGGCCGAGAGGTGGCAAATGGAGTTTAATGTGGAAAAGTGTGAGGTAATGCACTTTGGCAGGAACAATAAATGTGTAGAGTATAGGGCTAATGATAGGGCTCTTAATAGTGTTGAGGAACAGAAGGATCTTGGTGTATGTGTCAAGAGATCCCTGAAAGTAGGCAGTCAAGTGGATAAAGTTGTTAAAAAGGCATATGGAGTCTTAGCTTTTATTGGTAGGGGGATTGAATTTAGGAGCCGTAGCATCATGTTGCAACTGTACAAAACTCTAGTGCGGCCGCACTTGGAGTATTGTGTGCAGTTCTGGTCGCCACATTATAAGACAGATGTGGAGGCATTGGAGAGGGTACAGAGGAGGTTTACTAGGATGTTGCCTGGTATGGAGGGCAGGTCCTATGAAGAGAGGTTGAAGGATTTGAGGTTGGTTTTCGTTAGAAAGGAGGCGGCTAAGGGGGGATCTTATTGAAGCATATAAGATAATTAGAGGTTTGGATAGGGTGGACAGTGATAGCCTTTTTCCTAGGATGGAGAAAGCTAGCACGAGGGGACACAGCTTTAAATTAAGGGGGATGAGTTATAGGACGGATATCAGAGGTAGGTTCTTTACTCAGAGTGATTAGGGAGTGGAATGCCCTGCCTGCAGCTGTTGTAGATGCGCCAAGTTTGGTGGCGTTTAAGAGGTTAGTTGATAAGTATATGGATGAGACGGGAATGGTTTAGTTAGGAGGGGCATTGCTTTTTATTTTGGTCGGCACAACATCGAAGGCCGAAGGGCCTGTTCTGTGCTGTAATGTTCTATGTTCTATGTAAGGATTCGCATTCTAGTCAGCAATCTGTAACTGTCTGTGCTGATGTGTGCTATTGCAGACCAGAACACTGCATTTGCCTGACGAAGACACAGTGTCGAAAGCTCGCAATTTTGCTATCAAATAAATCGGTTGGATTTAAAATTGGTGTTGCTAAATTCTTACTGAGTTCTTACTACCCCAGTCCAACGCCAGCATCTTTACATCATCACCTCCCCTGTAGCCAGTGAGGAAACAAAGATTTTTCTCAAAACCCCAGCAATTTCCTCCCTTGCTTTTCTTAACATTCTGGGGTATATGTCATTAGCCCCTGGAGACTTGTCTACCTTAATGTTTTTCAAGGATCCCATTACCATCTGCTTTTTGATCTCAACATGACTCAAATTATCTACACACTCTTTCCTGGACTCATCATCCACCAAGTACTTCTCTTTGTTTAAGGCCTCAGCCATTTCTCCTCTCGCCTCCCGCAGTAACCTGGGATATATCCCATCTGGCCATGGGGACTGGTCTGCCTTAATGCGATTGAGGATACTCAATACTTCCTCCCTCAACATATTGACATTCTCTCAAGTGTTCACATACCTATCTCTGATCTCAATATCATCATGTCCCTTTCCTTGGTGAATACCAATACAAAGTACTCATTGACTTGAAGAGCCAAATGGCCTCCTCCTTCTTCTCTCTTTCCTGTTTCTATATTTCAGTTAAGGATCTCATCCACTCACTGTAGTTCCATGCATAACTTCCCTTCATTGTCCTTGAATCGGCCTACTCTTCCACTTGCTACCCTCTTTCTCCTAATATGTGCATAAAAAGCTTTGGAATCACTCCCTTTCTTAAGAAAAGATCTTACTTATATAACAATATCGTTAACTTACCTCCCTTCCACGAACTTCACAACCATTACCTATTTTGCTCACTTACATTACTTTATTATAATGACCCTACTTTCACTTATTTGTGATAGAACATAGAACAATACAGCACAAACAGGTCCTTTGGCCCACGATCACATCTACCAATCCACAGACCTATCTATAACCCCCTATCCTATTCTTTTCCATATACTCATCCAGAAGTCTCTTAAAAGACCCCCAGTGAGTTTGCCTCAACAACCTCCGACGGCAGTCGGTTCCATTCACTCACCACCCTCTGAGTGAAAAACCTACCCCTGACATCTCCTTCGTATTTGCTTCCCTGCACCTTAAATCTGTGTCCTCTCGTAGTGACCATTTCAGCTCGGGGAAATCGTCTCTGAGAGTCCACCCTATCTATTCCTCTCAACATTTTATAAACCTCTATCAGGTCGCCTCTCAACCTACGTCTCTCCAGTGAGAAGAGTCCCAGCTCCTTCAACCTATCTTCATAAGGCCTGCCTCTCAATCCAGGCAGCATCCTTGTAAATCTCCTCTGAACCCTCTCAATAGCCTCTACATCTTCCTATAATGAGGCGACCAGAACTGCGCACAATACTCCAACTGGGGTCTGACAAGAGTCTTATAGAGCTGCATCATTACCTCCTGACTCCTAACTCTATTCCTCGATTAATGAAGGCCAGTACACCGTACGCCTTCTTGACCACTTCCTCCACCTGCAAGGCCGATTTAAGAGTCCTATGGATCTGGACCCCGAGATCCTTCTGCTCTACAACACAGCTAAGACTCCTACCCCTTATATTGTACTCCTTCATTCCATTATTCCTGCCAAAATGGACCACTACACATTTATCTGCGTTGAAGTCCATCTGCCACTTCTCCGCCCAGTCTTGCATCCTGTCTATGTCCCGCTGCAACTTTTGGCATCCCTCCAGACCATCCACAACACCACCAACGTTTGTATCGTCGGCGAACTTTCTAACCCATCCCTCCACTTTCTCATCCAGGTCATTTATGAAAATGACAAACAGCTGGCGTCCCAGAACAGATCCCTGGGACACTCCACTGGTTACCGACCTCCATGCAGAACAAGACCCATCCACAACCACTCTCTGTCTTCTTCCGGCAAGCCAGTTCTGGATCCACGAGGCCAAAGTCCCTTGGATCCCATGTCCTCTCACCTTCTCAAGAAGTCTTGCATGGGTGACCCTATCAAACGCCTTGCTGAAATCCATGTAAACCACGTCCACTGCTCTTCCTTCGTCAATGTGTTCAGTCACATTTTCAAAGAATTCAACTAGGCTCGTAAGGCACGATCTGCCCTTAACAAAGCCGTGTTGACTATTCCTGGTCATATTGAATTTATCTAAATGCTCATAAATCCTATCTCTCAGAATCCTCTCCATCAACTTACCGACCACTAAGGTCAGACTCACTGGTCGGTAATTGCCCGGGCTATCCTTATTCCCCTTCTTGAAAATAGGCACCATATCCGTGATGTTTCTCAGTTAATCCTTCTTTCAAAAACAAAACACTTTTTAAAATTGTGATTTTTTTCATTGCGACGCTGATTGCAAGGACATCATTCCTGGACCCTGTTTCCAGCTGCAGCTCCTGGAAGCCACAAAGGTAGTTTTCTTTTTTCTTTGTTTATGGGGTGGGCCTTGCTGGCTAAGCCTTGAGCTCAATGTGTAACTGGGCCATTTCAGAGGGCAGTTAAGAATCAACCATATTGCTGTGGCTCTAGAGTCACATTAAAAGGTCAGACCAAACAACAGATTTCAAATTTCCTTCCCTAAAAGGCGTGAATGAAGCAGATGGGTTTTTACAGCAATCAACAATGGTTTCATGGTCAAAAGTAGATTCTTAATTCCAGATTTTTAAAATTGAGTTCAGAAGTATTTAGATATTCACTTGCATTGTCGTAAACTCCAGGGTTTAGGACAAACGTTGGAAAATGGGATTGTGTAGTCAGATCTTTGCTGACCAGCACAGACCTGATTGGCTGAATGGCCTCCTGTGCTGTAAAACCGATGGAAGATCGGCTGGTTGAGAAGAGGATCTAGAGAAAACAGAAGGCAGCAAATTGTGTACCTTCTTAGCACTATCTTCCCCTGCAGGAGATGCAGCCAAGATTACAATGCCAAAATGGGGGTCCAGAACTACACTAAGCTGTACACTACAGAGGAGGTAAATTTTTGACTCAAAGGGTGATGAGTGAATGGAATCGGTTGCCGTCAGTGGTGGTAGAAGTGAACTCACTCGAGTCTTTTAAGAGACAGGGGATTTAATGGGATTGGGAGTTACAGATAGTTCTATGGCCTGGTAGGTACTGATATGATCAGCATAACTTGTGGGTCGAAGGGCCTGTTTGTGCTGTAGTGTTCTGTGTTAGACAGAGAACATATCATTAACCAGTAGGCCATCACCTCCGGAGATGGACTGCTACAAGAAAGGAAGAAAGTGCACACCCAGCAGTGTAATCGCTTCCTTATTCCCTATTGCAGTCCTTTGTGTGGATCACAACATTACTTTCCAACTCTGGAACATTATCCATGTGACCTTTTTGCTATTTCTCCTGAGTATTTTGTAGCCAGAATGGAGAACTTCCTCCTTCAAGCCATGTCTGACATTGTGCTATATAACACCCCACCTGGTGATATGTATATGAAGCTCACACACCTTTCATCTCTAACAGAACAAGTTTGGTGGGTGGAGCAGTGGCCGACACTGCTGCCTCACAGCGCTAGGGACCTGGGTTTGAATCCTGGCTTGATGACTGTGTATGTGGAACTTGCACGTTCTCCCCATATCTACATAGGTTCCCTCCAATTATTCCGGTTTCCTCCTGCATTCCAAAGATGTGCAGGTTAGGTACGTTGGCAATGCTAAATTGCCCTTAATGTCAGGGAACTAGTTAGGATAAATGCATGCAGTTATGGGGATAAGGCCTGGTCAGTGCAACTTGATGAGCTGAATGGTGTCCTTCTGCACTGTACGGATTCTATGAACTAGCAGATGCTGCATGGTTCCTCTCAGTGCAAACAGGTACTTACCCTGGCAGCTGCTGCATTCACAGCTTTGAATAACTGGCAGAACAACAGGCTCCACATTTCCATCCTCACATTCCAAATTCATAAACTGCACTGGGCTTTTAGGGTCAAGACGGTAACTGCAGCATTCACAAACACTATGCAGGTACGGTTCCTGTAACAAACACATGGCACATAAGGTTCACAGAAACATAGAAGATAGGAGCAGGAGGAGGCCATTCAGCCCTTTGAGCCTGCCCCACCATTCATTACAATCATAGCTGATCGTCCAACTCAACAGCCTAATCCTACTTTTTCCCCATAACCTTTGATCCCATTCACCCCCAGTGCTATATCCAGCCACCTCTTGAATACATTGAATGTTTTGGCATCAACTAATTCCTGTGGGAATGAATTCCACAGGCTCACCACTCTTTGGGTGAAAAATGTCTCCTCATCTCCGTCCTAAATGGTCTAAACGGAATCCTCAGAGTGCGACACCTGGTTCTGGACTACCCCACCATCGGGAACATCCTCCCTACATCTACTCTGTCTAGTCCTGTTAGAATTTTATAAGTCTCTGTGAGATTAGAACATAGAACATAGAACGTAGAACATTACAGCGCAGAACAGGCCCTTTGGCCTTCGATGTTGCGCTGACCATTATAAAAAGCAATGACCCTCCAAACTAAACCATTCCCCCCTCATTCCTCACACATCAGTCCCGCCATCCCCAGAATCAGCCTGGTAAACCTTTGCTGCACTCCCTTGAGAGCAAGAATATCCTTCATAGAACATAGAACATTACAGCGCAGAACAGGCCCTTCGGCCCTCGCTGTTGTGCCGACCAGTTAAGAAAAAGCAATGACCCTCTAACCTAAACCATTCTCTTTTCATCCATAAACCTATCCAAACACCCCCAAACTTGGCGCATCTACAACTGCAGCAGGCAGGGCATTCCATACCCTTACCACCCTCTGGGTAAAGAACCTATCTCTGATATCCGTCCTATAACTACCACCCCTTAATTTAAAGCAATGTCCCCTCGTGCTAGCTTTCTCCATCCTAGGAAAAAGGCTATCACTGTCCACCCTATCTAAACCTCTAATCATCTTATATGTTTCAATAAGGTCTCCTCTTAGCCGCCTTCTTTCTAACGAAAACAACCTCAAATCCCTCAGCCTCTCTTCATAAGACTGCCCTCCATACCAGGCAACATCCTGGTAAACCTCCTCTGTACCCTCTCCAATGCCTCCACATCTTTCTTATAATGTGGGGACCAGAACTGTACACAATACTCCAAGTGCAGCCGCACTAGAGTTTTGTACAGTTGCAACATGACGTTGCGGCTCCGAAATACAATCCCCCTACCAATAAAAGCTAAGACTCCGTATGACTTATTAACAACCTTATCAACTTGATTGCCAACTTTCAGGGATCTATACACATATACACCAAGATCCCTCTGTTCATCAACAATATTAAGAGTCCTACCATTAGCCCTATACTCTACACATTTGTTATTCCTGCCAAAGTGAACTACCTCACACTTTTCTGCATTGAAATCCATTTGCCACCTCTCGGCCCAGCTCTGCAACTTGTGGGATCCTGAGTAGTTGGGGTGCTAAGAGGGATGAGAATAGGGGGGTCATAGAGGAGAACTGCAAAACACAGCAGCGTACGGGTGGAGTAGAGCATGGTTTGAAATGCGTATACTTTAATGCAAATATTCGCAATAAGGTGGAGGAACTTGCAGCTTGGACCAGTACCTGGAACTTCGATGTTGTGGCCATTTCAGAGACTTGGGTAGAGCAGGGACAGGAATGGATGTTGCAGGTTCTGGGGTTCAAATGCTTTAGTCGGAGTAGAGAAGGAGGTAAAAGGGTGGAGGAGTGGCATTATTAGTCAAAGACTGTATCACAGTGACAGAAAAGAAGTTTGATGAGGACTTGTCTGTTTGAGGTAGTATGGGCTGAGATTAGAAACAGGAGAGGAGAGGTCACCCTGTTGGGAGTCTTTTATAGACCTCCTAAAAGTTCTAGAGAGGTAGAGGAAAGGATTGCAAAGTCAATTCTGGTCAGGAGTGAAAGTAATAGGGTAATTGTTATGGGGGGCTTTAACTTTACTAATATTGATTGGAATAGCTATAGCTCTAGCTCGTTAGAGGGGTCAGTTTTCGTACAAAGTGTGCAGGAAGGTTTTTTGACTCAGTATGTAGATAGGCCAACTAGAGGTGAGGCTACATTGGATTTGGTGCTGGGCAATGAGCCAGACCAGGGGTTAGGCTTGGAAGTTGGTGAACATTTTGGTGATAGTGACCACAATTCGGTTACGTTCACCTTAGTGATGGATAGGGATCGGCATGAAGCTGGGGGCAGTAGTTATAGCTGGGGGAATGGTAATTATGAGGCCATAAGGAGGGAATTAGGGTGCATAGGTTGGACTAGGAAACTACAGGAACTGGGAACATCTGAAATGTGGAGCTTATTCAAGGAGCAGCTACTGCGAGTCCTTGATAAGTATGTCCTTGTCAGGCAAGGAGGAAATGGTCGAGTAAGGGAACCATGGTGTACTAAAAAAGTTAATTCGCTGGTTAAAAGGAAAAAAGAGGCTTATGTCAGGATGAGGCTTGAAGGCTCAGTTAGTGCAATGGATAGCAATAGATTAGCCAGGAAGGAGCTAAAGAGTGAGTTGAGGAGAGCTAAGAGGGGACACGAGAAGACTTTGGCTGATAGGATTAAGGAGAATCCTAAAGCTTTCTTTAGATAGGTTAAGAATAGAAGATTGGTTAGGACAAGATTAGGGCCAGTCATAGACAGCAGTGGGAAGTTGTGCGTGGAGCCTGAAGAGATTGGAGAGGCACTGAACAAATATTTCTCTTCGGTATTCACGCAGGGAGATGTAAATATAGTTGTGGAGAACACTGGGATACAGGGTTGCAAACTGGAAAGTATTGAAGTAGATAAGGAGGATGTGCTAGATAGTCTTGAGGGTTTGAAGTTAGATAAGTCCCCTGGGCCGGACGGGATTTACCCTAGGATTCTCTGGGAGGCAAGAGAGGAGATTGCAGAGCCTCTGGCTCTGATCTTCAGGTCGTCTTTGGTTACGGGTGTGGTTCCGGAGGACTGGAGGATAGCGAATGTGGTCCCATTGTTCAAGAAGGGGAAGAGAGACCTTCCAGGGAATTATAGGCCAGTGGGTCTTACTTCTGTTGTGGGCAAAGTATTGGAGAGAATTATTAGGGATAGGATTTATAGTTATTTAGAGAGAAATGAATGATTGGGGATAGTCAGCATGGTTTTGTGAAGGGTAGGTCGTGCCTTACTAACCTTATTGAGTTTTTTGAAAAAGTGACCAAAGAGGTGGATGGGGGTAAGGCGGTTGATGTGCTATATATGGACTTTAGGAATGCGTTCGATAAGGTGGCCCATGGAAGGCTTCTGCAGAAAATGCAGATGTATGGGATAGAGGGTGATTTAGCTAATTGGATTAGGAATTGGCTAGCAGATAGAAGACAGAAGGTGGTGGTTGATGGGAGATATTCATTGTGGAGTTCGGTGACAAGTGGTGTACCTCAGGGGTCTGTTTTGGGGCCCCTGCTGTTTGTATTTTTTATAAATGATCTGGATGAGGGTATTGAAGGATGGATTAGTAAATTTGCAGATGACACTAAAGTCGGTGGAGTGGTATATAGTGAAGAGGGGTGTTATAGTTTGCAGAGAGACTTGGACAAGTTGCAGAGCTGGGCCGAGAGGTGGCAAATGGAGTTTAATGTGGAAAAGTGTGAGGTAATGCACTTTGGCAGGAATAATAAACGTGTAGAGTATAGGGCTAATGGTAGGACTTTTAATAGTGTTGATGAACAGAGGGATCTTGGTGTATTTGTGCACAGATCCCTGAAAGTAGGCAGTCAAGTCGATAATGTTGTTAAGAAGGCAAACGGAGTCTTAGCTTTTATTGGTAGGGGGATTGAATTTCGGAGCCGCAACGTCATGTTGCAACTGTACAAAACTCTAGTGCGGCCGCACTTGGAGTATTGTGTGCAGTTCTGGTCCCCCACATTATAAGAAAGATGTGGAGGCATTGGAGAGGGTACAGAGGAGGTTTACCAGGATGTTGCCTGGGATGGAGGGCAGGTCTTATGAAGAGAGGCTGAGGGATTTGAGGTTGTTTTCGTTAGAAAGGAGGCGGCTAAGAGGAGACCTTATCGAAACATATAAGATGATTAGAGATTTAGATAGGGTGGACAGTGATAGCCTTTTTCGCAGGATGGAGAAATCTAGCACGAGGGGACACAGCTTTAAATTAAGGGGTGATAGTTATTGGACGGATATCAGGGATAGGTTCTTTACCCAGAGGGTGGTTAGGGAGTGGAATGCCCTGCCTGCGGCAGTTGTAGATGCGCCAAGTTTGGTGGCGTTTAAGAGGTTAGTTGATATGTTTGTGGAAGAGAAAGGAATGGTTTAGTTTGGAGGGCCATTGCTTTTTTCATAATTGGTCAGTGCAACATCGAAGGCCGAAGGGCCTGTTCTGCACTGTAATGTTCTATGTTCTATTGTCCAAGTCTCTCTGCAAACTATAATACCCCTCTTCACTGTCTACACTCCTCCGACTTTGGTGTCATCTGCAAATTTACTAATCCATCCTTCTATACCCTCATCCAGATCATTTATAAAAATTACAAACAGCAGGGGCCCCAAAACACATCCCTTAGGTACCCCACTTCCTCAGAAGGAGACCAAAACTGCACACAATACTCCAGATGAGACCTTACCAAGGCCCTGTATAATTGCAACAAGAGGTCTGGCAACACCAACTTTAAGTCCAACCGATTTATTTGATAGTAAATCTGCTAGCAGATTTACTATCAAATAAATCTGTTGGATTTAAAATTGGTGTCGCCAGACCTCTTACTGAGTTTACCCCAGTCCAACGCCGGCATCTCCACATCATAATTGCAACAACACATCCTTGCTCCTGTACTCGAAACTTCTCGCGGTGAAGGCCAACATACCATTTGCCTTCTTTACCGCCTGCTGCACCTGCATGCTTACCTTCAGTGACTGGTGCCCATGAACACCCAGGTCCTGCAGCACACTCCCCTCTCCCAATTTACAGCCATTCAGATAGCAATCTGCCTTCTTGTTTTTGCGTCCAAAGTGAATAACCTCACATTTATCCAAATTATACTGCATCTGCCATTGATTAACCCACTCACCCAACCTGACCAGATCATTCTGAAGGATCTGTGCATCCTCGTCACAGTTCACCCTCCCACCCAACTTGGTATCATCTGCAATCTTTGAGATGTTACATTTTGTTCCCTCATCCAAATCATGAATATATATTGTGAATAGTTGGAGTCCCAGCACCGATCCCTGTGGCACCCCCACTAGTTACTGTCTGTCAGTTTGAAAAGCACCCATTAATTCTTACTCCTTGTTTTCTCTCTGCCAACCAGTTTTCTTTCCATCTAAATACACTTCCCCTAATCCCATGTGCTTTAAACTTGCACAATAATCTTTTGTGCAGGACTTTGTCAAATGCTTTCTGAAAGTCCAATATACCATACAGACTGCACACCCTCCCCTCCCAGCAACGTCATTTCTACTAATTACATCTTCAGATATTTCTAACAGATTTGTCAAGCATGATTTCCCCTTCATAAATCCATGCTGCCTTTGGCTGAAGCTGCCACTGGTTTCTAAATGCTATGCTACAAAGTCCTAGATAATGGATTTGAGAATTTGTCCCACTACCAATGTTAAACTTTGTTCCTGTAACACACACACACACACATTTATGGGCTTTCTTAATTATAGTGTTCACATAGAGGGACTAGGACAAGTTGTCTGGACACCTAAAACTTGAAGGTTTCGTATCAGTTTATCAGATTCTCTCTTTCTTTATTCCATCATGTTATTGTTTGAGATCCAACTCACCATGGTGGTGCAACACACATATGGCAGATAAAATTCAAGAAGGACATTCAGCCCGTCTTGTCCATGCCAACCCAATGACACACTTTCTAATCCACCTTCTTGCACCCGGTTACTATTGTCCTGTAACTAACAGCACTTAAGGTGCAGATCCAGGTCCTTTTTAAAAGAGTTTAGGATCTCTCCTCCACCATTAATTCAGGCAGCGAATCCAAAATACCCACTACCCTCTGTGCAAAAACATTCTTTCTCATGTCCCCTCTGTACCTGCTGCCACTTAGTAAGAATAGGGAAGGCAGTTAAAGAAATGGAGAAGCAGTATTGTTAATCAAGGATAGTTTAACAGACATGGGATGGGTGTGTGTGCCACTCAAATGGTTACAGCCATGAAGAAGGCTTATAGTGTGTTAGTGTTTATTAACAGGGGGTTTGAGTTTAAGAGCTGTGGGGTTATGTTGCAACTGTACTGGACCTTGGTGAGACCACACTTGGAATATTGGTCAATATTCCAAATAGAAGGTGAGAGGCCATGGGATCCAAGGGGCTTTGGCTTTGTGGATCCAGAACTGGCTTGCCTGCAGAAGGCAGAGGGTGGTTGTGGATGGCTCCTTTTCTGCATGGAGGTCGGTCACCAGTGGAGTGCCCCAGGGATCTGTTCTAGGACCCTTGCTGTTTGTCATTTTCATAAATGACCTGGATGAGGAAGTGGAGGGATGGGTGAGTAAGTTCGCCGATGACATGAAGGTCGGTGGTGTTGTGGATGGTCTGAAGGGATGTCAAAAGTTGCAGCATGACATCGACAAGATGCAAGACTGGGTGGAGAAGCGGCAGATGGACTTCAACGTGGATAAATGTGTTGTGGTCCATTTTGGCAGATCCAACGGGATGAATGAGTACACTATCAAAGGTAGGAGTCTTAGCTGTGTGGAAAGCAGAGGGATCTTGGGGTCCGGGTCCATAAGACTCTCAAATCGGCCTCCCAGGTGGAGGATGTGGTTAAGAAAGCTTACGGTGTACTGGCCTTCATTCATCGAGGGATTGAGTTCAGGAGTCAGGAGGTAATGCTGCAGCTTTATAGGACCCTTGTCAGACCACACTCGGAGTACTGTGCGCAGTTCTGGTCGCCTCACTATAGGAAGGACGTGGAAGCTATTGAAATGGTGCAGAGGAGATTTACAAGGATGTTGCCTGGATTGGGAGGCATGCCTTATGAAGACAGGTTGAGGGAGCTGGGACTGTTCTCCCTGGAGAGACGAAGGTTGAGAGGTGACCTGATAGAGGTTTACAAGATGTTGAGAGGAATAAATAGAGTGGACTCTCAGAGAGTATTTCCCAGGGCTGAAATGGTCGTGACAAGAGGGCACAGATTTAAGGTGCAGGGAAGCAAGTACAGAGGGGATGCTAGGGGAAAGTTTTTCACTCAGAGGGTGGTGAGTGAATGGAATCGGCTGCCGTTGGTGGTGGTTGAGGCGAACTCGCTGGGGTCTTTTAAATGACTTCTGGATGAGTATATGGGATCCAATGGGATTGGGGGTTATAGATAGGTCTATGGCTGGGTAGGTTTTGATGTGTTCAGCACAACTTGTGGGCCGAAGGGCCTGTTTGTACTGTAGTGTTCTATGTTCTATGTTCTATTGTGTGCAGTCCTGGTCACCTCACTATAAGAAGGATGTGGAAGCATTGGAGAGAGTGCAGAGGAGATTTACCAGGAAAGGTTGAGGGAGCTGGGGCTTTTCTCTCTAAAGCAGAGGAGGATGAGAGGTGATTTAATAGAGGTCTATAAGACGATGAGGAGGATAGATAGAGTGGACGTTCAGAGACTATTTTCTTGGGTGGATGTAGCTGTTGCTAGTGGGCATAACTATAAGGTTCATGTTGGGACATATATGAGAGATGTCCAAGGCAGGTTCTTAAATCAGAGAGTGGTTGGGGTGTGGAATGCACTGCCTGCTGTGATAGTGGAGTTGGACACTTTAGGAACTTTCAAGTGGTTACTGGATAGGCACATGGAGCACACCAGAATGATAGGGAGTGGGATAGCTTGATCTTGGTTTTGGATAAAGTTTGACACAACATTGAGGGCCGAGGGCCTGTACTGTGCTGTACTGTTCTATATTCTATTTAAAACTGAGATGTGTAGAAATTTCTTCTGGCAAAGGGTGGTGAAACTTCGGGATTCTCTGCCCCAAAGAGTGGTGGAGGGCGGATCATTAGAAATATTTAAAGTGGAGGTGGATAAATATTTGATCAATCGAGGAATAGAGGGTAATGGGGAAAGAGCACAGAAAAGGAGTTGAGGCCAGCATAGATGAGCCATGATGGCACTGAGTGGTGGGGCAGCTCAAAAGACCTGGTGGCTTCTCCTGCTTCTATATCTTGTGTTCTTGTGCTTCTATTTCTGCGTTCACAGACTACCAGGTAAGACAAAGATAGGGGTGACCTGTGAGTTTGCCAAGATCTAAGAGGCTGCATGGTAGACTGGTTTCTCTGCTGGGACATAATTGACACTGAGGTTATCAATAATACATAGAACACACACACTACATCCCAAACAGGGATGTAGAACATAACAGCGCAGTTCAGACCCTTCGGCCCTCGACGTTGCGCCAACCAATGGAGAAAAAGCAATGACCCTCTAACCTAAACCATTCTATTTACATCCATAAACCTATCCACTGACCACTTAAACACCCCCAAACTTGGCTCATCTACAACTGCAGCAGGCAGGGCATTCCATACCCTTACCAGCCACTGGGTAAAGAACCTACCTCTGACATCCATTCTATAACTACCACCCCTTAATTTAAAGCTGTCCCCTCGTGCTAGTCTTCTCCATCCAAGGAAAAAGGCTATCACTGTCCAACCTGCCTAATCCTCTGATCATCTTATATGCCTCAATAAGGTCACCTCTTAGCCACCTTCTCTCGAATGAAAATAGCCTCTAATCCCTCAGCCTTTCCTCATAAGACCTTCCTCCATACCAGGTAACATCCAGGTAAACCTCCTCTCCACCCTCTCCAATGCCTCCACATCTGGTGTAGTAAATAAGGTGGATGAACTTAGGGTGTGGAATGCTGCTTGGGACTGTGATGTGGTGGCCATTACAGAGACTTGGATGTCTCAGGGACAGGACTGGGTACTACAGGTCCCGGGATTCAGATCTTCAGGAAGGACAGGGAGGGAGGCAAAAGAGGTGGTGGAGTGGCACTGTTGATCAGGGACAGTGTCATGGCTGCAGAGAAGGTGGATACCGAGGAGGGAATGTCTACGGAATCTCTGTGGGTGGAAGTTAGGAATAGCAAAGGGTCGGTGACGTTTCTGGGTGTATTCTATAGGCCGCCCAATAGTGACAGGGAAGTTGAGGTGCAGATAGGGAAACAGATACGGGAGAGATGTAGAAATAACAGAGTTGTTGTGATGGGAGACTTCAATTTCCCAAACATCGACTGGAATATCCCAAGGGTAAGGGGTTTGGATGGGAGGAGTTTGTTAGGTGTGTTCAGGAGGGTTTCCTGACACAGCACGTGGACAAACCTACGAGAGGAGAGGCTGTACTGGACCTGGTACTAGCTAATGAACCAGGACAGGTGATGGATCTCTCGGTAGGAGAGCATCTTGGGAATGGAGATCATAATTCTATCTCCTTCACCCTTGCATTGGAAAAGGATAGGATCAGGCAGGCTAGGAAGGTGTTTGTCTGGAATAAGGGGAAATATGAAGACATCAGGCAGATGTTGGGGCGAATAAACTGGAAGGAGGGGTTCTTGGGGAAAAGCACAGAAGGAAGGTGGCAGATATTCAAGGAATGCTTGTCTGGAGCTCTGCACGACAACGTTCTGGTGAGACAAGGAGGTTTTGGTAGGTCGAGGGAACCGTGGTGCACGAAGGCTGTGGTGAACCTAGTCAGGAAGGAAAGAAAGGTGTATAAAAGGTTCAAAGAGCTAGGAGATGTTGGGGATCTAGAGAAGTATAAGGCTTATTAGAAGAGAGCTTAAAAAGGAAATTAGGAGAGCCAGAAGGGGTCATGAGAAGGCCTTGGCTGGTAGGATTAAGGAGAATCCCAAGGCCTTCTACAAATATGTGAAAAGTAAAAGGATGAGAAGAGAAGGGATAGGACCTATAAAAGGTGAAGGGGAAAAAGTCTGTATGGAACCGGAAGAAATGGCAGAGGTGCTTAATGAGTACTTTGCCTCAGTATTCACGGTGGAAAGTGATCTGGGAGGATGCACTATAAGTTTGCGACAGACTGAAAAGATTGAGTATGTAGATATTAAGGAAGCGGATGTGTTAGAACTTCTAAATGCTATCAAGATAGACAAGTCTCCGGGACCAGATGGGATGTACCCCAGGTTACTGTGGGAGGTGAGGGATGTCATTGCAGAGCCCCTGGCGATGATCTTTGCGTTGTCGATGGAGACGGGAGAGGTTCCGGAGGATTGGAGGATTGCTGATGTGGTCCCTATTTTCAAGAAAGGGAACAGGGATAGTCCTGGAAATTACCGACCGGTGAGTCTGACCTCAGTGGTTGGTAAGCTGATGGAGAGGCTTCTGTGGGGACAAGATTTACGAGCATTTGGAGAAGTTTAGGTTGATTAGAAAAAGTCAGCATGGTTTAGTAAAGGGCAGGTCATGCCTTACGAGCTTAATTGAGTTCTTCGAAAATGTGACTGAACACATTGACGAAGCAAGAGCAGTGGACATGGTGTACATGGACTTCAGCAAGGCATTTGACAAGGTCCCCCATGCAAGACTTCTTGAGAAGGTGAGAGGGCATGGGATCCAAGGGGCTTTGGCCTTGTGGATCCAGAACTGGCTTGCCTGCAGAAGGCAAGTTGTGGATGGCTCTTTTTCTGCATGGAGGTCGGTCACCAGTGGAGTGCCCCAGGGATCTGTTCTAGGACCCTTGCAGTTTGTCATTTTCATAAATGACCTGGATGAGGAAGTGGAGGGATGGGTGAGTAAGTTCGCCGATGACACGAAGGTCGGTGGTGTTGTGGATGGTCTGGAGGGATGTCAAAAGTTGCAGCAGGACATTGACAGGATGAAAGACTGGGCGGAGAAGTGGCAGATGGACTTCAATGCAGATAAATGTGTTGTGGTCCATTTTGGCAGATCCAATGGGATGAATGAGTACACTATCAAAGGTAGGAGTCTTAGCTGTGTGTAAGAGCAGAGGGATCTTGGGGTCCGGGTCCATAAGACTCTCAAATTGCCCTCCCAGGTGGAGGATGTGGTTAAGAAAGCTTATGGTGTGCTGGCCTTCATTCATCGAGGGATTGAGTTCAGGAGTCAGGAGGTAATGCTGCAGCTTTATAGGACCCTTGTCAGACCACACTTGGAGTACTGTGCGCAGTTCTGGCCGCCTCACTATAGGAAGGACGTGGAAGCTATTGAAAGGGTGCAGAGGAGATTTACAAGGATGTTGCCTGGATTGGGAGGCATGCCTTATGAAGACAGGTTGAGGGAGCTGGGACTGTTCTCCCTGGAGAGACGAAGGTTGAGAGGCGACCTGATAGAGATTTACAAGATGTTGGAGGATTGATAGAACATAGAACATTACAGCGCAGTACAGGCCCTTCGGCCCTCGATGTTGCGCCGGCCAGTGGACCCTCTAACCTAAACTATTCCAATATCATCCATATGCCTATCCACTGAACATTTGAATGCCCCCAAAGTAGGCGAGTCCACAACTGCTGCAGGCAGGGCATTCCACGCTCTCACCACCCTCTGTGTAAAGAACCTGCCTCTGACATCCGTCCTATAACTACCACCTCTTAATTTAAAGTTATGTCCCCTCGTGTTGGTCATCACCATCCGAGGAAAAAGGCTCTCACTATCCACCCTATCCATCCCTTGATCATCTTATACGCCTCAATTAGGTCACCGCGTAACCTTCTTCTCTCTAATGAAAATAACCTCAGGTCCCTCAGCCTTTCCTCATAAGGCCTTCCCACCATACCAGGCAACATCCTGGTAAACCTCCTCTGCACCCTTTCCAATGCTTCCACATCTTTCTTATAATGCGGCGACCAGAACTGTACGCAATACTCCAAGTGCGGCCGCACCAGAGTTTTGTACAGTTGTAACATAACCTCACGGCTCCTAAATTCAATCCCTCTACCAATAAAAGCTAACACACCGTATGCCTTCTTAACAACTTTATCAACCTGGGTGCCAACTTTCAAAGAGCTATGTACTTGTACCCCAAGATCCCTCTGCTCAACAACACTATTAAGGGTCCTTCCATAGCCCTATATTTCATATGCCTGTTATTCCTACCAAAGTGAATCACCTCACACTTATCCGTATTGAATTCCATTTGCCACCTCACGGCCCAGCTCTGCAACTTATCTACGTCCCTCTGCAAACTGTAACATCCATCCTCGCTGTCTACAACTCCCCCCACTTTGGTATCGTTAGCAAATTTACTAATCCGACCCTCTACACCGTCATCTAGGTCATTTACAAAAATGACAAACAGCAGTGTCCCTAAAATAGATCTTTGAGATACACCACTTGTAACTTGATAGGGTGGACTCTCAGAGACTATTTCCCAGGGCTGAAATGGTCGCAACGAGAGGGCACAGATTTAAGATGCAGGGAAGCAAGTACAGAGGGAATGCTAGGGGAACGTTTTTCACTCAGAGGGTGGTGAGTGAATGGAATCGGCTGCCGTCGGTGGTGGTCGAGGCAAACTTGCTGGGGTCTTTTAAAAGACTTCTGGATGAGTATATGGGATCCAATGGGATTGGGGGTTATAGGTAGGTCTATGGCTGGGTAGGTTTTGATGTGTTCGGCACAACTTGTGGGCCAAAGGGCCTGTTTGTGCTATAGTGTTCTATGTTCTATCTTTCTTATAATGTGGCGACCAGAACTGTACACAATACTCCAAGTGCGGCCGCACCAGAGTTTTGTACAGTTGCAACATGACATCTCGGCTCCAAAATTCAATCCCTCTACCAACAAAAGCCAAGACTCCGTACGTCTTCTTAACAACCTTATCAACTTGAGTACCAACTTTCAGGGATCTATGCACATATACACCTAGATCCCTCTGTTCTTCAACACTATTAAGAGTCCTACCATTAGCCCTATACTCTACACATTTGTTATTCCTGCCAAAGTGAATTACCTCACACTTTTCCACATTAAACTCCATTTGCCACCTCTCGGCCCAGCTCTGCAACTTGTCCAAGTCTCTCTGCAAACTATAACACCCCTCTTCACTATCTACAACTCCTCCAACTTTGGTGTCGTCAGCAAATTTAGTAATCCATCCTTCTATACCCTCATCCAGATCATTTATAAAAATTACAAACAGCAGAGGCCCCAAAACAGATCCCTGAGGTACACCGCTTGTAACCGAACTCCATGATGAATAATCCCCATCAACCACCACCCTCTGACTTCTATCAGCTAGCCAATTCCTAATCCAATTAGCTGAATCACCCTCAATCCCATACATTTGCATTTTCTGCAGAAGCCTTCCATGGGGAACCTTATTGAACGCCTTACTAAAGTCCATATATACCACGTCAACTGCCTTACCCTTATCCACCTCTTTGGTCACCTTTTCAAAAAACTCACTGGGGTCTTTTAAAAGACTTCTGGATGAGTATATGGAAAAGAATAGGATAGGGTGTTATAGATAGGTCTGTGGATTGGTAGATTTGATCGGCACAACTCGTGGGCCGAAGGGCCTGTTTGTGCTGTATTGTTCTATGTTTCTATGTAAAAGACCCCAGTGAGTTTGCCTCAACAACCTCCGACGGCAGTCGGTTCCGTTCACTCACCACCCTCTGAGTGAAAAACCTACCTCTGACATCTCCTTTGTATTTGCTTCCCTGCACCTTAAATCTGTGTCCTCTCGTAGTGACCATTTCAGCTCGGGGAAATAGTCCCTGAGAGTCCACCCTATCTATTCCTCTCAACATTTTATAAACCTCTATCAGGTCGCCTCTCAACCTACGTCTCTCCAGTGAGAAGAGTCCCAGCTCCCTCAACCTATCTTCATAAGGCCTGCCTCCCAATCCAGGCAGCATCCTTGTAAATCTCCTCTGAACCCTCTCAATAGCCTCTACATCCTTCCTATAATGAGGCGACCAGAACTGCGCACAATACTCCAGCTGGGGTCTGACAAGAGTCTTATAGAGCTGCATCATTACCTCCTGACTCCTAAACTCTATTCCTCGATTAATGAAGGCCAGTACACCGTGCGCCTTCTTGACCACTTCCTCCACCTGCGAGGCCGATTTAAGAGTCCTATGGACCTGGACCCCGAGATCCTTCTGCTCTACAACACAGCTAAGATTCCTACCCCTTATATTGTTCTCCTTCATCCCAGTATTCCTGCCAAAATGGACCACTACACATTTATCCGCATTGTAGTCCATCTGCCACTTCTCCGCCTAGTCTTTTATCCTGTCTACATCCCGCTGCAACGTTTGGCATCCCTCCAGACCATCCACAACACCACCGATCTTTGTATCGTCGGCAAACTTGCTAACCCATCCCTCCACTTTCTCATCCAGGTCATTTATGAAAATGACAAACAGCAGGGGTCCCAGAACAGATCTCTGGGGCACTCCACTGGTTACCGACCTCCATGCAGAACAAGACCCATCCACAACCACTCTCTGCCTTCTGCCGGCAAGCCAGTTCTGGATCCACGAGGCCAAAGACCCTTGGATCCCATGCCCTCTCACCTTCTCCAGAAGCCTTGCATGTGGGACCTTATCAAATGCCTTACTAAAGTCCATGTACACTACGTCCACCGCCCTTCCTTCGTCAATGTATTCAGTCACATTTTCGAAGAACTCAACTAGGCTCGTAAGACATGACCTGCCCTTGACAAAACCATGCTGACTATTTCTAATCAGTTCAAACTTCTCCAAATGTTCATATTTCTTATCCCTCAGAAGCCTCTCCATCAGCTTACCAACCGCTGAAGTCAAACTCACCGGTCGGTAATTTCCTGGACTATCCCTGTTCCCTTTCTTAAAGATAGGAACTACATCCGCAATCTTCCAATCCTCCGGAACCTCTCCTGTTTCCATGGACAATGCAAATATCCTCGCCAGGTGCTCTGCAACCACTTCCCTCACTTCCCACAATAATCTGGGGTACATCCCATCCGGTCCCGGCGACTTGTCTATCTTGATAGAATTTAACAGGTCTAACACATCCTCTTTCCTAACATCCACATACTCAATCTTTCCCGTATGCCGCAAACCTGCAGTGCAATCTCCCAGTTCACTTTCCACCGTGAATACCGAGGCAAAGTACTCGTTAAGCACCTCTGCCGTTTCTTCCGGAACACCTACCCCTAACATCTCCTCTGTACTTGCTGCCCAACATCTTAAATCTGTGTCCTCTCATAGCGACCATTTCAGCACTCAGAAATAGCCTCCGAGAATCCACCCTATCTATTCATAGAACATAGAACATAGAACATAGAACAATACAGCACAGAACAGGCCCTTCGGCCTTCGATGTTGTGCCGACCA
The DNA here is from genome assembly GCA_024679065.1 of Sphyrna mokarran. NCBI lineage: Eukaryota > Metazoa > Chordata > Chondrichthyes > Carcharhiniformes > Carcharhinidae > Sphyrna > Sphyrna mokarran. Next base: position 950,767 of record JAGIQG010000007.1, on the reverse strand, counting down.
AATTAAAAAGCAATGCCCCTCCTAACTAAACCATTCCCTTCTCATCCATATACTTATCAACTAACCTCTTAAACGCCACCAAACTTGGCGCATCTACAACAGCTGCAGGCAGGGCATTCCACTCCTAATCACTCTTTGAGTAAAGAACCTACCTCTGATATCCGTCCTATAACTCATACCCCTTAATTTAAAGCTGTGTCCCCTCGTGCTAGCTTTCTCCATCCTAGGAAAAAGGCCATCACTGTCCACCCTATCTAAACCTCTAATCATCTTATATGCTTCAATAAGATCCCCTCTTAGCCGCCTCCTTTCTAACGAAAACAACTTCAAATCCTTCAACCTCTCCTCATAGGACCTGCCCTCCATACCAGGAAACATCCTGGTAAACCTCCTCTGTACCCTCTCCAATGCCTCCACATCTTTCTTATAATGTGGCGACCAGAACTGCACACAATACTCAAGTGCGGCCGCACTAGAGTTTTGTACAGTTGCAACATGATGCTGCGGCTCCTAAATTCAATCCCCTACCAATAAAAGCTAAGACTCATATGCCTTCTTAACAACTTTATCCACTTGACTGCCTACTTTCAGGGATCTATTGACACATACACCAAGATCCTTCTGTTCCTCAACACTATTAAGAGCCCTACCATTAGCCCTATACTCTACACATTTATTGCTCCTGCCAAAGTGCATTACCTCACACCTTTCCACATTAAACTCCATTTAAACTCCATTCCTCTCAACATTTTATAAACCTCTATCAGGTCACCTCTCAATCTTCGTCTCTCCGGGGAGAAGGGACCTAGATCCCTCAACCTACCTTCATAAGGCATGCCTCCCAATCCAGGCAACATCCCTGTAAATCTCCTCTGCAATAGCTTCCAGATCCTTCTTGTAGTGAGGTGACCAGATCTGTGGACAGTACTCCAAGTGGGGTCTGACAAGGGTCTTATAAAGTTAGAGCATTACTTCCCAACTCCTAAACTCAATCCCTCGATTAATGAGGGCCAGTATGCTATATGCCTTCTTGACCACATGCTCCACCTGTGAGGCCGGTTCAAAAGTCCTATGGACTCTGACCCCAAGGTCCTTCTGCTCCTCAACACTGCTAAAACTCCAACCCTTGATATTGTACTTTTTCATCCTACTGGACCTGCCAAAATAGAGTTGAAATCCATAAAGTGTGCAATCTCCACTAAGGACTGCTTTTTTTCTGAAAGATTTTTCTGAATTATTTTTCCTTACTCAGTGTTCAGACTCATCAATAATTTATTTCTTGAGAACTGGAATGTTGCTGAGGGCTTGATGTATGTAGGACTGTTCCTGTCTGAGTGGAAATTTAGGGCATAGAAAGCTACAGCACAAACAGGCCCTTTGGCCCACAAACTACGCTGATCATATCCCTACCTCCCAGGCCTATCTATAACCCTCAATCCCATTAAATCCCAAGTACTCATCCAGAAGTCTCTTAATACTCATCCAGAAGTCTCCAGATACTCCCTATCTGTAGTAGATAGGGAGGATGTGTTAGAAATTCTCGAGGGTTTGAAGTTGGATAAGTCCCCTGGGCCGGACGGGATTTACCCTAGGATTCTCTGGGAGGCAAGAGAGGAGATTGCAGCGCCTCTGGCTCTGATCTTCAGGTCCTCGTTGGTTACGGGGGTGGTTCCGGAGGACTGGAGGATGGCGAATGTGGTCCCATTGTTTAAGAAGGGGAAGAGAGACCTTCCTGGGAATTATAGGCCAGTGAGTCTTACTTCTGTGGTGGGCAAGGTATTGGAGAGAATTATTAGGGATAGGATTTATAGTTATTTAGAGAGAAATGAATTGATTGGGGATAGTCAGCATGGTTTCGTGAAGGGTAGGTCATGCCTTACTAACCTCATTGAGTTTTTTGAGAAAGTGACCAGAGAGGTGGATGGGGGTAAGGCGGTTGATGTAGTATATATGGACTTTAGTAAGGCTTTTGATAAGGTGGCCCATGGAAGACTTCTACAGAAAATGCAGATGTGTGGAATAGAGGGTGATTTAGCTAATTGGATTAGGAATTGGCTGGCAGATAGAAGACAGAGGGTGGTGGTTGATGGGAGATATTCATCGTGGAGTTCGGTGACGAGTGGTGTGCCTCAGGGGTCTGTTTTGGGGCCCCTGCTGTTTGTAATTTTTATAAATGATCTGGATGAGGGTATTGAGGGATGGATCAGTAAATTTGCAGATGATACTAAAGTTGGTGGAGTGGTAGATAGTGAAGAGGGGTGTTTTAGTTTCCAGAGTGACTTGGACAAGTTGCAGAGCTGGGCCGAGAGGTGGCAAATGGAGTTTAATGTGGAAAAGTGTGAGGTAATGCACTTTGGCAGACACAATAAATGTGTAGAGTATAGGGCTAATGGTAGGGCTCTTAATAGTGTTGAGGAACAGAAGGATCTTGGTGTATGTGTCAATAGATCCCTGAAAGTAGGCAGTCAAGTGGATAGAGTTGTTAAGAAGGCATATGGAGTCTTAGCTTTTATTGGTAGGGGGATTGAATTTAGGAGCCGCAGCATCATGTTGCAACTGTACAAAACTCTAGTGCGGCCGCACTTGAGTATTGTGTGCAGCTCTGGTCCCCACATTATAAGAAAGATGTGGAGGCATTGGAGAGGGTACAGAGGAGGTTTACCAGGATGTTGCCTGGTATGGAGGGCAGGTCCTATGAAGAGAGGTTGAAGGATTTGAGTTGTTTTCGTTAGAAAGGAGGCGGCTAAGAGGGGATCTTATTGAAGCATATAAGATGATTAGAGGTTTAGATAGGGTTGACAGTGATAGCCTTTTTCCTAGGATGGAGAAAGCTAGCACGAGGGGACACAGCTTTAAATTAAGGGGTATGAGTTATAGGACGGATATCAGAGGTAGGTTCTTTACTCAAAGAGTGATTAGGGAGTGGAATGCCTGCCTGCAGCTGTTGTAGATGCGCCAAGTTTGGTGGCGTTTAAGAGGTTAGTTGATAATTATATGGATGAGAAGGGAATGGTTTAGTTAGGAGGGGCATTGCTTTTTATTTTGGTCGGCACAACATCGAAGGCCGAAGGGCCTGTTCTGTGCTGTATTGTTCTATGTTCTATGTTAAAAGACCCCAGCGAGTCTGTCTCTACCACCACCAAAATTTGATTATTTTCAAATCATTTACATTCAAAAACCCCATATTTTTAAGTCCTTACCTCTGGGATGACTTGTACATGGGAATGACAGCTTCCCTTACAGGAACTAACTGCAACATTTGTCAACTGGCATTGTCCTTTAGATATATTCCGAATTTCAGTGAAACGTTGGCATGTAGCAGAGATATCTAGCAAAACAAATAGATTACACCATTCATTTTTTTCAAATTCTTCAGGGATGTGGGAGATCAGCACACGCGCACTAGACTCCTCTTCAATTTGGTGCCACAGAGTCATAGGAGATGATTTTACCATTGGGTTGCACCAGTTTTCGGGAGTAACACGTTCATAAGTTGGGCCATAAAGCCATTAGCACGACTGATGCCGTTTTTTGTGACAGGCACCATTTTACGAACACCAGATTTCAGAAGGTTGACAATCGAACCAGGGAGGGAGCTGTACTAGACTTCCAAGCACTTGGGTGGGTGTGCTTAATTGGATGAGGGATAATTTCATCCGAATTAAAAAGGAACTGGGGAATGTGGGTTGGGAGCAGCTATTTGAACTTAACCCGGGTTTCTGGCTTTATGAGGCAGAAATGTTAAGTACTGTGCCCACTCACCTCAGAGGTTGGTGAATGTCTAGAACGAGCTGCCAGAGGCAATAGTAGAGGCAGATACAATTTTGTCTTTTAAAAAACATTTAGACAGTTACATGGGTCATAGAGGGTTACGGCATGGGAACAGGCCTTCAGCATAACTTGTTCATGCCACCATTTTGTTTTAACTAATAAGCTAGTCTCAATTGCCCGTGTTTGGCCAATATCCCTCTATATCCATATTACCCATATAACTATCTAAATGCTTTTAAAAGACAAAATTGTATCTGTCTCTACTACTATCTCTGCAGCTTGTTCCAGACACTCACCACCCTCCCTGAAAAAAATTACCCCTCTGGACACTTTTGTATCTCTCCCCTCTCATCTTAAATCTATGCCTCTAGTTTTAGACTCCCTTACCTTTGAGAAAAAGTATTGACTATCTAGCTAATCTGTTCTCATTACTTTATGGACCTCTATAAGGTCAACCCTCAGCCTCCTAATCTCCAGAGAAAAAAGTCTCAGTCTATTCAGCTTCTCCTTATAACTCAAATCATCAAGTCCCGGTAGCATTCTAGTGAATCTTTTCAGCACTCTTTCTAGTTTAATAATATCCTTCTATAATAGGGTGACTAGAACAGTACACAGTATTCCAAGTGTGGCCCTACCAATGTCTTGTACAACTTCAACAAGATGTCCCAACTCCTGTAGGGATCAGTCACGAGGGGACGCATGTTAAAAATGAGGGGTTGGAAGCTTAGGAAGCGATTTGAGGAAAAACTTTTTCACACAGGGTGGCAATGATCTGGAATGCACTGCCTGGAGGGCGGAGCAACTGGGACTAGCTTAGCAGTAAAAACTGGACAGCATGGACAAGTTGGACCAAAGAGCTTGTTTCTCTGTTATAAACCTCTATGATACTAAAATCCAAGATTCATGTAAACCATAGAATTGTTCGAGTGGGAGACACCCATTGTAGCTGTAATCAAAACCAACAAGGCTGTTTGCATCTGCATTAACCAGGTGGCAAAATTAGACTGTATCCTCAAAATAGACGGTCTGATGTGAAATTTTCTGGGGGTCCAACATGCACCAAGTTGGACATGAGTTATGCATATTAGCAGCTGGAACTGATGATACTTCCAGAGAATTTTTCAAAATTAATAGACATAAAGGGTTATATCAGGACACAGAAGTTAGCATTTGGGGTCCCATGAGTTTGTGCCACTTTTCAATTTACCATGGAGAGTCTGTGGCAAGATTTACCAAAAGTAGTTGTTGATTTAAACAACATATTAATAACAGGAACCACTGAGGAAGAGCATTTATCCAATCTGGAGGAAAATTTTAAAAGCTTCCAAGATGCTGGAATGCAATTAACGAGTTCACATGTAAAAGACACAAGGTGGCTTATCCAAATTACAAAGTGAGTTTCACAGGGGCTGTACTCAGTGGAAGATAAAGTTAGGCCTTTTAAAGAAATGCCAGGCCTAGGGATACATCAGAACTGAAGTTTCTTCTAAGAAGAGTAAATTACTATGGGTGGTTCATACTCAACTTATCAAAACTGCCCTTTAATTTAAATCCCTGCCCCGATCCCATCACCAAAAGTAAAAATTTCTTCTTGTTATCAATATCAATTTGAGGGTTTGAAGTTGGATAAGTCCCCTGGGCTGGACGGGATTTACCCTAGGATTCTCTGGGAGGCAAGAGAGGAGATTGCAGAGCCTCTGGCTCTGATCTTCAGGTCCTCGTTGGTTACGGGTGTGGTTCCGGAGGACTGGAGGATGGCGAATGTGGTACCATTGTTTAAGAAGGGGAAGAGAGACCTTCCTGGGAATTATAGGCCAGTGAGTCTTACTTCTGTGGTGGGCAAGGTATTGGAGAGAATTATTAGGAATAGGATTTATAGTTATTTAGAGAGAAATGAATTGATTGGGGATAGTCAGCATGGTTTCGTGAAGGGTAGGTCATGCCTTACTAACCTCATTGAGTTTTTTGAGAAAGTGACCAAGAGGTGGATGGGGGTAAGGCGGTTGATGTAGTATATATGGACTTTAGTAAGGCGTTTGATAAGGTGGCCCATGGAAGACTGCTACAGAAAATGCAGATGTGTGGAATAGAGGGTGATTTAGCTAATTGGATTAGGAATTGGCTGGCAGATAGAAGACAGAGGGTGGTGGTTGATGGGAGATTTTCATCATGGAGTTCGGTGACGAGTGGTGTGCCTCAGGGTCTGTTTTGGGGCCCCTGCTGTTTGTAATTTTTATAAATGATCTGGATGAGGGTATTGAGGATGGATCAGTAAATTTGCAGATGACACTAAAGTCGGTGGAGTGGTAGATAGTGAAGAGGGGTGTTATAGTTTACAGAGTGGCTTGGACAAGTTGCAGAGCTGGGCCGAGAGGTGGCAAATGGAGTTTAATGTGGAAAAGTGTGAGGTCATGCACTTTGGCAGGAACAATAAATGTGTAGAGTATAGGGCTAATGGTAGGGCTCTTAATAGTGTTGAGGAACAGAAGGATCTTGGTGTATGTGTCATAGATCCCTGAAAGTAGGCAGTCAAGTGGATAAAGTTGTTAAGAAGGCTTATGGAGTCTTAGCTTTTATTGGTAGGGGGATTGAATTTAGGAGCCGCAGCCTCATGTTGCAGCTGTACAAAACTCTAGTGCGGCCGCACTTGGAGTATTGTGTGCAGTTCTGGTCGCCACATTATAAGAAAGATGTGGAGGCATTGGAGAGGGTACAGAGGAGGTTTACCAGGATGTTGCCTGGTATGGAGGGCAGGTCTTATGAGGAGAGGCTGAGGGATTTGAGGTTGTTTTCGTTAGACAGGAGGAGGCTAAGAGGGGACCTGATCGAAACATATAAGATGATTAGAGGTTTAGATAGGGTGGACAGTGATAGCCTTTTTCCTAGGATGGAGAAAGCTAGCACGAGGGACACAGCTTTAAATTAAGGGGTATGAGTTATAGGACGGATATCAGAGGTAGGTTCTTTACTCAAAGAGTGATTAGGGAGTGGAATGCCCTTCCTGCAGCTGTTGTAGATGCGCCAAGTTTGGTGGCGTTTAAGAGGTTAATTGATAAGTATATGGAAGAGAAGGGAATGGTTTAGTTTGGAGGGGCATTGCTTTTTATTTTGGTCGGCACAACATCGAAGACCGAAGGGCCTGTTCTGTGCTGTAATGTTCTATGTTCTATGTCTCTCATAAGTATATCCCTCTCAATCACATACCCCCTCATCTCCTCTGCGCCAATGGAACAGCCCCAATCTATCTTTCTTCATAATTAAAAGTCTCTAACCCAGGCAACATCCTAGTAAATCTCTGCACCCTTTCCAGTGCTTTCACATCCCTCCTATAATGTATATTCCAGAACTGCACACAATACACTGGCCATGGCCTAACCAATATTTTATATAGTTCCAGCATAACCTCCCCGCTCTTGAACTTAATACCTTAGCAATAAAGGCGAGTATACCATGTGCCTTCTTAGCCACTTTATCAACTGTTCCTGCTACCTATGAGACCAGTGTACATGTGCAACAAGACCCTTCCAAGGTAAAGGCAAAGTATTCAGAGAAAGAGTCATGATGCTTCAAGGAGTGAGAGGACATTCAAAGTTGACAATCCAAAATTTTTACCAACCACTGGAAGTGGACAGAGTTTTGTCCCATGTGTTATACTGGCCAGAACAGATCCAGTATCAGATGAGGTGGAGGTAGAGGACAAAATCTACAAAAAAACATGTGGATCATTTTGGGAGTCTGGCATTCCAATCTATTTGCATTTGGTGGTAATATGGCTATTTGTCAAAGAACTGAATAGGTGTATCAGCCTGAAAAAAGGACAAGTACTGTCCAGATGGGAACTGAAGGAAGAATGGGTACTGACAAACTTTGCAAGAGAGTAAGGTTTTTGAGAATTCAACTGAGATTATCTCTGCTATTGGGATACACCTATAGAGTGTTAGAACATAGAACATTACAGTGCAGAACAGGCCCTTCAGCCTCCGATGTTGCACCGACCAATTAAGAAAAAGCAATGACCCTCTAACCTAAACCATTCCCTTTTCATCCATAAACTTATCTACTAACCTCTTAAACGCCACCAAACTTGGCGCATCTACAACTGAGCAGGCAGAGCATTCCATACCCTTACCACCTTCTGGGTAAAGAACCTACCTCTGACATCTGTCCTATAACTACCACCCCTTAATTTAAAGCTATGTCCCTTCGTGCTAGCTTTCTCCATCCCAGGAAAAAGGCTATCACTGTTCACCCTATCTAAACCTCTAATCATCTTATATGTTTCAATAAGGTCTCCTCTTAGCCGCCTTCTTTCTAACGAAAACAACCTCAAATCCCTCAGCCTCTCTTCATAAGACCTGCCCTCTATACCAGGCAACATCCTGGTAAACCTCCTCTGTACCCTCTCCAATGCCTCCACATCTTTCTTATAATGTGGGGACCAGAACTGCACACAATACTCCCCGTGCGGCCGCACTAGAGTTTTGTACAGTTGCAACATGACGTTGCGGCTCCGAAATTCAATCCCCCTACCAATAAAAGCTAAGATTCCGTATGCCTTCTTAACAACCTTATCGACTTGATTGCCAACTTTCAGGGATCTCTGCACATATACACCAAGATCCCTCTGTTCGTCAACACTATTAAGAGTCCTATCATTAGCCCTATACTCTACACATCTGTTATTTCTGCCGAAGTGAATTACCTCACACTTTTCCGCATTAAACTCCATTTGCCACCTCTCGGCCCAGCTCTGCAACTTGTCCAAGTCTCTCTGCAAACTATAACACCCCTCTTCACTATCTACCACTCCTCCGACTTTGGTGTTGTCAGTCCCAAAGGAAGGGAAAGTCTCTGATAGACTGACTTTATAATGAACCATGTTAAAAATATTTAATATTGAAATTGCCTTGTAGAACGTAGAACATAGTAAAACTATAGCACAAACAGGCCTTCAGCCCACAAGTTGCGCCGATCACATTGGTACCTACTAGGCTTACCCATAACCTCAATCCCATTTAATCCCATGTACTCATCCAGAAGTCTCTTAAAAGACCCTATCGAATTTGCCTCCACCACCACCGATGGCAGCCAATTCCACTGACTCACCACCCTCTGAGTGAAAAACTTACCCCTGACACTTTTAATATTTTAACGGTTTATAGCCAGGAACTTAAAAGGGAGGGATGTAGTTACAAATCCCTTTAAGGGGTGAGGTTTTTGAAGGTCACATGACCTTATTTGCCAGTTGGGCCAATGAGTGGGGATCTGGGGCTGGTTGCAGGCTTTCTCAAATAGAATCAGTACTGGGGCTGCAGAAATCATTAGCACATCCTAGCACTATATATGGTATATGGTACAGTTGTTCCATACCTGGCAACATCCTGGTAAATCTTTTCTGTACCCTCTCCAAAACCTCCATATCCTTCTGGTTGTGTGGCGACCAAAATTGAACACTATATTCACTAAGAATGTATAAAGCGTCAACATGACTTGCCAATTTTTAAACTCAATATCCTGGCCAATGGAGGCAAGCATGCCGTATGCCTTCTTGACTACCTTCTCCACCTGCAGTGCCATTTTCAGTGACCTGTGTACCTGTACACCCAGATCCCTCTGCCTATCAATACTCATAACTGTTCAGCCATTTACTGTATAATTCCTATCTGTATTAGACCTTCCAAAATGCGTTAACTCACTTTTGTTCAGATTAAACTCCATATGCCATCCCTCCGCCCAGGTTGATAAGGTTGTTCAGAAGGTGTATGGTGCGTTAACCTTTATTGGTAAAGGGATTGAATTTCGGAGCCGTGAGGTCATGTTGCAACTGTACAAAACTCTGGGTGCAGCTGCACTTGGAGTATTGCGTGCAATTTTGATCTCCGCATTATAAAAAAGATGTGGAGGCATTGGAAAGAGCACAGAGGAGGTTTGCCAGGATGTTGCCAGGTATAGTGGGAAGGTCTTATGAGGAAAGGCTGAGGGACTTGAGGTTATTTTCATTAGAGAGAAGACGGTTAAGAGGTGACCTAATTGAGACATGTAAGATGATGATCAGAAGATTAGATAGGGTGGAAAGTGAGAGCCTTTATCCTCGGATGGTGATGGCTAACACGAGCGGACATAGCTTTAAATTAAGGGTGGTAGTTATAGGATGGATGTCAGAGGTAGGTCCTTTACTCAGAGGGTAGTAAGGGCGTGGAATGCCTTGCCTGCAGCAGTTGTGGACTCGCCAAGTTTAAGGGCATTCAAATGGTCATTGGATAGGCATATGGATAACATTGGAACAGTTTAGGTTAGAGGTCATTAGATTGTTGTCCTGACCAGTGGAACCATTGAGGGCCGAAGGGCCTGTACTGCGCTGTAATGTTCTATGTTCTAAGTCTCCAACTGATCTATATCCTGCTGTATCCTCTGATGGTCCTCATCGCTATCCGCAAACCCACCAACCTTTGTGTTGTCCGCAAACTTACTAATCAATCCAGTTACATTTTCCTCCAAATCATTTATATATATTACGAACAGCAAAGATCCCAGCACTGATCCCTGAGGAACGCCACTTGTCACAGCTCCCCATTCAGAAACACACCCTTCCACTGCTACCCTCTGTCTTCTTTGACTGAGCCAGTTTTGTATCCACCTTGCCATCTTACCTCTGATCCCATGCAACTTCACCTCCTGCATCAGTCTGCCATAAGGGACCTTGTCAGAGGTGCTATTGAAGTCTACGTAGACAACATTCACTGCCCTACCCTCATCAATCATCTTTGTCACCTCCTCGAAAAATTCAAACAAGTTTGAGAGACATGACCTCCCCTTCACAAAACCATGTTGCCTCTCTCTAATATGTCCACTTATTTCTAAGTGGGAATAAATCTGGTCTCAAAGAATCCTCTTCAATAATTTCCCTGTCACTGATGTAAGGCTCACCGGCATATAATTACTGGATTATTTTTGCTATCCTTCTTAAACAAAGGAAGAACATTAGTAATTCTCCAATCCTTTGGGACCTCCCTTGTACTCAGTGAAGGACAAAAAGATTTCTCTCAAGGCCCAGCAATTTCCTCCCTTGCCTCTCAGTATTCTGGGGTACATCCCATCAGGCTCTGGCAACTTGTCTATCTTAATGTTTCTCAAGAATCCCAATACCTCCTTTTTGATCTCAACATGAATCAAACTATCTGCACACCTTTCCCAGACTCATCATTCACCATGTCCTTTTCTTTGATGAATACTGATGCAAAGTACTCATTTAATACTTAGCACTCATTTGGTATTTAGAACTTAGTGAGATGGAGGGTTATAGTGAGTATAGTAGGTAGGGAAACGTTCAGTGCAACTTATGGATTGAAGGGCCTGTTTGTGCTGTAGTTTTTCTTTGTTTCTATGTTTAATACCTCACCCTTTTCCTCTGGCTCCACACATAAATTCCCTCCCTTATCCTTGAATAGGCCAACCCTCTCCCTGGCTACCCTCTTGCTCCTTACATACGTGTAAAAAGCCTGGGATTTTTCTTAATCCTGCTGTCAATGCTTTTTCGTGACCCCTTTTAGCCCTCCTTTCTCCTTGCTTAAGTTTCTTTCTACTTTCCTTTTATTCCACACTCGCTTCGTATGTTCCCAGCCTCCTCGTTTTGACAAATGCTTCCTTTTTCTCTTTGGCTACACTGACAATATCCCTTGTTATCCAAGGTTCCCATATAAAGCAGAGTATACACATTGAGAGATAAGAGGTCACAGGTATAAGTGGAGAGGCAGTAAATTTAAAAGTGAGATGAGAAGAAACTATTTCTTGCAGAGGGTGAATTTGTGGAACTCGCTGTGCCATAGCTCAATGGAGTCTGAATCATTGAATTGTTTCAAGAAGGAGATGGATATATTTCTGATACAAAATGGGATAAAGGGATATGGGGAACAGGTGGGGAGGTGGATTTGAGACCAGGAGAGATCAGCCACAATCTGATTGAATGGCGGAGCAGGCTCAAAGGATTGAATTTACTGAAATCTCCTAATTCCGATGTTTGAATCATTGAGGAGAAGACAGAGAGAGCGTGTTTGAAAACAGGCAAAATGGTGTGAGGCAGACACAAAAAAACGAAGCTGGAGGGGACACATTGAGTACACAGTTTAACCGGGGATAACCAGAGTATTTACTTACCAGTGACCAGGGCTAACCAGAACATTTATTTATCAGTAACCAGGGCTAACCAGAACATTTACTTACCAGTAACTTGTTTCATGCAAACAGGACAACATTTCCCAAGATCCTCAACTTTTACATAACCCTGCAATTGATGAAACATAAATGTCATTAAAACCTTCAAAATATATTATACAGATTCATAGGTGGTTGGTTATTTGGTTCATCACTGTTACCTCACTGCAATATCCTGAATGTTGTACCTTTGCCCTATACTTTCCTGCTTTGCCTCAGGGATTCCCACAGTGAGGAGGCAGTGATACAGACAGATTCCAGGGACACAGGAGCCTCTCCTTTTTCCTGGGTAACAAGAGAATTTCTAGCTCCATCCTTAAGGTCACATGACAATTTAGGAACATTGGAATTAACATAAACTCCCAGAATTCCTCATCAGACACACCTGGCTGAGAACGGGAGTCAACTTCAATGGGGATAAACCGGAATCAAAGACGTGATGTGAAGCGAATGAAAGAATGATCCACCGGGAGAGAAACGTCACAGGTTAGAAATTCAGAAAGGGAGGTATTCAAAAAGACTGGATAGTGCGCAGTTAACAAGGACAGAATAGTCATCTCATTAACCCAACGATCCCAATAAACTATTCTAACCCCCCTCCCCCCCCACTGCACCTTCATCCCAACACCTCCTCGTCCCCACTTTCACCCCACTCTTTCTTAAAGAGATGAAGGGATATGGGGGGGAAGGGGGGGGATCAGGATATTGAATTTGATGATCAGCCATGATATAAGATGAATGACGGAGCAGGTTGGAAGGGCCAAATTCTATATTTCAATGTTTCTCACCCTCAAAAAAATTGCAAAGTCGATCCTGGACAGGAGTGAAAGTAATAGGGTAATTGTTATGGGGGACTTTAACTTTACTAATATTGATTGGAATAGCTATAGCTCTAGATCGTTAGAGAGGTCAGTTTTTTTACAAAGTGTGCAGGAAGGTTTTTTGACTCAGTATGTAGATAGGCCAACTAGAGGTGAGGCTACATTGGATTTGGTGCTGGGCAATGAGCCAGACCAGGTGTTAGACTTGGAAGTAGGTGAACATTTTGGTGATAGTGACCACAATTCGGTTACGTTCACCTTAGTGATGGACAGGGATAGGCATGAACCTGGGGGCACTAGTTATAGCTGGGGGAATGGTAATTATGAGGCTATTAGGAGAGATTTAGGGTGCAAAGGTTGGAGTAGGAAACTACAGAGACTGGGAACATCTGAAATGTGGAGCTTATTCAAGGAGCAGCTACTGCGAGTCCTTGATAAATACCTCCCTGTCAGGCAAGGAGGAAATGGTCGAGTAAGCATATGAAATATAGGGTTAATGGAAGGACCCTTAATAGCGTTGCTGAGCAGAGGGAAATTGGGGTACAAGTACATAGCTCTTTGAAAGTTGGCACCCAGCTTGATAAAGTTGTTAAGAAGGCGTACGGTGTGTTAGCTTTTATTGGTAGAGGGATTGAATTTAGGAGCCGTGAGGTTATGTTACAACTGTACAAAACTCTGGTGCGGCCGCACTTGGAGTATTGGGTACAGTTCTGGTCGCCGCATTATAAGAAAGATGTGGAAGCATTGGAAAGGGTGCAGAGGCGGTTTACCAGGATGTTGCCTGGTATGGTGGGAAGGCCTTATGAGGAAAGGCTGAGGGACCTGAGGTTATTTTCATTAGAGAGAAGAAGGTTACGCGGTGACCTATTTGAGGCGTATAAGGTGATCAAGGGATTGGATAGGGTGGATAGTGAGAGCCTTTTTCCTCGGATGGTGATGACCAACACGAGGGGACATAACTTTAAATTAAGAGGTGGTAGTTATGGGACGGATGTCAGAGGCAGGTTCTTTACACAGAGGGTGGTGAGAGCGTGGAATGCCCTGCCTGCAGCAGTTGTGGACTCGCCTACTTTGGGGGCATTCAAATGTTTGGTGAATAGGCATATGGATGATATTGGAATAGTTTAGGTTAGAGGGTCCACTGGCCGGCGCAACATTGAGGTCCAAAGGGCCTGTACTGCGCTGTAATGTTCTATGTTCTATGTCCCAATCCAGGCAGCATCCTTGTAAATCTCCTCTGAACTCTCTTAATAGCCTCTACATCCTTCCTGTAATGAGGCGACCAGAACTGCACACAATACTCCAATTGGGGTCTGACAAGAGTCTTATAGAGCTGCATCGTTACCTTCTGGCTCCTAAACTCTATTCCTTGATTAATGAAGGCCAGTACACCGTACGCCTTCTTGACCACTTCTTCCACCTGCGAGGCCGATTTCAGAGTCCTATGGACCCGGACCCTGAGATCCTTCTGCTCTAAGACACAGCTAAGACTCCTACCCCTTATATTGTACTCCTTCATCCCATTATTCCTGCCAAAATGGACCACTACACATTTATCTGCGTTGAAGTCTATCTGCTACTTCTCCGCCCATTCTTGCATCCTGTCTATGTCCCGCTGCAACTTTTGGCATCCCTCCAGACCATCCACAACACCACCGACCTTTGTATTGTTGGCGAACTTACTAACCCATCCCTCCACTTCCTCATCCAGGTCATTTATGAAAATGACAAACAGCAGGGGTCCCAGAACAGATCCCTGGGCACTCCACTGGTTACCGACCTCCATGCAGAACAAGACCCATCCACAACCACTCTCTGCCTTCTGTCGGCAAGCCAGTTCTGGATCCACGAGGCCAAAGCCCCTTGGATCCCATGCCCTCTCACCTTCTCCAGAACCCTTGCATGGGGGACCTTATCAAACGCCTTACTAAAGTCCATGTACACTACGTCCACCGCCCTTCCTTCGTCAATGTGTTCAGTCACACTTTCGAAGAACTCAACTAGGCTCATAAGGCATGACCTGCCCTTGACAAAACCATGCTGACTATTTCTAATCAGTTCAAACTTCTCCAAATGTTCATCTATTTTATCCCTCAGAAGCCTCTCCATCAGCTTATCAACCACTGAAGTCAGACTCACCCGTCGGTAATTTCCTGGACTATCCCTGTTCCCTTTCTTAAAGATAGGAACCACATCCGCAATCCTCCAATCCTCCGGAACCTCTCCTGTTTCCATGGATGACGCAAATATCATCGCCAGGGGCTCTGCAACCACTTCCCTCACCTCCCACAATAACCTGGGGTACATCCCATCCGGTCCCGGCGACTTGTCTATCTTGATATAATTTAACAGGTCTAACACATCCTCTTTCCTAACATCCACATACTCAATCTTTTCCGTATGCCTCAAACCTGCAGTGCAATTTCCCAGTTCACTTTCCATTGTGAATACCGAGGCAAAGTACTTGTTAAGCACCTCTGCCATTTCTTCCGGATTCACACAGAGTTTTCCCCCTTCACCTTTTATAGGCCCTATCCCTTCTCTTCTCAACCTTTTACTTTTCACATATTTGTAGAAGGTTAAATTTCACGGGATCCAGGGTGAGGTGGCTAAATGGATACAAAACTGGCTGGATGACAGAAACCAGAGGGTAATTGTGGAGGACTATTTTTCCAAACTGGAGGCCTGTGACCAGCAGTGTGCCTCAGGGATCGGTGCTGGGTCCACTGTTATTTGTTATTTATATTAATGATTTGGATGAGAATGGTTTGGATGGGGCATGGTTAGTAAGTTTGCAGATGGTGGCATAGTGGACAGCAAAGAAAGTTATTTCTGATTGCAATGGTATCTTGATTAATTGGGCCAGTGCACTGACGAATGGCAGATGGAGTTTAATTTACACAAATGTGAGGTGATGCATTTTGATAGATTGGACCAGGGCTGGATTTACTCAGTTAATGGTAGGGCATTGGGAGGGTTACAGAACAAAGCGATCTAAGCATACAGGTTCATAGTTCCTTGAAAGAGAAGTCACAGGTAGACAGAGTGGTAAAGAAAGCATTCAGCATGCTTCGTTTCATTTGCCGGAATGTTGAACACAGGAGTTGGGACACCTTGTTGAAGTTGTACAAGACATTGCTAAGGTCACACTTAGAATACTGTGTTCAGTTCTGGTCACCCTATAACAGAAAGGATATTATTAAACTAGAAAGATTTACTAGGATGCTACAGGGCCTTGACGGATTGAGTTACAAGGAGAGGCTGGATAGACTGACTTTTTTCTCTGGAGTGTAGGAGGCTGAGGGATGATCTTATAGAGGTCTATAACATAATGAGGGCACAGATTAGCTAGAAGGTTAATATCCTTTCCCAAAGGCAGAGGATTCTAAAAGTAGAGAGCTTAGGTTTATGGTGAGAGGGGAGAGATATAAAAATGTCCAGAGAAGCAATTTTTTCACACAGAGGATGGTGAGTATCTGGAACAAGCTGCAAGAGGTAGTAGGAGAGGTGGGTACAATTTTGTCTTTTAAAAAGCATTTAGACAATTACACAGGTATGATGGGATATGGGCCAAATGCAGGCAATTGGGAATAGCTTAAGGACTTAAAAAGAAATGCAGCATGGACAAGTTGGACCAAAGGGCCTGTTTCCATGCTGTAAATCTCTATGACTCCCATAGCAGATATTGGAAAGCTGCAAGGTCCAGATCACATGAGCATATTGTTTTCTATGTACAGCTTAAAACAGAGTGTTTTTGTGTTTGGAATGGAACAGTGCTGTTAATGCTTATAGAATTATAGAACATAAGAAATAGGAGCAGGAGTAGGCCATCCAACCCCTCGAGCCTGCCCCGCCATTCAATAAGATCACGGCTGATTTGAAGTGGATCAGTCCCACTTCCCCGCTTTCTCCCCATAACCCTTAATTCCCTTGTCTACCAGAAACCTATCTACCCATGGCTCAAATATATTCAGCGAGATAGCCTCCACTACTTTAACGGGCAGAGAATTCCAAAGATTCACCACTCTTTGAGTGAAGAAGTTCCTCCTCAACTCCGATCTAAACCGGCCTCCCCTTATTTTGAGGCTATGGCCTCTAGTTCTGTTATCCTTTCTAAGTGGGAAGAATCTCTCTACCTCTATCCTATTCATCCCCTTCATTATCTTATACGTCTCTATAAGAACCCCCTTAGCCATCTAAACCCCAACGAGTGCAGACCCAGTCTATTCAATCTCTCTTCATAGGCTAACCCCCTCATAGAACATAGAACATTACAGCGCAGAACAGGCCCTTCGGCCTTCGATGTTGCGCCGACCAATTAAGAAAAAGCAATGACCCTCTAACCTAAACCATTCCCTTTTTATCCATAAACTTATCTACTAAACTCTTAAACGCCACCAAACGTGGCACATCTACAACTGCAGCAGGCAGGGCATTCCATACCCTTACCATCCTCTGGGTAAACATAGAACATAGAACATAGAACATTACAGCACAGAACAGGCCCTTCGGCCTTCGATGTTGTGCCGACCAAAATAAAAAGCAATGCCCCTCAAACTAAACCATTCCCTTCTCTTCCATATACTTATCAATTAACCTCTTAAACGCCACCAAACTTGGCGCATCTACAACAGCTGCAGGCAGGCATTCCACTCCCTAATCACTCTTTGAGTAAAGAACCTACCTCTGATATCCGTCCTATAACTCATACCCCTTCATTTAAAGCTGTGTCCCCTCGTGCTAGCTTTCTCCATCCTAGGAAAAAGGCTATCACTGTTCACCCTATCTAAACCTCTAATCATCTTATATGCTTCAATAAGATCCCCTCTTAGCCGCCTCCTTTCTAATGAAAACAACCTCAAATCCCTCAGCCTCTCTTCATAAGAACCTACCTCTGACATCCGACCTATAACTACCACCCCTTAATTTAAAGCTATGTCCCCTCATGCTAGCTTTCTCCATTCTAAGAAAAAGGGTGGACAGTGATAGCCTATCTAAACTCTAATCATCTTTTATGTTTCAATAAGGTCTCCTCTTAGCCGCCTTCTTTCTAACAAAAACAACCTCAAATCCCTCAGCCTCTCTTCATAAGACCTGCCCTCCATACCAGGCAACATCCTGGTAAATCTCCTCTGCACCCTCTCCAATCCCTCCACATCTTTCTTATAATGTGGGGACCAGAATTGTACACAATACTCCAAGTGCGGCCGCACTAGAGTTTTGCATAGTTGCAACATGATGTTGCGGCTCCGAAATTCAATCCCCCTACCAATAAAAGCAAAGACTCCGTATGTCTTCTTAATAACCTTATCGACTTGATTGCCAACTTTCAGGGTTCTATGCACATCTCCACCAAGATCCCTTTGTTCATCAACACTATTAAGAGTTCTACCATTAGCCCTATACTCTACACATTTGTTATTCCTGCCAAAGTGAATTACCTCACACTTTTCCGCATTGAACTCCATTTGCCACCTCTCGGCTCAGCTCTGCAACTTGTCCAAGTCTCTCTGCAAACTATAACACCCCTCTTCACTATCTACCACTCCTCCAACTTTGGTGTCATCTGCAAATTTACTAATCCATCCTTCAATACACTCATCCAGATCATTTATAAAAATTACAAACAGCAGGGGCCCCAAAACAGATCCCTGAGGTACACCACTTGTAACCGAACTCCATGATTAATAACTTCCATCAACCACCACCCTCTGTCTTCTATCAGCTAACCAATTCCTGATCCAATTAGCTAAATCACCCTCTATCCCATACATTTGCATTTTCTGCAGAAGCCTTCCATGGGGCACCTTATCGAGCGCCTTACTAAAGTCCATATATACCACATCAACTGCCTTACCC
Organism: Sphyrna mokarran; assembly: GCA_024679065.1. NCBI lineage: Eukaryota > Metazoa > Chordata > Chondrichthyes > Carcharhiniformes > Carcharhinidae > Sphyrna > Sphyrna mokarran. The sequence continues at coordinate 932,105 of JAGIQG010000007.1, read as the reverse complement.
CCATCCACCTCTTCGGTCACTTTTTCAAAAAACTCAATAAGGTTAGTAAGGCACGACCTACCCTTCACAAAACCATGCTGACTATCCCCAATCAATTCATTTCTCTCTAAATAACTATAAATCCTATCCCTAATAATTCTCTCCAATACTTTGCCCACAACAGAAGTAAGACTCACCAGCCTATAATTCCCAGGAAAGTCTCTATTCCCCTTCTTGAACAATGGGACCACATTCGCTATCCTCCAGTCCTCCGGAACCACACCCGTAACCAACGACGACCTGAAGATCAGAGCCAGAGGCTCTGCAATCGCCTCTCTTGCCTCCAAGAGAATCCTAGGGTAAATCCCGTCCGGCCCAGGGGACTTATCTAACTTCAAACCCTCAAGAATATCTAGCACATCCTCCTTATCTACTTGAATACTTTCCAGTTTACAACCCTGTATCCCAGTGTTCTCCACAACTACATTTACATCTCCCTGCGTGAATACCGAAGAGAAATATTTGTTCAGTGCCTCTCCAATCTCTTCAGGCTCCATGCACAACTTTCCACTGCTGTCTCTGACTGGCCCTAATCTTGCCCTAACCAATCTTCTATTCTTAACATATCTAAAGAAAGCTTTAGGATTCTCCTTGATCCTATCAGCCAAAGTCTTCTCGTGTCCTCTTTTAGCTCTTCTCAACTCACTCTTTAGCTCCCTCCTGGCTAATCTATAGCTATCCAGTGCACTAACTGAGCCTTCAAGCCTCATCCTGACATAAGCCTCCTTTTTCCTTTTAACCAGCGAATTAACTTTTTTAGTACACCATGGTTCCCTTACTCGACCATTTCCTCCTTGCCTGACAGGGACATACTTATCAAGGACTCGCAGTAGCTGCTCCTTGAATAAGCTCCACATTTCAGATGTGCCCAGTCCCTGTAGTTTCCTAGTCCACCCTATGCACCGTAATGCCCTCCTTATGGCCTCATAATTACCATTCCCCCAGCTATAACTACTGGTTATAACAGCTATAACATTCCCCCAGCTTCATGCCTATCCCTATCCATCACTAAGGCGAACGTAACCGAATTGTGGTCACTATCACGAAAATGTTCACCAACTTCCAAGTCTAACACCTGGTCTGGCTCATTGCCCAGCACTCTTCTCTTCGGTATCAGCCCAGTGAACCTTCTCTGCACTCCTCCCAAGGCCAATATATCCTTCTGCAAATGCGGTGACCAAAACTGCACACAGTACTCCAGCTGCAGCCTCACCAGCACCCAATTGCAACAAGACTTCCCTACTTTTATATTCTATCCCCCTAGCTATAAAGACAAACATTCCATCCACCTTCTTGATCACAAGAGATTTACAATATACAATATCATGGTTATCCTTATTTTTGTATTTGGTAAAATTTATGCTGATTTTTCTTATTATAGTTTAACTTTGTTCTTAAATAAACTTTCTTTGATAAAAGTTTCCTAGTGGGTCACTTGAATCATACCTGGAGTATGAATCTTATGCTCACCAATGCCAAAATCAAAATATAAAATCCTCAAGTTTTGAGTGACTTTATAAAACACCTTGAAGTTTCCAACGTGGATTATAACAATACCAAGCTGTGATACATCTGGAAAGAATGCTTTCTATGGTGCATCTACAAAAATTGGTGAGCGTCGTAACGGACATGCCAAATTTCCTTAGTCTTCTGAGAAAGTGGGACTTTTTTAACTATAGGGAATCAGGACAGGTTGTTGGTGATCTGGACAATTAAAAACTTGGAGCCCTCGACCCTTCCTACTGTGTTTCCATTGGTGCAGACAGGGGCATGTTCTCCTTTACACTTTTTGAAGTTGATGATTCTCTCATTCATTTTACTGACATTGAGGGAGAGATGATTGTCATTGCACCAGTTTACCAGATTCTCTATCTCATTCCTGTACTCTGCCTTCAATCCTCCTAGGTCGATGAGAGGATCTTCCTCGTCCTCACTTTCCACCCCATGAGACTTTGTTTTCTAAGGGACATCCATCATCAATTCTGTAAGTTCTAGCATGATGGAACTACCAAACACATCTTCCATCGCCTCCACCTATCAATTCCATAGCTTCATTCTCTCCATGACACTCTCGTCCACTCCTCCATCACTCCCAACACAGCAACCCATTCCCACAGCACCTTCCTTTACATCACAGCCAATGACAAACTTCAGAAATGCAAATCACTGTTGTAATGTAGCTATTAATTATTCAGGGATAAATACTGGGTGGGAGAACACCTTGCCTTTTTTTCAAAACAGCCACGGGACCTTTGGCATTAAACTTGCTAGCTTTCGGCGTTTGTGCCTTCGTCAGGTGAATGAGGTGTTCCGGTCTGCAATAGCACACATATCAGCACAAACAGTTTACAGATTGCTGATTAGAATGCGAATCCTTACACCTAACCTGCTATTCAAGTCTTAAAGTTACAGATAGTAACCCCCATGACTTGCCTGGGTTAGCAAAAAACCTCACTTACCGTGCTATCTGGAGACCTAATAATAAAAGTGTGTGCGAAGTTTTTTTTTCTCTCCTAGAAATTAAAGTATCAGGGATGGCACTGCAGGCTGTATGTTGCACCTCCTGCAGTATGTATGAGGTGAGGGACACCAGTAGTGTTCCTGCTGATTATACCTGCAGGAAGTGTGCCCATTTGCAGCTCCTTGAGGATCGTGTTAAGGAGCTGGAGCTGGAATTAGAGGAACTCAGGATAATTCGGGAGGTTGAGGAGGATATTGGCAGGAGTTACAAAGAGATAGTCACTCCTAAAAGTGATTCTTGGGTAACTATTAGAAAGAGGGGTAAGAAGCAATTGGGTAGACAATCCTCCAAAACAAGTTTTCTGTCCTGGAGGCTCCAGCTGAGGAAGAATCAACTGGAGATGGCCAAAGGGAGCAGGTCTCTGGGGGTGAGCCTGCTGAGAATACTCAGGTGGGTAGGGGGAATAAGAGATTGGGTCTGGTAATTGGGGACTCCATAGTTAGGGGGACAGATAGGAGAGTAAATAGTAATAAAAAGGACTCAGGGCTGGTGTATTGCCTCCCAGGGGCTGGGGTCCAGGATGTCGCAGATCAGGTTTTTAAGATTCTTAAGGGAGAGGGGAGTCAGCCCCAAGTCATAGTTCATGTAGGGACACATGATATAGGTAGGACAAGGGGAGGGGATATTAAACAGAAATTTATGGAGTTGGGGTGGAAGTTTAGGGCCAAAACTAGCAGAGTGGTTATCTCTGGACTCTTGCCTGTGCCAAGGGATAGTTTAGAGAAGAACAGAGAGAGGGAATGTTTGAACTCGTGGCTGCGGGGATGGTGCAGGAGGGAGGGGTTCAGGTTCCTGAACAATTGGGACTCATTCTGGGATAGGTGGGACCTCTACAAGAGAGATGGTCTACACCTGAACCAGAGGGGAACCAATATCTTGGGGGGAAAATTTGCAAAGGCTACGCAGGGGGCTTTAAACTGATTCAGAGGAGGGGTGGGATCCTGAGTAGTTGGGGTGCTAAGAGGGACGAAAGTAGAGGGGTCATAGAGGAGAACTGTAAAACACAGCAGCGTACGGGTGGAGTAGGGCATGGTTTGAAATGCGTATACTTTAATGCAAGAAGTATTCGCAATAAGGTGGAAGAACTTGCAGCTTGGACCAGTACCTGGAACTTCGATGTTGTGGCCATTTCAGAGACTTGGGTAGAGCAGGGACAGGAATGGTTGTTGCAGGTTCCGGGGTTCAAATGCTTCAGTCGGAGTAGAGAAGGAGGTAGAAGCGGGGGAGGAGTGGCATTATTAGTCAAAGACTGTATCACAGTGACAGAAAAGAAGTTTGATGAGGACTTGTCTGTTGAGGTAGCATGGGCTGAGATTAGAAACAGGAGAGGAGAGGTCACCCTGTTGGGAGTCTTTTACAGACCTCCTAAAAGTTCTAGAGAGGTAGAGGAAAGGATTGCAAAGTCGATCCTGGACAGGAGTGAAAATAATAGGGTAATTGTTATGGGGGACTTTAACTTTACTAATAATGATTGGAATAGCTATAGCTCTAGTACGTTAGAGGGGTCAGTTTTTGTACAAAGTGTGCAGGAAGGATTTTTGACTCAGTATGTAGATAGGCCAACTAGAGGTGAGGCTACATTGGATTTGGTGCTGGGCAATGAGCCAGACCAGGTGTTAGGCTTGGAAGTTGGTGAACATTTTGGTGATAGTGACCACAATTCGGTTACGTTCACCTTAGTGATGGATAGGGATAGGCATGAAGCTGGGGGCAGTAGTTATAGCTGGGGGAATGGTAATTATGAGGCCATAAGGAGAGAATTAGGGTGCATAGGTTGGAGGAGTAAACTACAGGGACTGGGAACATCTGAAATGTGGAGCTTATTCAAGGAGCAGCTACTGCGAGTCCTTGATAAGTATGTCCCTGTCAGGCAAGGAGGAAATGGTCGAGTAAGGGAGCCATGGTGTACGAAAAAAGTTAATTCGCTGGTTAAAAGGAAAAAAGAGGCTTATGTCAGGATGAGGCTTGAAGGCTCAGTTAGTGCAATGGATAGCTATAGATTAGCCAGGAGGGAGCTAAAGAGTGAGTTGAGGAGAGCTAAGAGGGGACACGAGAAGACTTTGGCTGATAGGATTAAGGAGAATCCTAAAGCTTTCTTTAGATATGTTAAGAATAGAAGATTGGTTAGGGCAAGATTAGGGCCAGTCATAGACAGCAATGGGAAGTTGTGCGTGGAGCCTGAAGAGATTGGAGAGGCACTGAATAAATATTTCTCTTCGGTATTCACGCAGGGAGATGTAAATGTAGTTGTGGAGAACACTGAGGTACAGGGTTGCAAACTGTAAAGTATTGAAGTAGATAGGGAGGATGTGCTAGATATTCTTGAGGGTTTGAAGTTAGATAAGTCCCCTGGGCCGGACGGGATTTACCCTAGGATTCTCTGGGAGGCAAGAGAGGAGATTGCAGAGCCTCTGGCTCTGATCTTCAGGTCGTCGTTGGTTACGGGTGTGGTTCCGGAGGACTGGAGGATAGCGAATGTGGTCCCATTGTTCAAGAAGGGGAAGAGAGACCTTCCAGGGAATTATAGGCCAGTGAGTCTTACTTCTGTTGTGGGCAAAGTATTGGAGAGAATAATTAGGGATAGGATTTATAGTTATTTAGAGAGGAATGAATTGATTGGGGATAGTCAGCATGGTTTTGTGAAGGGTAGGTCGTGCCTTACTAACCTCATTGAGTTTTTTGAAAAAGTGACCAAAGAGGTGGATGGGGGTAAGGCAGTTGATGTGGTATATATGGACTTTAGTAAGGCGTTCGATAAGGTGGCCCATGGAAGCTTCTGCAGAAAATGCAGATGTATGGGATAGAGGGTGATTTAGCTAATTGGATTAGGAATTGGCTAGCAGATAGAAGACAGAGGGTGGTGGTAGATGGGAGATATTCATTGTGGAGTTCGGTTACAAGTGGTGTACCTCAGGGGTCTGTTTTGTGCCTCTGCTGTTTGTAATTTTTATAAACGATCTGGATGAGGGTACTGAAGGATGGATTAGTAAATTTGCGGATGACACCAAAGTCGGTGGAATGGTAGATAGTGAAGAGGGGTTTTATAGTTTGCAGAGAGACTTGGACAAGTTGCAGAGCTGGGCCGAGAGGTGGCAAATGGAGTTTAATGTGGAAAAGTGTGAGTTTAATGTGGAAAAGTGTGAGGTAATGCACTTTGGCAGGAATAATAAATGTGTAGAGTATACGGCTACTGGTAGGATTCTTAATAGTGTTTATGAACAGAGGGATCTTGGTGTATATGTGCATAGATCCCTGAAAGTAGGCAGTCAAGTCGATAAGGTTGTCAAGAAGGCATACGGAGTCTTAGCTTTTATTGGTAGGGGGATTGAATTTTGGAGCCGCAACGTCATGTTGCAACTATACAAAACTCTAGTGCGGCCGCACTTGGAGTATTGTACGCAGTTCTGGTCCCCACATTATAAAAAAGATGTGGAGGCATTGGAGAGGGTACAGAGGAGGTTTACCAGGATGTTGCCTGGTATGGAGGGCAGGTCTTATGAGGAGAGGCTGAGGGATTTGAGGTTGTTTTCGTTAGAAAGGAGGCGGCTAAGAGGATGCCTTATCGAAACATATAACATGATGAGGTTTATAGAACATAGAACATAGAACATTACAGCACAGAACAGGCCCTTCGGCCTTCGATGTTGCGCCGACCAATATAAAAAGCAATGCCCCTCCAAACTAAACCATTCCCTTCTCTTCCATATACTTATCAACTAACCTCTTAAACGCCACCAACTTGGCGCATCTACAACTGCTGCAGGCAGGGCATTCCACTCCCGAACCACCCTTTGGGTAAAGAACCTACCTCTGATATCCGTCCTATAACTATCACCCCTTAATTTAAAGCTGTGTCCCCTCTTGCTAGCTTTCTCCATCCTAGGAAAAAGGCTATCACTGTCCACCCTATCTAAACCTCTAATCATCTTATATTTTTCGATTAGGTCCCCTCTTAGCCGCCTCCTTTCTAACGAAAACAACCTCAAATCCCTCAGCCTCTCTTCATAAGACCTGCCCTCCATACCAGGCAACATCCTGGTAAACCTCCTCTGTACCCTCTCCAATGCCTCCACATCTTTCTTATAATGTGGGGAACAGAACTGCACACAATACTCCAAGTGCGGCCGCACTAGAGTTTTGTACAGTTGCAACATGACGTTGCGGCTCCGAAATTCAATCCCCCTACCAATAAAAGCCAAGACTCCATATGCCATATGTTTAGATAGGGTGGACAGTGATAGCCTTTTTCCTAGGATGGAGAAAGCTAGCATGAGGGGACACAGCTTGAAATTAAGGGGTGATAGTTATAGGGCGGATATCAGAGGTAGGTTCTTTACCCAGAGGGTGGTTAGGGAGTGGAATGCCCTGCCTGCGGCAGTTGTAGATGCGCCAAGTTTGGTGGCGTTTAAGAAGTTAGTTGATAAGTTTATGGAAGAGAAGGGAATGGTTTAGTTTGGAGGGTCATTGCTTTTTTTTTCATAATTGGTCGGCGCAACATCGAAGGCCGAAGGGCCTGTTGTGCACTGTAATGTTCTACGTTCTATGTTGTAATACACATCTCTCTAACCTGTGCTCAGTATTCTTTCCACCCACATTGTTAGCCACTTTAAGACTTGAATAGCAGGTTAGGTGTAAGGATTCGCATTCTAATCAGCAATCTGTAAACTGTCTGTGCTGATATGTCTGTTATTGGAGACCAGAACACCTCATTCACCTGACGAAGGCACAAACACCGAAAGCTAGCAGATTTACTATCAAATAAATCGGTTGGATTTAAAATTGGTTGTCAGACCTTTTACTGAATTTACCCCAGTCCAACGCCGGCATCTCTACATCATGACCTTTGGCACCTGAGCAGGCAGATGGGGTGGGCCTTGATCTCATCTGAATGATGGCATCGGCAACAGTGCAGCACTCCCTCAGTATTGCACTGGAATGTCAGCTTTGATTTTAATGATCAAACTTTGGGGTGGGACCCAGAACTTTCTGATAGAAAGGTGAGAATGCCACTACCCCTAACCCCCTAATGTCTCCAACTGGAGTGTTATCCTGTGAGAGAGGCAACTTGCCATTGGCTTCCAGCTGAATCTTCTGGTCCTATTGAGGTCTATGGTCCCCCTTGCTGCCGTGAGTCTCCTTTGGCTGGACTGGAAGATCCCAGCCTGTGGCTCTGTATTGTGGTGTTCTGTGAAAGGGGTGTTGTGTACCATTAGTCTGTTTGTTTCCTTCGATTCTGCACACAGTTGCTGCTCGAATGAACAGATAATTAGCAGCAGGAGGAGAAAATTTCAACTGAAAGCGACAGATCCTCAGGGATTGAGTGATAAAAATAAGACAATTCCTCACCTCCTGGCAACTGAGTGGTGGACATCCAGTAGAACAAATCTTCCTTCCATTTAAGCATTGGCATTGCTCACAGCCATCTGCCCATTCGAACCCTGGCTAGAAGACAATGCAAGAATCCTCCATCATTGAACAGTCCTGAGTACAATTTTCTGTAACTAACAAGCAGCTAGCTCAATGGGTGGAGTAGAGATGAAATTGTGAAAATGACCAGTTGTTTTTTCCTCGTACTTTATACATTTCTCATTCACTCAATCAGACTCACAGATTGGCAACAGGATGGTTCAGTGTCAGACAGTCTTCAGAAACCTCTTTCTTATCACCAATAGTGAGGAACTCATGAACTTCCTTTTTACCAAAACCAAGACAACCAACCAGTTGCTCTGGAGAACTCTTTCTCTGATCTTTCTCTTATCTCTCTTCATCTTATATATGATGTGGAGATGCTGGTGTTGGACTGGGGTGGACAAGATGAGAGGTCACCAGGTTAAAGTTCAACAGGTTTATTTGAAATCACAAGTGTTTGGAGTGCTGCTCCTTTATTAGATGAAATGAAGCGAGGTGTGCAGGCACAGAATATATAGACTGGGCGATGTTAGTCTGACACTCACAGGTAAATAAGAGTGTCAACAAATAAGTACAGAGAGCGTAGTGCAGTGTGGACTGACTGAGTTACAAGTATTTACAAGTAATCATGAGTGCTAATAGATAAATGCAAGCAGTTAAGTATAATCTGTGTGTTTAAAATATGCACAGGCTCTATATCAAATAAAGAGATGGCCTAGGAACTGATAATTTAAGACAGAGAAATAATTACAATCAAAGCGTGAGATGGTGCTGAACACAATGAAAACTATTTCAGGCAAAGAGACCATCACCCATAATCAAGGTGTTCATGGCATCAAAATAGGACAGTCAGGGGGATTTTTCCCTTGCAGAAAGGTATGGTGGGATTACATGTAGCACAACATGAACCCGAGATCATGGTTAAGGCCGCTCTTATGAGTCATAGAGGTTTAGAGCATGGAAACAGGCCCTTCAGCCCAAATTGTCCATGACACCTTTTTTTTTAAAAGCCTGAAGCTAATCCCAATTGCCCGCATTTGGTCCATATCCCTCTATACCCATTTTACTCATGTAACTATCTAAATGTGTTTTAAAAGACAAAATTGTACCTGCCTCTACTGCCATCTCTGGCAGCTTGTTCCAGACACTCATCACCTTCTGTGTGAAAACATTGCCTCTCTGGGCTCTTTTATATTTCTCCCCTCTCACATTAAGCTTATGCTCTCTAGTTTTAAGTACCTTATCTTTGGAAAAAGATATTGACTATCTAGCTGACCTACATCTGTCATTATTTTATAGATCTCTATAAGATCACCCCTCAGCCTCCTACATCCAGAGAAAAAAGTCCCAGTCTATCCAGCCTCTTGTCATAACTCAATCCATCAAGTCCTGGTACCATCCTAGCAAATATTTTCTGCACTCTTTTTAATTTAGTAATAACCTTTCTATAATAGGGTGACCAGAACTGCACACAGTATTCCAAGTGTGGCCTTACCAATGTCTTGTACAACTTCAACAAGACACCCCAACTCCTGTATTCAGTGTTCTGATCGATGTAATTAAGCATGCTGTATAACTTCTTCACTATCCTGACAACTGAATTCCTAAAACTATTGCATTGGCATACATTTTCATTCCTCCCCTCTGCAGCAGAACCAACCATGGTGCTATGGATTTGGCTGTTGCTGTTTTCCCTTGAAGGCCTTTCCCTAGTTGTGATAGTTGTTGTTGAAGGTTGGGATGAAAGAGAGTGGGGCAGGTGATGGGTCAGGAGGGTTGAGGGGGCACTTTGGGGTTGGGCGAAGGAGTCTGCAGTGTCTTCTGGGGATAAGAAGAGGTTAGATAAGAGGTTAGTTCTGGAAAGGCTTTCAGCAAGCAGGCTGCGACTGCAAGGCTGTTTAGGAGAATCAAACAGAGTGCTTTTGCAAGCGATGGTGCTTATACAGCGTGGGAACCAGGCCAAGACTGCAAGGGTGGCGTCTGCAGTGGGAAGTCTAGCTCAGGGGTCTGTCTTCATGGGTGACAGGCTCCAGGCCATCCTGGAGATAGAGTGGGCCACAGGCGAAACCCCCCTTCCTCACACCAGGAAATCTGAGAGCCAGCAAGATGAACAGGGTGGCACAGAAACATCAGTATCACCCATCGGGACCCTCCAGGTCTGGCCCCTAAGGGATGCATTTGTAGCATTTCCTGGGGTGCAGTGGGAGGGTGATGATAGCAACTGTCATGCTGCACAGTGGCAACTAGGTGAACTGTGCTACAATTAAACTCTGACTTGCAGCACTACCCTGCTGATCCTCACTATCGCCACCTGAATTCAATCCTCCGGCTCCTCCTCCTCCAGGTGGTCTCCCAGCTGCCATGCGATGTGTAAGATGCAACACACAATGATAGTTCATATAGCATCATATTGGAGCGCACCCCCAGACTGAATCAGGCAGTGGAACTACATGTTTAGCAGGCCTGTGTACCTCTACAATGGATCAGGTGGCAGTGCGGGCCTCTGTATTGGCATCATCAGCTATAAACTCAACAGGTAGTCTGTCACAAGACATCCCAGCAGCTTAGGTAGGTCTGCAAATAGCCCAGGGATAGAACATAGAACATAGAACATTACAGCACAGAACAGGCCCTTCGGCCTTCGATGTTGTGCCGACCAAAATAAAAAGCAATGCCCCTCCAAACTAAACCATTCCCTTCTCTTCCATATACTTATCAATTAACCTCTTAAATGCCACCAAACTTGGCGCATCTACAACAGCTGCAGGCAGGGCATTCCACTCCCTAATCACTCTTTGAGTAAAGAACCTACCTCTGATATCCGTCCTATAACTCATACCCCTTAATTTAAAGCTGTGTCCCCTCGTGCTAGCTTTCTCCATCCTAGGAAAAAGGCTATCACTGTCCACCCTATCTAAACCTCTAATCATCTTATATGCTTCAATAAGATCCCCTCTTAGCCGCCTCCTTTCTAACGAAAACAACCTCAAATCCTTCAACCTCTCTTCATAGGACCTGCCCTCCATACCAGGCAACATCCTGGTAAACCTCCTCTGTACCCTCTCCAATGCCTCCACATCTTTCTTATAATGTGGGGACCAGAACTGCACACAATACTCCAAGTGCGGCCGCACTAGAGTTTTGTACAGTTGCAACATGATGCTGCGGCTCCTAAATTCAATCCCCCTACCAATAAAAGCTACGACTCCATATGCCTTCTTAACAACTTTATCCACTTGACTGCCTACTTTCAGGGATCTATTGACACATACACCAAGATCCTTCTGTTCCTCAACACTATTAAGAGCCCTACCATTAGCCCTATACTCTACACATTTATTGTTCCTGCCAAAGTGCATTACCTCACACTTTTCCACATTAAACTCCATTTGCCACCTCTCGGCCCAGCTCTGCAACTTGTCCAAGTCACTCTGTAAACTATAACACCCCTCTTCACTATCTACCACTCCACCGACTTTAGTGTCATCTGCAAATTTACTGATCCATCCCTCAATACCCTCATCCAGATCATTTATAAAAATTACAAACAGCAGGGGCCCCAAAACAGACCCCTGAGGCACACCACTCGTCACCGAACTCCACGATGAATATCTCCCATCAACCACCACCCTCTGTCTTCTATTTGCCAGCCAATTCCTAATCCAATTAGCTAAATCACCCTCTATTCCACACATCTTCATTTTCTGTAGATGTTTGGACTCCTCAGGACATGGCTATCACAGACATTTCCTGGCTGCCATACACATACAAGGGAATTAAGGATTACGGGGAGAAAGCGGGAAAGTGGTACTGAACCACTACAGATCAGCCATGATCTTATTGAATGGCGGGGGCGGGCTCGAGGGGCTGTATAGCCTACTCCAGCTCCTATTTCTTATGTTCTTATGTAACTATTTGTAACTCCCAATCCCATTAAATCCCATGTACTCATCCAGAAGTCTTTTAAAAGACCCCAGAGAATTCGCTTCTACCATCACTGACAGCAGCTGATTCCACTCACTCGCCACTCTCTGAGCGAAAATCTTACCTGTAACATCTGTACTTGCTCCCGAGTACCTTATATCTGTGTCCTCTCGTAGCGTCCATTTCAGCCCTGGGAAATAGCCTCCGAGAATCCACCTTATCTATGCCTCTCAACATCTTATAAACCTCTATCCGATCGCCTCTCAACCTTCGTCTCTCCAGGGAGAAGAGACCAAGATCCCTATCTTCATAAGGCATGCCTCCCAATCCAGGCAACATCCTTGTAAATCTCCTCTGCACCCTCTCAATAGCTTCCACATCCTTTCGGTAGTGAGGAAACCAGAACTGCGCACAGTACTCCAAGTGGGGTCTGACAAGGGTTTTATAAAGTTGCAGCATTATCTCCTGATTCCTAAACTCAATTCCTCGTTTAATGAAAGCCAGTACACCATATGCCTTTTTAATCACATCCTCCACCTGCAAGGTCGATTTAAGAGTCCTGTGGACCTGGACTGCAAGATCCTTCTGCTCCTTAACACTGCTAAGATTCCTACCCTGGATAGAGCAGGGGCAGGAATGGTTGTTGCAGGTTCCGGGGTTCAGATGTTTCAGTCAGAGCAAAGGTGGTGGTAGAAGAGGGGGAGGAGTGGCATTGTTAGTTAAGGACAGCATTATGGTGGCAGAAAAGACGTTTGATGTGGACTTGTCCGCTGAGGTAGTGTGGGCTGAGATTAGAAACAAGAAAGGAGAGGTCACACTGTTGGGAGTTTATTATAGGCCTCCAAAAAGTTCCAGAGAAGTAGAGGAAGGGATTGCAACGTTGATCCTGGATAGGTGTGAAAGTAATAGGGTAGTTGTAATGGGGGACTTTAACTTTTGTAATATCGATTGGAAAAGCTATAGTTCAAGTACGTTAGAGGGGTCAGTTTTTGTTCAATGTGTGCAGGAAGGTTTCATGACTCAGTATGTAGATAGGCCAACAAGAGGTGAGGCTATATTGGATTTGGTATTGGGTAATGAACCAGACCAGGTGTTAGACTTGGAGGTGGGTGAGCACTTTGGTGATAGTGACCACAATTCGGTTACGTTTACCTTAGTGATGGAAAGGGATGGGCACGTACCGAATAACAGTAGTTATAGCTGGGGGAAAGGTAATTATGAGGCTATTAGGAGAGATTTAGGATGCATAGGGTGGAGCAGGAAATTGCAGGGGCTGGGGACATCTGAAATGTGGAGCATATTTAAGGAACAGCTTCTGCATGTCCTTAATGAATATGTACCTGCCAGGCAGGGAGGAAGTGGTCGAGTGAGGGAACCATGGTGTACTAGGGAAGTTGAATCTCTGGTGAAGAGGAAGAAGGAGGCTTATATAATGATGAGACGTGAAGGCTCAGTTAGAGCAATAGAGAGCTATAAATCAGCCAGGAAGGAGCTAAAGAGGGAGTTGAGAAGAGCTAGAAGAGGACACGAGAAGACTTTGGCGGATAGGATTAAGGAGAATCCTAAAGCTTTTTACAGGTATATAAATAATAAAAGATTGGTTAGGGCAAGATTAAGGCCAGTCAGAGATAGCAGTGGGAAGTTGTGCGTGGAGCCTGAGGAGATAGGAGAGACACTGAATGAGTATTTTTCGTCAGTATTCACGCAGGAGAAAGACAATGTTATCGGGGAGAATACTGCGATACCAGGTTGTAGACTGGGCAGGATTGAGGTTCATAAGGAGGAGGTGTTAGCGAATCTTGAGGGTATGAAAATTGATAAGTCCCCTGGGCCAGATGGGATTTACCCCAGGATTCTCTGGGAGGCTAGAGAGGAGATTGCAGAGCCTTTGGCTTTGATCTTCATGTCGTTGTTAGCTACAGGTATAGTGCCGGAAGACTGGAGGATGGCAAATGTTGTCCCTTTGTTCAAAAAGGGGAGTAGGGACCATCCTGGAAATTATAGACCGGTGAGCCTGACTTCTGTTGTGGGCAAGGTCTTGGAAAGAATTATAAGGGATAGGATTTATAAGCATCTAGAGAGAAATAAATTGATTAGGGATAGTCAGCACGGTTTTGTGAAGGGTAGGTCGTGCCTCACAAACCTTATTGAGTTTTTTGAGGAGGTGACCAAAGAGGTAGATAAGGGTAAGGCAGTTGATGTAGTGTATATGGATTTTAGCAAAGCGTTTGATAAGGTTCCCCATGGTAGGCTACTGCAGAAAGTGCAGATGCATGGGATTGAAGGTGATTTAGCAGTTTGGATTAGGAATTGGCTAGCTGATAGAAGACAGAGGGTGGTGGTTGATGGGAAATATTCAACCTGGAGTGCAGTTACAAGTGGTGTACTTCAAGGATCTGTTTTAGGGCCACTGCTGTTTGCCATTTTTAGAAATGACCGAGATGAGGGTATAAAGGGTTGGATTAGTAAATTTGCTGATGATACCAAATTGGGGGGAGTTGTAGACAGCGAGGATGGATGTTACAGTTTGCAGAGGGACATAGATAGGTTGCAGAGCTGGGCCGTGAGGCGGCAAATGGAATTCAATACGGATAAGTGTGAGGTGATTCACTTTGGTAGGAATAACAGGCATATGAAATATAGGGGTAATGGAAGGACGCTTAATAGTGTTGTCGAGCAGAGGGATCTTGGGGTACAAGTACACAGCTCTTTGAAAGTTGGCACCCAGCTTGATAAAGTTGTTAAGAAGCCGTACGATGTGTTAGCTTTTATTGGTAGAGGGATTGAATTTAGGAGCCGTGAGGTTATGTTACAACTGTACAAAACTCTGGTGCGGCCGCACTTGGAGTATTGCGTACAGTTCTGGTCACCGCATTATAAGAAAGATGTGGAAGCATTGGAAAGGGTGCAGAGGAGGTTTACCAGGATGTTGCCTGGTATGGTGGGAAGGCCTTATGAGGAAAGGCTGAGGGACCTGAGGTTATTTTCATTAGAGAGAAGAAGGTTACGCGGTGACCTAATTGAGGCGTATAAGATGATCAAGGGATTGGATAGGGTGGATAGTGAGAGCCTTTTTCCTCAGATGGTGATGACCAACACGAGGGAACATAACTTTAAATTAAGAGGTGGTAGTTATAGGATGGATGTCAGAGGCAAGTTCTTCACACAGAGGGTGGTGAGGGCATGGAATGCCCTGCCAGCAGCAGTTGTGGACTCGCCTACTTTAGGGGCATTCAGATGTTCGGTGGATAGGCATATGGATGATATTGGAATAGTTTAGGCTAGAGGGTCCACTGGCCGGCACAACATTGAGGTCCAAAGGGCCTGTACTGCGCTGTATTGTTCTATGTTCTACCCTTGATATTGTACTCCTTTATCCCATTATTCCTGCCAAAATGGACCACTACACATTTATCTGTGTTGAAGTCCATCTGCCATTCTCCGCTTAGTCTTGCATCCTATCTGTGTCTCTCTGCAACTTCTGACATCCCCCCAGATATCCACAACACCACCAACCTTCGTATCATTGGTAAACTTACTAACCCGTCCCACCGCTTCCTCAGCCAGGTCATTTACGAAAATGACAAACAG
Source organism: Sphyrna mokarran (assembly GCA_024679065.1). Taxonomy (NCBI): domain Eukaryota; kingdom Metazoa; phylum Chordata; class Chondrichthyes; order Carcharhiniformes; family Carcharhinidae; genus Sphyrna; species Sphyrna mokarran. Next base: position 916,621 of record JAGIQG010000007.1, on the reverse strand, counting down.
CAAGGGTCTTAGAACAGATCCCTGGGACACTCCACTGATGACCAACCTCCATGCAGAAAAAGACCCATCTATGACCACTCTCTGCCTTCTGCAGGCAAACCAGTTCTGGATCTACAAGGCCAAAGCCCTCTCACTTTATCAAGAAGTCTTGCATGGGGGACCTTATCAAACGCCTTGCTGAAGTCCATGTAAACCACATCAACTGCTTTTCCTTTGTCAATATGTTCAGTCACATTTTCAAAGAACTCAACTAGGCTTATAAGGCATGACCTGTCCTTGACAAAGCTGTGCCAACTCTTTCTGATCATACTAAATTTCTCTAAATTCTCATTAATCCTGTCTCTCAGAATCCTTTCCATCAACTTACCAACCACTGAGGTCAGACTCACCGGTCGATAATTTCCCGGGTTATCCCTGTTCCCTTTGATGAAAATAGGGACCACATCCGCAATCCTCCAATCCTCCGGAACCTCTCCTGTCTCCATCGATGACGCAAAGATCATCGCCAGAAGCTCTGCAATCTCTTCCCTCACCTCCCACAGTAACTTGGGGTACATTCCATCCAGTCCTGGCGACTTATCTACCTTGAAAAAATTTAAAAGTTCCAACACATCCTCTTTCTTAGCGTCAATATACTCAATCTTTTCAGTCCGCCACAAACCTGCAGTATAACATCCCAGATCTCTTTCCAATGTGAATACTGAGGCAAAGTACTTATTAAGCACCTCTGCTATTTCTTCCGGTTCCACACAGAATTTTCCCCCTTTACCTTTTATAGGTTCTATCCCTTCACTTCTTATTCTTTTACTCTTTACCTATTTGTAGAAGGCCTTGGGATTCTCCTTAATCTTACCTGCCAAGGCATTGTCATGATCCCTTCTGGCTCTCCTAATTTCTTTTTTAAGCTCCTTTCTACAAGCCTTGTACTCCTCTAGATCCTTAACATCCCCTAGCTCTCTGAACCTTTTGTACACCTTTCTTTTCTTCCTGACTAGGTTCATCACAACCTTTGTGCACTACGGTTCTTGCGATCTACCAAAACCTCCTTGTCTCACTGGAACTTTGTCATGCAGAGCTCCAGACAAACATTCCTTGAAAATCTGCCACCTTCCTTCAGTACTTTTCCCCAAGAACACCTCCTTCCAGTTTACTCTTCCAATTTCCTGCCTAATGATTTCATATTTCCCCCTACTCCAGATAAATACCTTCCTATCCTATCTGATCCTATCTCTTTCCAATGCTATCGTGAAGGAGATAGAATTATGCTCTCCCACCAAGAAATCCGACACCTGTCCTGGTTCATTAGCCAGCACTCAGTAAGAATTTAGCAACACCAATTTTAAATCCAACTGATTTATTTGATAATAAAATTGCGAGCTTTCGACACTCTGTGTCTTTGTCAGGCAAAACAGACACAGAGTGTCGAAAGCTCGCAATTTTACTATCAAATAAATCGGTTGGATTTAAAATTGGTGTTGCTAAATTCTTACTGAGTTCTTACTACCCCAGTCCAACGCCGGCATCTCTACATCATCATTAGCCAGCACCAGGTCCAATACAGCCTCTCCTCTCATAGGCTTATCTACGTGCTGTGTCAGGATTCTCGGAGGCTATTTCCCAAGGCTGAAGTGATCGCTATGAAAGGACACAGTTTTAAGGTGCTGGGCAGCAAGTGCAGAGGAGATGTTAGGAGTAAATTTTTCACTCAGAGGTGGTGAGTGAGTGGAATCGGCTGCCATCGGTGGTGGTGGTGGTGATGAACTCGATGGGGTCTTTTTAGGACATCTGGATGAATACATGGGATTTAAAGGGATTGGGAGTTATAGATAGGCTTGGTAGGTATGGATGTGATCAGTGCAACTTGTGGGCCGAAGGGCCTGTTTGTGCTATAGTGTTCTATGTTCTACAACCCTCTGGCTTTTGTTAAGAAGCCAATTTTGTATCCATTTAGATATCTCACACTGGATCCCGTGAGATTTAACTTTATGTAACAACCTGCCATGCGGTGCCTTGTCAAAGGCCTTGCTAAGTCCACGTAGACAACATCAACTGCACTGCCGTCATCTACCTTCTTGGTTACCCCTTCAAAAAACTTGGTGACATGGTGGAAAAATCACTGAAGGTTAGCACTCAGGTACACCAGGCGGTGAGGAAAGCTAATGGCATGCTGCCTTTCACAGCAAGAGAATTTGAGTAAACGAGAAAGATGCCTGTCTTAATGAGGCCACACCTTGAGTGTTGTATGCAGTTATGGTCTCCGAGTTGAAAAAAGGACATTTTTGCTATTGAGGGGGTCCAGTGAAAGTTCAACAGAATTCTGGAATAGCAGAACTGACATCTGAAGAGAAACTGCATTGATTGGGCTTGTACTCAGTGGAATTTAGAAGAATGAAAGGGGATCTCATACAGATACATAAAATCCTGACGGGACTGTCAGTTAAGACTCACATTCCAACCATTAGCTTGTAATAGAATATAGAACATAGAACACTAGAGCACAAACAGGCCCTTCAGCCCACATGTTGTGCCGATCATATCTATACTTAGGCCATAGAACTATCTATAACTCCTAATTCCATTAAATACCATGTACTCATCCAGAAGTCTTTTAAAACAGCCCAGCGAGTTCGCCTCTACCACCACTGACAGCAACCAATTCCATTCACTCACCACCCTCAGAAAAAACTTACCTCTAACATCTCCTCTGTACTTGCCCCCCAGCACCTTAAACCTGTGTCCTCTTGTAGCGACCATTTCAGCCCTGGGAAATAGCCTGCAAGAATCCACTCTATCTATTCCTCTCAACATCTTATAAACCTCTATCAGGTCGCCTGTCAACCTTCGTCTCTCCAGGGAGAAGGGACCTAGTTCCCTCAGCCTATCTTCATAAGGCATACCTCCCAATCCAGGCAACATCCTTGTAAATGTCCTCTGCACCCTTTCAATAGCTTCCACATCCTTCCTATAGTGAGGCGACCAGAACTGCACACAATACTCCAAGTGGGGTCTGACAAGGGTCTTATAAAGTTGCAACATTTCCTCCCGACTCCTAAACTCAATCCCTCGATTAATGAAGGCCAGTACACCATATGCCTTCTTGACCACATCCTCCACTTGCAGGGCAGATTTAAGAGACCTACAGACCCGGACCCCAAGATCCTTCTGCTCCTCAACACTGCCAAGACTCCTACCCTTGATATTACACTCCTTCATCCCATTGGTCAAATGATGTCAAGGGCTGTCACTTTGGAGCTCTTTTGTCCATGTTTGAACCAAGGCTGTAATGAGGTCAGGAGCTGAGTGACCCCCTGACGAAACCCGAACTGTGCGTCACTGAGCAGGTTACAGGTGCAGGACACAGATTTAAGGTGCAGGGAAGCAAATACAAAGGAGATGTCAGGGGTAGGTTTTTCACTCAGAGGGTGGTGAGTGAATGGAACTGACTGCCGTCGGAGGTTGTTGAGGCAAACTCACTGGGGTCTTTTAAAAGACTCCTGGATGAGTATATGGAAGAGAATAGGATAGGGGGTTATAGATAGGTCTGTGGATTGGTAGATGTGATCGGCGCAACTCGTGGGCCGAAGGGCCTGTTTGTGCTGTATTGTTCTATGTTATTGCTGAGCAGGTGCTGCTGGATAGCGCTGTTGATAACCCCTTCCATCCCTTTACTGATGATCGAGAGTAGGCTAGGCAGTAATTGGCCAGGTTGGATTTGTCCTGTTTTTTTGTGTGTTTTAGGGGGAAATCCCTTGCTGCTTAGAGTCATACATAGAACATAGAACATTACAGCGCAGTACAGGCCCTTCGGCCCTCGATGTTGCGCCGGCCAGTGGACCCTCTAACCTAAACTAGTCCAATATCATCCATATGCCTATCCACCGAACATTTGAATGCCCCCAAAGTAGGCGAGTTCACAACTGCTGCAGGCAGGGCATTCCACGCCCTCACCACCCTCTGTTTGAAGAACCTGCCTCTGACATCCGTCCTATAACTACCACCTCTTAATTTAAAGTTATGTCCCCTCGTGTTGGTCATCATCATCCGAGGAAAAAGGCTCGCACTATCCACCCTATCCAGTCGTTCGATCATCTTATACGCCTCAATTAGGTCACCACGTAACCTTCTTCTCTCTAATGAAAATAACCTCAGGTCCCTCAGCCTTTCCTCATAAGGCCTTCCCACCATACCAGGCAACATCCTGGTAAACCTCCTCTGCACCTTTTCCAATGCTTCCACATCTTTCTTATAATGTGGCGACCAGAACTGTACGCAATACTCCAAGTGCGGCTGCACCAGAGTTTTGTACAGTTGTAACATAACCTCATGGTTCCTAAATTCAATCCCTCTACCAATAAAAGCTAACACACCGTACGCCTTCTTAACAACTTTATCAACTTGGGTGCCAACTTTCAAAGAGCTATGTACTTGTACCCCAAGATCCCTCTGCTCGACAACACTATTAAGGTTCCTTCCATTAGCCCTATATTTCATATGCCTGTTATTCCTACCAAAGTGAATCACCTCATACTTATCCATATTGAATTCCATTTGCCACCTCACGGCCCAGCTCTGCAACCTATCTATGTCCCTGTGTAAACTGTAACATCCATCCTCGCTGTCTACAACTCCCCCCACTTTGGTATCGTCAGCAAATTTACTAATCCAACCCTCTACACTCTCATCTAGGTCATTTCTAAAAATGGCAAACAGCAGTGGCCCCAAAACAGACCCTTGAGGTACACCACTGGTAACTGCACGCCAGGTTGAATATTTCCCATCAACCATCACCCTCTGTCTTCTATCAGCTGGCCAAGGCTGAATAGCTGTGGTGATTGGAGGTCATCTCAGTTCCAAGAGAGTACGATGGTACAGTAGGCAACACTGCTGCCTCACAGTGTCAGTGACCTGCCTCAACTCCGGCTTTAGGTCATTGTCTGAGTGGAATTTGCATGTTCGCCTGTGTCTGCATGAGTTTCCTCTGAATGCTTGGGTTTCCTCCTACAGTGTAAAGATGTACGAGTTAGCTGGATTAGCCATGCTAAATTCTCTCTCAGTGTCTCAAGATGGATGAGCTATAGGATTACAGGGATAGAATGGGGAAGAGGGCCTGGATGAGATACCTTGTCAGAGTTTGTGTCGACATGATGGGCTGAATGGGCGGTATTGTGATTCTATTCTATGAACTATAACATCTTTGCCCAAGTGCCTCAGCATAGTGTCCTAGGTCCAACAATCTTCAGCTGTTTCATCAATAACCTTCCTTCTATCATAAGGTCAGAATTGCGGATGTTTGCTGATGACTGCGCTTATAGTTTAGGCTAACTTCATAAAACACCTTGGAGTTTCTGACCTGGGTTATAACACTTGACTTTAAATGTTCCACATTTGGTATTGGTTCATCATAAAATTTATACTTTTTACCAAACTTTTGGTTATTACCCTCATATTTCCTTATTTGTCTGTGTCAGAGTGTTTTAGAGAAAGCTCATGTGAAGTGCTTTGGGATCTTGTATTCTGTTATGGGTGATAAAAACTATAACATCTTGTCATTATTTTTGAACAGACTTTACCCATTCCAACTCTTGATTCTTGATCTTTGATCTTTTCCCCTTAGCCTATTCTGGACCTCTGTCCTCACCTATTGTGGTGGATCGCTAGTCAGATACTGCCTGAGATGGGTTGCTGGTCTCTGATTGGAGTGTACCATTAGCCTAGACCATCACTGTGTGTTGGGTGTTTGCTGCTGTCTATCACCACTCACCGGGTAGATGTTGTCATTGACGATACATTCGCAGTAGGCTGCAGTAACACATTGTCCTGAGCTGTTCCTGTATCTGCCGGCCTCACACACACATCCCTGTCCAGAAGTGCAGTTTAGTCCCATCTCTGAGTAAACATCTTGGCACGATCTTTCACATCTGAGAGAGTCGGCTGTCTCTCCGCTCCAAATCTCACCCTCACGACATTCTAAGGTTTATACATTTTATGTTAATACACACATTTCCAATCACCAATCCCATAGCAAGCCAGTGATACAAGTTAACTGTCAAACTTTAGGCCAAAATGCAAAAACTAAATTCAGACAATTTCAGAAAAAAAACATTGAGAGTGGGAATTAAAAGAGGTCAAAGGTGAAGAATTGGAAAGTAGCTTATTTCAAAGCAGAGAAACAGAGAGCACGGTAAGAATGGACCATCTTCCGATGGGTTTGGGTGTTCATGTGAGTGAGCGTTATTGCGAGTGGAGGGGCAGGAGTTACTCAGATGTGTTTGGGGATTATTAAGAGTGTTGGGTGAGGGTTATGAGAGTGAAATGGATAGGAGTCACTGATAGTAGGGGTGAGAGCCATAGTGTGAAGAGTGAGAGCTACTGAATGGGGAGTTAGGGTTACTGATAGCAGGGATAGGGGTTGCTGAATGTGGGAGGGACCTTGTATTCCTCTGTAGCTTTGATATGAATTATTCTTACCTTCACAATTTGATTCTGAGCAATGGAAAACTCCTCTCTGACAGACACTGCAAAAAAAAAGAACCCTCAAACAGTAAAACTCATCAGAATTGTGAGATATTGGATATTTTTTAAGACTATACCATAAAGTCACAGCAGAAAAGGCCTCCCTTTATACCAAGAAGAAATTCCTCCTTAACTCTGTGCTAAACTGCACCCCCCCCCTCCTTATTTTGAGGCTGTGCCCTCTAGTTCTGCTATCTTTTCTAAGTGAGAAAAATCTCTCTACCTCTATCCTATCCATCCCCTTCATTATCTTGTAAGTCTCTATAAGATCCCCCTCAGCCTTCTAAACTCTAATGAGTACAGACCCAGTCTATTCAATCTCTCTTCATAAGCTAACCCCCTCATCTCTGGTATCAACCTGGTGAACATTCTCTGTACTCCCTCCAAGGCCAATATATCCTTCCACATATGCGGGGACCAAAACTGCACACAGTACTTCAGTTGTGGCCTCACCAGTGCCCTGTACAGTTGCAGCAAGATCTCCCTGATTTTATATTCTATCCCCCTCTCTATAAAGGCCAACATTGCATTCGCCTTCTTGATCACCTGCTGCACCTGCAGACTGGGTTTTGCGATTCATGTACAAGGACCCCCAGGTCCCTCTGTACAGTAACATGCTGCAGCTTTTCACCATTTAAATAATAATCCCTCCTACTATTATTTCTACCAAAGTGGATAACCTTACATTTGCTAACATTATACTCCATCTGCCAGGTCCTCGCCACTCATTCAGCCTATCCAGATCCCTCTGCAGACTTTCCGTACCTTCCACGCAATTCATTTTTCCATTCATCTTTGTGGCATATAAGGTGATCAGATAGTGAGAGCCTTTTTCCTCAGATGGAGATGGCTAGCACGAGAGAACATAGCTTTAAATTGAGGGGTGATAGATACAGGACAGATGTCATAAGAACATAAGAAATAGGAAGAGGAGTTGGCCATCTAGCCCTTCGAGCCTGCCCCACCATTCAATAAAATCATGGCTGATCCGAAGTGGATCAGTTCCGCTTACCCTCCTACTCCCCATAATCCTTAATTCCATTATCGATCAGAAACCTATCTACCTGTGACTTAAATATATTCAGCAATGGGCAGAAAATTCCAGAGATTCATCACCCTCTGAGAGAAGAAGTTCCTTCTCAACTCTGTTCTAAACTACAACCTCCCCCCCACAACTTATTTTGAGGCTGTGGCCTCTCATCTGATTTCCTTTTTGAGTGGAAAGAATCTCTCTACCTCTACCCTATCTCGCCCTTTCACCTATCCTATGTAGCCCCGTCTAGCCCCTATCTACCCTTTCAGAGATAGGTTCTTTACTCAGAATAGGAAGGGTATGGAATGCCCTGCCTGCAACAGTAATGGATTCACCAACATTAAGGGTATTTAAATGGTCATTGCACAAACATATGGATGATATTGGAATAGTGTAGGTTAGATGGGCTTTAGATTGGTTTCACAGGTCGGTGCAGCAACGAGGGCCGAAGGGCCTGTACTGCGCTGTAATGTTCTATGTCACCTCCTCAAAATTCTCCCTTTAGAACATAGAACATTACAGCACAGAACAGGCCCTTCGGCCTTCGATGTTGCGCCGACCAATATAAAAAGCAATGCCCCTCCAAACTAAACCATTCCCTTCGCTTCCATATACTTATCAACTAACCTCTTAAACGCCACCAAACTTGGCGCATCTACAACTGCTGCAGTCAGGGCATTCCACTCCTGAACCACCCTTTGGGTAAAGAACCTGCCTCTGATATCCGTCCTATAACTATCACCCCTTAATTTAAAGCTGTGTCCCCTCGTGCTAGCTTTCTCCATCCTAGGAAAAAGTCTTCACTGTCCACCCTATCTAAACCTCTAATCATCTTATATGTTTCGATTAGGTCCCCTCTTAGCCGCCTCCTTTCTAACGAAAACAACCTCAAATCCTCAGCCTCTCTTCATAAGACCTGCCCTCCATACCAGGCAACATCCTGGTAAACCTCCTCTGTACCCTCTCCAATGCCTCCACATCTTTCTTATAATGTGGGGACCAGAACTGCACACAATACTCCAAGTGCGGCCGCACTAGAGTTTTTGTACAGTTGCAACATGACGTTGCGGCTCCGAAATTCAATCCCTCTACCAATAAAAGCCAAGACTCCATATGCCTTCCTAACAACCTTCGCGACCTGACTGCCTACTTTCAGGGATCTATGCACATACACACCAAGATCCCTCTGTTCATCTAGACTACTAAGACTCCTACCATTTGCCCTATACTCCACACATTTATTATTTCTGCCATAGTGCATTACCTCACACTTTTCCACATTAAACTCCATTTGCCACCTCTCGGCCCAGCTCTGCAACTTGTCCAAGTCCCTCTGCAAACTATAACACCCTCTTCACTATCTACCACTCCACCGACTTTAGTGTCATCTGCAAATTTACTACTCCATCCCTCACTACCCTCATCCAGATCATTTATAAAAATTACAAACAGCAGGGGCCCCAAAACAGACCCCTGAGGTACACAACTTGTCACCGAACTCCACGATGAATATCTCCCATCAACCACCACCCTCTGTCTTCTATCTGCTAGCCAATTCCTAACCCAATTAGCTAAATCACCCTCTATCCCATACATCTGCATTTTTCTGCAGAAGTCTGCCATGGGGCACCTTATCAAACGCCTTACTAAAGTCCATATATACCACATCAACCGCCTTACCCCCATCCACCTCTTTGGTCACTTTTTCAAAAAACTCAATGAGGTTAGTAAGCCACGACCTACCCTTCACAAAACCATGCTGACTATCCCCAATCAATTCATTTCTCTCTAAATAACTATAAATCCTATTCCTAATAATTCTCTCCAATACTTTGCCCACAACAGAAGTAAGACTCACTGGCCTATACTTCCCTGGAATGTCTCTCTTCCCCTTCTTGAACAATGGGACCACATTCGCTATCCTCCAGTCCTCCGGAACCACACCCGTAACCAACGAAAAACTCATGCTAGCTCTTCCTATTCCACTAGACACTAGAAGATGTTGGCTGATAGGATTAAGGAGAATCCTAAAGCTTTCTTTCGATATGTTAAGAATAGAAGATTGGTTAGGGCAAGATTAGGGCCAGTCATAGACAGCAGTGGGAAGTTTTGCGTGGAGCCTGAAGAGATTGGTGAGGCACTGAATAAATATTTCTCTTCGGTATTCACGCAGAGTGCTGGAAATGTAGCTATGGAGAGCACTGAGGTACAGGGTTGCAAATTGGGAAGTATTGTAGTAGATATGGAGGATGTGTTAGAAATTCTCGAGGGTTTGAAGTTGGATAAGTCCCCTGGGCCGGACGGGATTTACCCTAGGATTCTCTGGGAGGCAAGAGAGGAGATTGCAGAGCCTCTGGCTCTGATCTTCAGGTCCTCGTTGGTTCCGGGTGTGGTTCCGGAGGACTGGAGGATAGCGAATGTGGTCCCATTGTTTAAGAAGGGGAAGAGAGACCTTCCAGGGAATTATAGGCCAGTGAGTCTTACTTCTGTTGTGGGCAAAGTATTGGAGAGAATTATTAGGGATCGGATTTATAGTTATTTAGAGAGAAATGAATTGATTGGGGATCGTCAGCATGGTTTTGTGAAGGGTAGGTCATGCCTTACTAACCTTATTGAGTTTTTTGAAAAAGTGACCAAAGAGGTGGATGGGGGTAAGGCGGTTGATGTGGTATATATGGACTTTAGTAAGACGTTTGATAAGGTGGCCCATGAAGACTTCTGCAGAAAATGCAGATGTATGGGATAGAGGGTGATTTAGCTAATTGGGTTAGGAATTGGCTAGCAGATAGAAGACAGAGGGTGGTGGTTGATGGGAGATATTCATCTTGGAGTTCGGTGACAAGTGGTGTACCTCAGGGGTCTGTTTTTGGGGCCCCTGCTGTTTGTAATTTTTATAAATGATCTGGATGAGGGTATTGAGGGATGGATCAGTAAATTTGCAGATGATACTAAAGTTGGTGGTGTGGTAGATAGTGAAGAGGGTTGTTTTAGTTTACAGAGTGACTTGGACAAGTTGCAGAGCTGGGCCGAGAGGTGGCAAATGGAGTTTAATTTGGAAAAGTGTGAGGTAATGCACTTTGGCAGGAACAATAAATGTGTAGAGTATAGGGCTAATGGTAGGGCTCTTAATAGTGTTGAGGAACAGAAGGATCTTGGTGTTTGTGTCAATAGATCCCTGCAAGTAGGCAGTCAAGTGGATAAAGTTGTTAAGAAGGCATATGGAGTCTTAGCTTTTATTGGCAGGGGGATTGAATTTAGGAGCCGCAGCATCATGTTGCAACTGTACAAAACTCTAGTGCGGCCGCACTTGAGTATTGTGTGCAGTTCTGGTCGCCACATTATAAGAAAGATGTGGAGGCATTGGAGAGGGTACAGAGGAGGGTTACTAGGATGTTGCCTGGTATGGAGGGCAGGTCCTATGAAGAGAGGTTGAAGGATTTGAGGTTGTTTTCGTTAGAAAGGAGGCGGCTAAGAGGGAATCTTATTGAAGCGTATAAGATGATTAGAGGTTTAGATAGGGTGGACAGTGATAGCCTTTTTCCTAGGATGGAGAAAGCTAGCACGAGGGGACACAGCTTAAAATTAAGGGGTATGAGTTATAGGACGGATATCAGAGGTAGGTTCTTTACTCAAAGAGTGATTAGGGAGTGGAATGCCCTGCCTGCAGCTGTGTAGATGCGCCAAGTTTGGTGGCGTTTAAGAGGTTAATTGATAAGTATATGGAAGAGAAGGGAATGGTTTAGTTAGGAGGGGCATTGCTTTTTATTTTGGTCGGCACAACATCGAAGGCCGAAGGGCCTGTTCTGTTGTGTATTGTTCTATGTTCTATTCAATTCACGTTTTTCAATCTGAATAATTCTATCCAAAGTAATTGTTTCTAGAAGCTTCTCACCATGATGTTAATCTGACATCAGTAGCTGATCTCTCTGGTGATTTTAAACAGCATTGTGAGTGACTGTTGTTTCTGTTTTTCATTGATCTGACTGAATGAACTGCTTTGTCAGCATCCATTCTCATATTTTGGAGCTTTTCCAGAGCCAATCAGCCTGGTAATACTTACCATGTGTTACAGCGGTGATGGATTGTTGCTCCAGCTGCGTAATCCTTCTGCCAATTCTCACTGGAAATATTAGTAATCCAGGGGATTGATGAATTCAGTAAGGAACACCGACATTCCTCAGGCAACACACATATCTCATCCTGCAGAACCTGGTCAACAATGATGACAATAATAACTCACTGTGAGATGACAGTATCTGATAACTCATACAGGGGGAACCAAACGTCCACTAATTCTGCAAGGCAAGCTGACAAAAAACATATCAGCTGTTTTTGTTTATAAAGACAGAACTAAGCGAAGCAGAGGGATCATGGTAGAACTTTGTAAGTGACTGGTTTGGCCTTGGCTGAAATATTCATTTGTGGGATGTGGGTAAGGAATGTACAACATGAATTGCTCATGTTTAAAAGGAGGGAGTGAACCAATCTACTTCCTACCCTTCAGGAAGATTGTGTGAGGCCTTATCAAAAGTCTCACTGAAGTCCAAGTATCAAATCCAATCCTCTCATCCACACAGCTGGTCATCTCTTTGAAAAATTTGAACAAATTGGTCTGCTATGACTTTCCCTGAACAAATCCATGCTGACTTTTCTCGATTAATTCCTGCCTCTCCAAATGCAGAATAATCCTACTTCTCAGAATTGCTTCTAGTTGTTTCCCCATTGTTCAGGTTAGACTGACTGGCCTGTAGTTTCCGAGCTTATTCTTTCCTTCCTTCTTGAATGATGGTCCCACATTGACTGTCCTGCAGTTCTCCAGCACCTCTCCTGTGGCTAAAGAGGAATTGAAAATTATTGCCAATGCCCCTGCTATTCTTCCCCTGCTTCACTTAACAGCCTGGGGTATAGAGACGGGTACAATTTTGTCCTTTAAAAAGCATTTATACAGTTACATGAGCAAGATGGGTATAGAGGGATATGGGCCAAACGCGGGCAACTGGGATTAGCTCATAGGTTAAAAAAAGAGGTGGCATGGATAAATTGGGGTGAACAGCCTATTTCCATGCTGTAAACCTCTATAACTCTACGACTCGATCTCTGAGGCTGGTGGACCTGTACAAGAAGTACGGATTGCATCTAAACTGAAAGGACATGAATATTGAAAGTATTCAGGAGGAATTCCTCATTCAATATGTGGATGGCCCAACTAGAGAAGGGGCAAAACTTGACCTAGAAGATTGGGAAAGCTTTAAAAAACAGCAAAGAGCTATGAAGAAAGCTCAAAATATAAAAAATGATAGTTTTTACAAATACATAAAAAGGAAGAGAGTGGCTAGAGTAAATGTTGGATCCTTGGAGGATGAGACAGGGGATTTAATAGTGGAAAATAAGGAAATGGCTAAGACTTTAAATAAGTTTTTTGTGTTGGTCTTCATGGAGGAGGACACAAATAGATGATCAAATATTAATGATTGAGGGTTGGTAAGAGATGAGGTCCTTAATACAATTACTGTTACTAGAGGTAATGCTTGGTAGACTAATGGGACTGAAGGTAGACAAGTCCCCAGCTCCGGATGGGATGCATCCCAAGGTTCTGAAAGAAATGGCAGAAGTAATAGCAGATACATTAGTAGTTATTTAACAAAATTTGCTGGACTCTGGGGGAAGTGCTGGCTGATTGGAGAACAGCTACTGTTACATCACTGTTTAAAAAAAGGAAGTAGACAAAAGGTGGTTAGCTTAACGTCTGTAGTTGGGAAAAGGCTGGAATCCATCATTAAAGAAGAAATAGCAGGACACCTGGAAAAAATGGTTCAATCAAGCAGACGCAGCATGGATTCATGAAGGGAAAGTCGTATTTGACAAATTTACTGGATTTCTATGCAGATGTAATGAGTGCGGTTGACAGAGGGGAACCGGTCGATGTGGTGTTTTTAGATTTCCAGAAGGCATTCGATAAGGTGCCTCACAAAAGGTTGCTGAAGATGATTAGGGTACATGGAGTTGGGGATAAAGTGTTAGCATTGATTGAGGGTTGGCTTTCTAACAGGAAGCAGAGAGTTGGAATAAGTGGTAGGAAATATACAGTAAAGGGAGTTATAGAGTTTTACAGCATGGAAACAGGCCTTATGGCCCAACTTGTCCATGCCACCTTTCTTTCATAAAGCGTAAGCTAGTCCCAATTGCTCACATGTGGCCCATATCCCTCTATACCCATTGTACCCATGTAACTATCTAAGTGCTTTATAAAAGACAAAATTGAACTCTTCTCTACTACTACCTCTGGCAGCTTGTTCCAGACACTCAACACCCTCTGCATGAAAACATTGCTCCACCAGCTCTCCATCACCTGAGTTTTCCCCTTCCTGATCGTTACCCACTTGTCTGCCTCCCTTGGCCCCGGTGTGATCACTTGCCAGTAGCTCCTGTCGATCACCTCCTCATTCTCTCTAACCAGGCGAAGTTCCTCGAGCTGCAGTTCCACTTCCCTAACCCGGTCCCTTAGGAACGGCAGCTCCACACACCCAGCACAGATATGGACTTCTGGGAGGCCAAGAGCCTCCAGGACCTCCCTTTTCTTATATTCAGAACAATATACGGCCTCACGCTCATAATTGCCCTTTTAAGAAACACAGAAAAAAAGTAATTGAAACTTTTAAACTTACCTTGCCTCTGCCTGTTGTTGCCAAAGCCGGTGAGCCAAAGCCCTTACAGCTCACATTCTGCTCCCTGCTCACTCTGCTGCCCATTCCCAACGTTGCCCCTGTGTACTACAGTCTTTCTTTTATACTTTGCGCATTTAAAAAAAACTTCCCACCACACCTCATGCCCCACTTTTGTTTAAATTTTAAAGTTAGTTATAAAAATCAGAAACCCCCGCAAAAAATTTAAAAAAGTCAGTCACTTGCCTTCTCTCACTCGATCCTTCTCACAGCATGTTCCATGAACAGTGAAGAAGCTTTATCAAGTGAGTAATTATATATTTAAAAAAAACCTTGCCAGCACACCCCACAACCTGTTTCCATTTAAATTTTAAAGTTAGTTTTAAAAATCAGAAACCCTATGAAAAATGGTGGCCTTCATTTTGAGAGGTTGAGTACAGGAACAGGGATGTGCTGTTGCAATTATACAGGGCCTTGGTGAGGCCACACCTGGAATATCGTGTGCAGTTTGGTTTCCTTTTCTGAGAAAGGATGTTCTTGCTCTTGAGGAAGTGCAGTGAAGGTTTACCAGGCTGATTCTGGGAATGGCGGGACTGACGTATGAGAAGAGATCGACTAGATTAGGATTGTTTTTACTAGAGTTCAGATGAATGAGGGGGGTTCTCATTACAGACTTATAAAATTCTAACAGGTTTAGATTGGATTGGTGTCCAGAAGCAGGGGTCACAGTCTGACGATATAGGATGGGAAGGAGATGAGGATACATTTCTTCACCCAAAGAGTGGGACCCTGTGGAATTCATTCCCATCGGAAGTAATTGTTGCCAAAACATTGAATGTATTCAAGGGGCAGCTGGATATAGCACTTGGAACAAATGGAATCAAAGGTTATGGAGAGAAAGCAGGATGAGGCTATTGAGTTGGATGATCAGCCATGATCATAATGAATGGTGGACCAGGCTCAAAAGGGCCAAATGGCCTCCTCCTGCTCCTATCTTCTTTGTTTCCATACCTTCTGTCATCAAGCCAATTTTGTATCCAATTGGCTATCTCACCCTGGATCCTGTGAGATTTAATTTTATGTAACAACCCATCATGTTGTACCTAGTCACAGGCCTTGCAAAAGTCCATGATAGAAGACAGAGGGTGGTGGTTGATGGGATATATTTAGCCTGGAGTTTAGTTACTAATGGTGTACCTCAGGGATCTGTTTTGGGGCCACTGTTGTTTGTTGTTTTTATAAATGACCCGGATGAGGGTGTAGAGGGATAGGTTAGTAAATGTGCTGACGACACTAAAGTCAGAGGAGTTGTAGACAGTGAGGATGGATGTTACAGTTTGCAGAGGGACATAGATAAGTTGCAGAGCTGGGCCAAGAAGTGGCAAATGGAGTTTAATGTGGAAAAGTGTAAGGTGATTCACTTTGGTAAGAGTAATATGTGTGCAGAATATAGGGCTAATGGTAGGACTCTTAGTAGCGTAGATGAGCAGAGAAATCTCAGTGTACAGGTGCATAGATTCCTGAAAGTTGGTACTCAAGTTGATAAAGTTGTTAAAAAGGCTTATAGTGTGTTAGCATTTATTGGTAGAGGGATTGAATTTTGGAGCCAAGATATCATGTTGCAACTGTACAAAACTCTGGTGCGGCCGCACTTGGAGTGTTGTGCACAGTTTTGATCGCCACATTATAAGAAAGATGTGGAGGCATTGGAAAGGGTGCAGAGGAGGTTTGCCAGGATGTTGCCTGGTATGATGGGTAGGTCTTATGAGGAAAGGCTAAGGGACTTGAGGTTATTTTCATTAGAGAGCAGAAGGCTAAGAGGTGACTTAATTGAGACATATAAGATGATCAGAGGGTTAGATAGGGTGGATAGTGAGAGCCTTTTTCCTCGGATGAAGATGGATAACACGAGGGGACATAGCTTTAAATTAAGGGGTGGTAGTTATAGATGTTAGAGGTGGGTTCTTTACTCAGAGGGTAGTAAGGGCGTGGAATGCCCTGCCTGCAGCAGATGTGGACTTGTCAAGTTTAAGGGCGTTCAAATGGTCAGTGGATAGGCATATGGATAGCATTGGAATAGTTTAGGATAGAGGGTCATAAAATTGGTTACATCGGTCGGCGCAACATCGAGGGCCTGTACAGTGCTGTAAAGTTCTATGTTCAATGTAGACAATGTTGACTGCAGTGCCCTCATCTATCTTCTTGGTTACCCCTTCAAAAAATGCAATCAAATTTGTAAGACATTATTTTGCATTTGCAAAGCCATGTTGTCTCTAATCAATCCTTGCATCTCGAAATTCTGTGGGTCCTGTCTCTCAAAATACCTTCTGACAACTTACCCATCATGCATGTGGCCTATAGTTGCCAGACTTTTTGCTGCAGCCCTGTACCCTCTCCAGTGCCTCCACATCTTTCTTATAATGTGGGGACCAGAACTGCACACAATACTCCAAGTGCGGCCGCACTAGAGTTTTGTACAGTTGCAACATGATGTGGAGGCATTGGAGAGGGTACAGAGGAGGTTTACCAGGATGTTGCCTGGTATGGAGGGCAGGTCCTATGAAGAGAGGTTGAAGGATTTGAGGTTGTTTTCGTTAGAAAGGAGGCGGCTAAGAGGGGATCTTATTGAAGCATATAAGATGATTATAGGTTTAGATAGGGTGGACAGTGATAGCCTTTTTCCTAGGATGGAGAAAGCTAGCACGAGGGGACACAGCTTTAAATTAAGGGGTATGAGTTATAGGACGGATATCACAGGTAGGTTCTTTACTCAAAGCGTGATTAGGGAGTGGAATGCCCTGCCTGCAGCTGTTGTAGATGCGCCAAGTTTGGTGGCGTTTAAGAGGTTAATTGATAAGTATATGGAAGAGAAGGGAATGGTTAGTTTGGAGGGGCATTGCTTTTTATTTTGGTCGGCACAACATCGAAGGCCGAAGGGCCTGTTCTGTGCTGTAATGTTCTATGTTCTATGTTCTAATGTGGCGACCAGAACGGTACACAATACTCCAAGTGCGGCCGCACCAGAGTTTTGTACAGTTGCAACATGATGTTGCGGCTCCAAAATTCAATCCCCCCACCAATAAAAGCCAAGACTCCGTATGCCTTCTTAACAACCTTATTGACTTGATTGCCAACTTTCAGGGATCTATGCACATATACACCAAGACCCCTCTGATCATCAACACTATTAAGAATCCTACCATTAGCCCTATACTCTACACGTTTGTTATTCCTGCCAAAGTGAATTACCTTACACTTTTCCGCATTAAACTCCATTTGCCACCTCTCGGCTCAGCTCTGCAACTTGTCCAAGTCTCTCTGCAAACTATAACACCTCTCTTCACTATCTACCACTCCTCCGACTTTGGTGTCATCCGCAAATTTACTAATCCATCCTTCAATACCCTCATCCAGATCATTTATAAAAATTACAAACAGTAGAGGCCCCAAAACAGATCCCTGAGGTACACCACTTGTAACCGAACTCCATGATGAATAATTTCCATCAACCACCACCCTCTGTCTTCTATCAGCTAGCCAATTCCTGATCCAATTAGCTAAATCACCCTCAATCCCATACATCTGCATTTTCTGCAGAAGCCTTCCATGGGCCACCTTATCGAACACCTTACTAAAGTCCATATATACCACATCAACTGCCTTACCCCCATCCACCTCTTTGATTACTTTTTCAAAAAACTCAATAAGGTTAGTAAGGCATGACCTATCCTTCACAAAACCATGCTGACTATTCCCAATCAATTTATTTCTCTCTAAATAACTATAAATCCTATCCCTAATAATTCTTTCCAATACTTTGCCCACAACAGAAGTAAGACTCACTGGTCTATAATTCCCAGGAAAGTCTCTATTCCCCTTCTTGAACAATGGGACCACATTCGCTATCCTCCAGTCTTCCGGAACTATACCCGTAACCAACGACGACCTGAAGATCAGAGCCAGAGGCTCTGCAATCGCCTCTCTTGCCTCCCAGAGAATCCTAGGGTAAATCCCGTCCGGCCCAGGGAACTTATCTATTTTCAAAGCTTCAAGAATATTCCTCCTTATCTACTTCAATACTTTCCAATTTACAACCCTGTATCCCAGTGTTCTCCACAACTTCATTTACGTCTCCCCGTGTGAATACCAAAGAGAAATATTTGTTCAGTGCCTCTCCAATCTCTTTAGGCTCCATGCGTAACTTCCCACTGCTGTCTCTGACTGGCCCTAATCTTGCCCTAACCAATCTTCTATTCTTAACATATCTAAAGAAAGCTTTTGGATTCTCCTTGATTCTATCAGCCAAAGTCTTCTCGTGTCCTCTTTTAGCTCTTCTTAACTCACTCTTTAGCTCCCTCCTGGCTAATCTATAGCTTTCCAGTGCACTAACTGAGCCTTCAAGCCTCATCCTGACATAAGCCTCCTTTTTCTTTTTAACCAGTGAATTAACTTTTTTAGTACACCACAGTTCCCTTACTCGACCATTTCCTCCTTGCCTGACAGGGATATACTTATCAAGGACTTGCAGTAACTGTTCCATGAATAAGCTCCACATTTCAGATGTTCCCAGCCCCTGTAGTCCAACCTATGCACCGTAATTCTCTCCTAGTCGCCTCATAATTACCATTCCCCCAGCTATAACTACTGCCCCCAGGTTCATGCCTATCCCTTGTCATCACTAAGGTGAACGTAACTGAATTGTGGTCACTATCACCACAATTTATCACTATTTATTTCCCCAAGTTCCCTAACATCCATGCTTTTCTCAACAGTCAATACAGATGAGAAATATTCATTTAGGATCTCACCCATCTCTTGTGGATCCGCATATAGCTGACCTTGTTGATGTTTAAAAGGACCCAGTCTCTCCTAGTTACTCTTTTGTCCTTTATGTATTTGTAGATTAGTTAACATGCTAATAATTTAGTTCAGTAATAATAAACTATGATCCCCTGAAGACCAAAGGAAAAGTAAGTGATCCTCCCAAAAACATTTTCAGTGTTGACTTTGTGCGAAAACTGGAATAACTCCTGCTGGTATTTTTTCTTCATCTTCTTGGTAGTGGGGAGTTGATGAACTTGCACCTGACGAAGGAGCAATACTCCGAAAGCTAATGGGTTTGCTACCAAATAAACTTATTGGACTTTAACCTGGTGTTGTGAGACTTCTTACTGTGTTTACCCCAGTCCAACACCAGCTTCTACACATCATGGTATTTTTTCAGCAGGATTTTCCAAATCACATTCTGAGTTTCTCAGCAAGATTCCCTCTGAAAATGGCTCTGGGGTCTATCCCCATTGGAGAGGCTGGCAGCGTAATGTTGAGCGGGTCACTGCACATGTCGATCAGTCAGCACCAAAATTGATAGACGCGCAGAGGCCCCTGTTTGCCTGCCTCCTAATCACTGGCCGGCCCCATAACCCCATGTTGCTGACACTCCAACTCCCCAACCTCCTGATCACTGGCCTCCCAGACCTGATAGAAGTCTACAAGATTATGAGGCATGGGCAGAATGGATAATCAGAAGCTTTTTCCCAGGATGGAAGAGTCAATTACTAGGGGGCACAGGTTTAAGGTGCAAGGGGCAAAGTTCAAAGGAGATGTACGAGGCAGACTTTTTACACAGAGAGTAATGGGTGCCTAGAATTTGTTGCCTGGGGAGTTAGTGGAATTGGTACGATAGTAACTTTTAAGGTGCGTCTGAACAAATACATGAACAGGATGGGAATAGAGGTATATGTCCCTGGAAGAATAGAGGGTTTTAGTTAAGTTTTGTAGCATGGTCGATGCAGGCCTGGAGAGGGGGCAAGGGCCTGTTCCTGTGCTGTCATTTTCTTTGTTCTTTGTTCTCCAGGCAAGCCCCAATATCTCCCAGCACTGTCCGTCAGTCCCAACTTTCCTGACCTTCTCCTTCCACCAGTCGCCCCCTCCATCCCCCAACCTCGATGGCCAGCCCCGATCATCCCCTTCACTCCTTCAGCCACCAATCTCTGTGTATCCTCATCCTCATTTACCCTCACCATCCCCATTTAGACTTAGAACATAGAACAGTACAGCACATGGTAGGGTGCTGTGTTGTTCTTTGTTCTTCTTTGTTTAGCACAGTACAGGCCCTTCAGCCCTTAATGTTGTGCCGAACCGAAGATCAAGCTATCCTACTCCCGATCATTCTGGTGTGCTCCATGCGCCTATCCAATAACCGCTTGAAAGTTCCTAAAGTGTCCGACTCCACTATCACTGCAGAAATGAGGCGAACGTGCAAACTCCACATAGACAGTGACCCAAGCCGGGAATTGAGCCCGGGTCCCTGGCGCTGTGAAGCAGCAGTGCTAACCACTGTGCCACTGTGCAGCACTCAGGCTGAGATTAATAAACTCAGCTGAATGGTTAACTCTAGGGAAAATAAGATACAATTTCACTGGTCAAGGTGGATAAGGAACAAGCAGAATTACCTGTCCAGATAGCATTAGAAAACAAACAGATTTAGTTGGAGAAGAAACAGACTCACTTTTCCAGGTGGGCAGTGGCAGCCAGGCTCACAGACTTGCTGTCTACACTGCATGTCTGACTGAAGGTCTGAGCAGCTGCGTGGGCAAACGTTGGCACAGCTGCTGAAGATTTGGTTTCCTGGACAACCTGGGAAAACAGTTAAATAGGTGTTAAAGAGAAACCATTGTTTAAGAGAAGCCATTTACATCAAGTCTTTACATCAAGAGAAGCCATCACAGTCGAGTGATCAAACCTTTACTGCAGTGGGATTGCAGAATGAAACAACTACAGCTTGTACTTACAACGGCCGGAATCTTTCGATTCATTCACCACTGCCAGCAAGGATGGAGAATCTGGCGCTCAGCCAAGGTTTTCACTCACTGCAGTGGGACTGGAAAATTCCAGCCTGTGACTATAAAATTTCCAAGGTGCTTCTTGGAACATTAAAAAACAAGTATACAAACTAGCGACAGCATGGTTTTGTGAAGGGGACATCATGAATCATTAGCTTGATTGAGTTTTTCAAGGAAGTGATGAGGATGATACATGAAAGAAAGTCAGTGGATGCTGTATACATGAACTTCGGTAAAGCCTTTGACAAGGTCCCTCATGATAGACTGGGATGAAAGGTGAAGTCACACAGGATCAGAGGAGACTTGACAAAATGGATACGGAACTGGCTTGACCATAGAAGTCATGATGTGGAAATGCTGGCGTTGGACTGGGGTAAACACAGTAAGAAGTCTCACAATACCAGGTTAAAGTCCAATAGGTTTATTTGATTGTAAACACCACACGCTTTTGAAATGATGTTCCCTCATCGGGTGAGTGGAAACTTCTTACTCTGCGGTTGAGGTTACAATCAGAGCAGGTATGATCTTATTGAATGGGGGAACAGGCTCAAGAGGCTAAAGTGAATAACCTCACATTTATGCAAATTATTCTGCATATGCCAATGATTTGCCCACTCACCCAACCTGTCCAGATCATTCCGAAGGATCTCTTCAACCTCATCAAGTTCACTTTCCCACCCAAACTTTGAGATGTTACATTCTGTTCCCTCATCCAAATCATTAATATATATTGTAAATGGCTAGGGTCCCAGCACCAATCCCTGTGGCACCCCACTAGTTATTGCCTGCCAATTTGCAAAGGACCCATTAATTCCTACTCTTTGTTTCCTCTCCGCCAACCAGTTTTCTATCCATCTCAATACACTTCCCCAATCCCATGTACTTCAATCTTGCACGATAATCTCTTGTGTGGGACTTGGTCAAATGCTTTCTGAAAGTCCAAATATACCACATCTATTGATTCTCCGCTGTCAACTCTACTCCTTACACCCACATGATGTCTGCCTAAACTAAAACCATATGCACTTATGAAGTCCGTATCCTTTCATTTCAGAGACTCACCCGCTCTGAGAATAAATTCCTCTCTGTAATAAATGAGTAACTTCTGATTTTTAAACTGTGAGCCCCAGTTTGAGATTCAGAATCATAAATGTTTTGATCTAGCCTTCTCTTCCTGTTTGAACTCCAGTGAAAACAAACCTAACCTCTCCAACCTTTTATTGGACAACCTATTCATGGTTGTCCAATAAAAGGATCATGGTTTCATTTGGATGCTCTGGTTTCCTCCCACACTCAATAGACGTGTAGGTTTGGGGGTTTGGCCATGCTAACTTGCCTTTAGTGTCCCAAGATTTACACGAAAAGGACATGGGTGTTGATCTGATTAAGATGTTCTTTTTGAGTCAGTCGAGACATGATGGGTGGAATGGCCTCCTTCAGCATGTAGGGATTCTATGGTTAAAAAGTTTCTGAACTGCTTCCAACACTTTTACATTCTTCCTTAAATGAGGAGGCCCATGCAGTACACAGCCTTTGACATATGCTCTCACCATAGGGTCATAACATAAAATCATAGAACCCTACAGTGCAGAAAAAGTCCCTTCGGCCCATTGAGTCTGCACTGAAACACAATCCCACCCAGGCCCTACCCCCATATCCCTACATATTTTACCCACTAATCCCCCTAACCTATGCATCCCTGGACACTGACAGGCAATTTCTTAGCATGGCCAATCAACCTAACCCACACATCTTTGGACTGTGGGAGGAAATTGGAGTACCTGGGGGAAACCCATGCAGACACGAGGAGAATGTGCATAGTCCACACAATCAGTGACCTGAGCTGGTAATCGAATCCAGGAACTGTAAAGCAGTAGTGCTAACTACTTTGCTATCGTACTGCTATAGGACATTCAGCTCATTGAAACTGCTCTCTCATCCAATGAGATTCATGACTGATTAATGTGATAATCCCCAACCCCACTTTTCTATCTTAGCCCTATAAACCTCGGATTCCCTTATTGAATAAATATCTGTCTATCTCAGCCTTGAGCATACTGAATGATCCAGCCTCTGCAGCCCTTTGCAACAAAGAATTCCACAGATTCAGTCCCTTCTGAGAGAAGAAATTCCTTGTCATCTCTGTTTTAAATGGGTGACACCCTTACTCTGTGATTATTCCCTCTGGTCCTAAATTCCAATGAGTACAGGCCCAACCTACTGAAAGTATCCTCAAAAGAAAATCCTAGGAACAAGCAAGTGAACCTTTTCTGGACTGTCTCCAATGCGAGTATATCTTCCCTTAGGTAAGGGGACAGAAACTATTCATAGAAACATAGAAACTAAAAGCAGGGATAGACCATTTGGCCCTTTGAGCTTGCTCCACTTTTCATTATGATCAGGATTGATCTCCCCCTGCTCCTTCTCCCCATAGACCTTGATTTCTTTAGTCCCAAAAGCTAAATCTAATTTTTTTCTTGAAATCAGACAACATTTTGGCCTCAACTACATTCTGTGGTAGTGAATTCCACACACTCATCGCTCTCTGGATGAAGAAATTTCACCTCACCTCAGTTCTAAAAAGTTTACCCCTTATCCTCAAATGATGATCCCTTGCTCTGGACTCTTCCATCATTGGGAACAATGGCAATGATTCTCCCAAAAATGCTGAATTGGCAGGAAAAGCGTTCTAAATCCCAACTGTTCTGTCAGTTCAGAATGTCTGCACTCCGAGCACCGCAGGGGTCGTGAATCTCATTAAAAACCTGGAGGTGGGGCCTATTCACACCACAGTTTCACTGTTCTGGGACTCTGCACATGCTCAGTGGTCCCAATCTGTCAGACTCTCGATCACTGGCCGACCCAGCACCATGGCGTGCTGCTCCTCCAACATCCCCCCTATTATCCGATCGTGGTTCCTACAGCAATTCCCGGGCCAACCCTGACCCCTCCCCGGGCAATGGTGTTCTTCCCACCCCCTTCACCCTGGAAAATGCGCCCCTCCCCCCCCCCCCCCCCCCCCCCCCCCCCCACCACCACCACCATTGACCTCCCGTGGGGTCAGACTATCTCACCCTGACTGATCATCCCTAGGCCCTACCCACAATAGACCCCGTCCCTTGTCACTGCCCAATGCCTGCTATGCAGTGCCAAGGTGCCCCCTGGATATGTGCACTTTGCCCCTTGAGCAGTGCAGGCGACACAGGCTGACACTGGCAGGGTATCAGTGCTCAGGGTCACCAACCCCTGCCACCTGAGTTTCTGGTGGGTCTCGTTTGCCCCTCTTCATGTTGATGGGAAATATTCAACCTGGAGTGCAGTTACAAGTGGTGTAGCTCAAGATCTGTTTTGGGGCCACTGCTGTTTGTCATTTTTATAAATGACCTAGATGAGGGTGTAGAGGGTTGGATTAGTAAATTTGCTGACGATACCAAAGTGGGGGGAGTTGTAGACAGCGAGGATGGATGTTACAGTTTGCAGAGGGACATAGATAGGTTGCAGAGCTGGGCCGTGAGGTGGCAAATGGAATTCAATACGGATAAGTGTGAGGTGATTCACTTTGGTAGGAATAACAGGCATATGAAATATAGGGCTAATGGAAGGAACCTTAATAGTGTTGTCGAGCAGAGGGATCTTGGGGTACAAGTACATATAGCTCTTTGAAAGTTGGCACCCAGATTGATAAAGTTGTTAAGAAGGCATACGGTATGTTAGTTTTTATTGGTAGAGGGATTGAATTTAGGAGCCGTGAGGTTATAGAACATAGAACATAGAACAATACAGCACAGAACAGGCCCTTCGGCCTTCGATGTTGTGCCGACCAAAATAAAAAGCAATGCCCCTCCTAACTAAACCATTCCCTTCTCATCCATATACTTATCAACTAACCTCTTAAACGCCACCAAACTTGGCGCATCTACAACAGCTGCAGGCAGGGCATTCCACTCCCTAATCACTCTTTGAGTAAAGAGTGTTACAACTGTACAAAACTCTGGTGTGGCTGCACTTGGAGCATTGCGTACAGTTCTGGTCGCGGCATTATAAGAAAGATGTGGAAGCATTGGAAAGGGTGCAGAGGAGGTTTACCAGGATGTTGCCTGGTATGGTGGGAAGGCCTTATGAGGAAAGGCTGAGGGACCTGAGGTTATTTTCATTAGAGAGAAGAAGGTTATGTGGTGACCTAATTGAGGCGTATAAGATGATCAAAGGACTGGATAGGGTGGATAGTGAGAGCCTTTTTCCTCGGATGGTGATGACCAACACGAGGGGACATAACTTTAAATTAAGAGGTGGTAGTTATAGGACGGATGTCAGAGGCAGGTTCTTTACACAGAGGGTGGTGAGGGCGTGGAATGCCCTGCCTGCAGCAGTTGTGGACTCGCCTACTTTGGGGGCATTCAAATGGTCGGTTGATAGGCATATGGATGATATTGGAATAGTTTAGGTTAGAGGGTCCACTGACCGGCGCAACATCGAGGGCCGAAGGGCCTGTACTGCGCTCTAATGTTCTATGTTTTAAAATGCAGATGTATGGGATTGAGGGTGATTTAGCTAATTGGATCAGGAATTGGCTAGCTGATAGAAGACAGAGGGTGGTGGTTGATGGAAATTATTCATCATGGAGTTTGGTTACAAGTGGTGTACCTCAGGGACCTGTTTTGGGGCCCCTGCTGTTTTTAATTTTTATAAATGATCTGGATGAGGGTATAGAAGGATGCAAGACATTGAGGGTATAGAAGGATGCAGAGAATTATACACAGTATTCCAAGCATGATCTTATCAATGTCTTCAAAAGATGTCCCAACTCCTGTATTCAATGTTCTCACCAAATTAGAGGATTATACAAGAAGATGCAATTCAGATAAAAGTCAAGCTCTGACTGAATTACACAATAGCTCAGAGAATAAAAATATTCCCTCCCCTTCCTATTTCTTACGATTCTTCTGAAACAGTCTTTCGTCATGTAATCTAGCAAGTCCTTATAATGTTGGATACCTGCAATACTACAAACTCTCACCTGGGCATGGTATCTGGTAGCATTCCTCCATCTGCACGTTCTCTCCCTCACAGGATAGGCTGTGCATTGTCCCCTCACAGTTACGACTGCGGGTTCGGTGCCCAATACCACAGCTGCTGGAACACTTGCTCCACATGGACCAGAGACTGAATTCCAGACACCGTGAATCACTGCAGTCAAATGTCCCATTGACACACGTACTGGAAAGAAGAGTTAGAACATAGAACATTGCAGCGCAGTACAGGCCCTTCAGCCTTCGATGTTGCACCAACCAGTGGAACTAATCTAATGACCCTCTAACCTAAACTATTCCAATGTTAGGTCTGGTTAAAGTGGAAAGAGATGAATGCAGAAATTCAGGTCAGTGAATTTAATACTGGGCAATAAACACTGGCCAACCACATCCATGAATGAATTAAAACATTTTTTAAACTGTTAATGTTAAATTGTTAGTAAGAAGCAACATGGTTTTGTGAAGGGGAGGTCATGTTTCACTAACTTGATTGAGTTATTCGAAGAAGTGATGAAGATGATTAATGAGGGTAGGGCAGTGGGTGTTGTCTACATGGACTTCAGTAAGGCCTTTGACAAGGTGCCTCATGGCAGGTTGGTGCAGAAGGTGAAGTCACATGTAATAAGAGATGAGCTGGTGAGGTGGATACAAGACTGGCTCTGTGACAAAATGTAGAGGTGCCAGTGTTGGACTGGGGTAAACACAGTAAGTAGTCTGACAACACCAGGTTTAAATCCAACCAATTTAAATCGACTGTGCTCAGTACTCCTTCCACTCACATTGTTAGCCACTTTAAGACTTGAATATCAGGTTAGGTGTAAGGATTTGCATTCTAATCAGTAATCTGTAAACTGTCTGTGCTGATATATGTACTGTTGGAGACCAGAACACCTCATTCGCCAGATGAAGGCCATAGAGTCGAAACTTGCGAGTTTACTATCAAATAAATCGGTTGGATTTAAACCTGGTGTTGTCAGACTACTTTCTATGACAGAAAACAGAGAGTAGCAATGGAAGGATGTATTTCTGAATGGAAGGCTGTGACAAGAGGTGTTCCTCAGGCATCAGTGCTGGGAACTTTGCTGTTTGTAATATATATAAATGATTTGGACGAAAATGTAAAGGGTTTGATTTTTAAGTTTGCAGACGATGCAAAGGTGGGTGGATTTGTGGATAGTGATGAGGACCATCAGAAGATACAGCAGGATATAGATCAGTTGGAGACTTGGGCAGAGGGTGGCAGATGGAGTTTAATCCGGATAAATGTGAGGTAATGCATTTTGGAAGGTCTAATACAGATAGGAATTTGGAATACTGCGTCCAGTTCTTGTCGGCTTACTACAGGAAGAACGTGGAGACTCTGGAGAGAGTGCAGAGGAGATTTACCAGGATGCTGCCTGGTATGGAAGGTCTGAGTTACGAGGAGACGTTAGGCAAATTGGGACTGTTTTCCTTACAAAAACATAGACTTTGAAGAGATCTACATAGAACATAGAACAATACAGCACAAACAGGCCCTTCGGCCCACGAGTTGCGCCGATCACATCTACCAATCCACAGACCTATCTATAACCCCCTATCCTATTCTTTTCCATATACTCATCCAGAAGTCTCTTAAAAGACCCCAGTGAGTTTGCCTCAAGATCTAATAGAGGTGTACAAGATTATGAGGGGTATAGATAGAGTAAACAGGGTAAAGCTTTTTCCTAGGATGGACTCAAATAGCACTATGGGTCACAAGCTTAGGGTGAGGGGGGTAAGGTATAATTTGGATGCTAGAGGGAGATTTTTCACACTGAGGGTGGTGGGGGTATGGAATGCGCTGCCAAGTAAAGTGGTGGAGGCAGGTACTCTGGAGTTATTTAAGAGATACTTTCAGGAAGAAAAGAAAGGTGTATAAAAGGTTCAGAGAGCTAGGAGATGTTAGGGATCTAGAGGAGTATAAGGTGTGCAGAAGGGATCTTAAAAAGGAAATTAGGAGAGCCAGAAGGGGTCATGAGAAGGCATTGGCGGGGAAGATTAAGGAGAATCCCAAGGCCTTCTATAAATATGTGAAAAGTAAAAGGATGAGAAGAGAAGGGATAGGGCCTATAAAAGGTGAAGGGGGAAAAGTCTGTGTGAATCCGGAAGAAATGGCAGAGATGCTTAACAAGTACTTTGCATCAGTATTCACAGTGGAAAGTGAACTGGGAGATTGCACTGCAGGTTTGAGGCATATGGAAAAGATTGAGTATGTGGATGTTAGGATAGAGGATGTGTTAGATCTGTTAAATTCCATCAAGATAGACAAGTCATCAGGACCGGACGGGATGCACCCCAGGTTATTGTGGGAAGCGAGGGAAGTGGTTGCAGAGCCCTTGGCAATGATCTTTGTGTCGTCCATGGAAACGGGAGAGGTTCCGGAGGATTGCGGATGTGGTTCCTATCTTTAAGAAAGGGAACAGGGATAGTCCAGGAAATTACTGACCGGTGAGTCTGACTTCAGTGGTTGGTAAGCTGATGGAGAGGCTTCTGAGGGATAAGATTTATGAACATTTGGAGAAGTTTAGACTGATCAGAAATAGTCAGCATGGTTTTGTCAAGGGCAGGTCATGCCTTACGAGCCTAGTTGAGTTCTTCAAGAATGTGACTGAACACATTGACGAAGGAAGGGCGGTGGACGTAGTGTACATGGACTTTAGTAAGGCGTTTGATAAGGTCCCCCATGCAAGACTTCTGGAGAAGGTGAGAGGGCATGGGATCCAAGGGGCTTTGGCCTCATGGATCCAGAACTGGCTTGCTGGCAGAAGGCAGAGAGTGGTTGTCGACGGGTCTTGTTCTGCATGGAGGTCAGTAACCAGTGGAGTGCCCCAGGGATCTGTTCTGGGACCCCTGCTGTTTGTCATTTTCATAAATGACCTGGATGAGGAAGTGGAGGGATGGGTTAGCAAGTTCGCCGACGATGCAAAGATCGGTGGTGTTGTGGATGGTCTGGAGGGATGCCAAAAGTTGCAGCGGGACATAGACAGGATGCAAGACTAGGCAGAGAAGTGGCAGATGGACTTCAACGCAGATAAATGTGTAGTGGTCCATTTTGGCAGGAATAATGGGATGAAGGAGTACAATATAAGGGGTAGGAGTCTTAGCTGTGTTGTAGAGCAGAAGGATCTTGGGGTCCAGGTCCATAGGACTCTTAAATCAGCCTCGCAGGTGGAGGAAGTGGTCAAGAAGGCGTACGGTGTACTGGCCTTCATTAATCGAGGAATAGAGTTTAGGAGTCAGGAGTAATGATGCAGCTCTGTAAGACTCTTGTCAGACCCCAGTTGGAGTATTGTGCGCAGTTCTGGTCGCCTCATTATAGGAAGGATATAGAGGCTATTGAGAGGGTTCAGAGGAGATTTACAAGGATGCTGCCTGGATTGGGAGGCAGGCCTTATGAAGATAGGTTGAGGGAGCTGGGACTCTTCTCACTGGAGAGACGTATGTTGAGAGGCGACCTGATAGAGTTTTATAAAATGTTGAGAGGCATAGATAGGGTGGATTCTAAGAGACTATTTCTCTGAGCTGAAATGGTCACTACGAGAGGACACAGATTTAAGGTGCAGGGAATCAAATACAGAGGTGAAGTTAGGGGTAAGTTTTTCACTCAGAGGGTGGTGAGTGAAGGGAATCGGCTGCTGTCGGAGGTTGTTGAGGCAAACTCGCTGGGGTCTTTTAAAAGACTTCTGGATGTGTATATGGGAATGAATGGGATAGCGGGTTATAAATAGGTCCGTGGATTGGTAGATATAGATGTGATCGGTGCAATTCGTGGGCCGAAGGGCCTGTTTCTGTAGTGTTCTATGTTCTATGGGCACATGAACAGAATGGGAATGGAGGGATATAGAAAACTGATTTAAAATAGGCATCACAAGCCATAGGAGTTCCCTGGGAAGTGTGTAAATTGTTGATGATATTGATGTATTTGTTTTATCCTACAGGTACTTCGATCCACCTTGTTGTCTAACAAGGGGCATACACACAATGGGTCGTGAGAGGGCTGCTCTTGGATTTTTTCGAGAGTATCCTAGTGCTTCATGTCGTTAGCGTACGCTTGACCTGGACCATTTGATGGGCAACATGACAGCTTAGTGACTATCGCTGTGCTGTGCAGATACATGGATTTGGGTCTGTTTCTGTGGGAGTTTGCGCACTCTCCCCATGCTTGCGTGGGTTTTCTCTGGGTGCTCCGGTTTCCTCCCACATCCCAAAGATGTGCTCTTAGGTTGACTGGCAGAACAAATTCTCCCTAAACTGTCACAAATTTGGTTCTAATGCATAGATCTATAAACATAGAACATAGAACATTACAGCACAGAACAGGCCCTTCGGCCTTCGATGTTGCATCGACCAATATAAAAAGCAATGCCCCTCCAAACTAAACCACTCCCTTCTCTTCCATATACTTAGAACATAGAACATAGAACATAGAACTTATCAACTAACCTCTTAAACGCCACCAAACTACAACTGCTGCAGGCAGGGCATTCCACTCCCGAACCACCCTTTGGGAAAAAAACCTACCTCTGATATCCGTCCTATAACTATCACCCCTTAATTTAAAGCTGTGTCCCCTCGTGCTAGCTTTCTCCATCCTAGGAAAAAGGCTATCACTGTCCACCCTATCTAAACCTCTAAGCATCTTATATGCTTCAATAAGATCCCCTCTTAGCCGCCTCCTTTCTAACGAAAACAACATCAAATCCTTCAACCTCTCTTCATAGGACCTGCCCTCCATACCAGGCAACATCCTGGTAAACCTCCTCTGTACCCTCTCCAATGCCTCCACATCTTCTTATAATGTGGGGACCAGAACTGCACACAATACTCCAAGTGCGGCCGCACTAGAGTTTTGTACAGTTGCAACATGACGTTGCGGCTCCGAAATTCAATCCCCCTACCAATAAAAGCTAAGACTCCGTATGCCTTCTTAACAACCTTATCGACTTGATTGCCAACTTTCAGGATCTATGCACATATACACCAAGATCCCTCTGTTCTTCAACACTATTAAGAGTCCTACCATTAGCCCTATACTCTACACATTTGTTATTCCTGCCAAAGTGAATTACCTCACAATTTTCCGCATTAAACTCCATTTGCCACCTCTCGGCCCAGCTCTGCAACTTGTCCAAGTCTCTCTGCAAACTATCACACCCCTCTTCACTATCCACCACTCCTCCGACTTTGGTGTCATCCGCAAATTTACTAATCCATCCTTCAATACCCTCATCCAGATCATTTATAAAAATTACAAACAGCAGGGGCCCCAAAACAGATCCCTGAGGTACACCACTTGTAACCAAACTCCACGATGAATATCTCCCATCAACCACCACCCTCTGTCTTCTATCTGCTAGCCAATTCCTAATCTAATTAGCTAAATCACCCTCAATCCCATACATCTGCATTTTCTGCAGAAGCCTTCCATGGGCCAAATTATCGAACGCCTTCCTAAAGTCCATATATACCACATCAACCGCCTTACCCCCATCCACCTCTTTGGTCACTTTTTCAAAAAACTCAATAAGGTTGGTAAGGCACGACCTATCCTTCACAAAACCATGCTGACTATCCCCAATCAATTCATTCCTTTCTAAATAAGTATAAATCCTATCCCTAATAATTCTTTCCAATACTTTGCCCACCACAGAAGTAAGACTCACCGGCCTATAATTCCCCGGAAAGTCTCTATTCCTCTTCTTGAACAATGCGGGTAGACAGCGAGGATGGATGTTACCTCCTCAACATCAGGTTGTGGGGGTGGGGTGGTTGTGGGTGTGAGGGTAGGAGGGGATGAGATAGGTGAGGGGTGTGGGAGGTGCAGGTGCAGGGAGGGTACAGGGGTGGGAGGATTGTGGGGGTGGGGTTATGGGTGGTGCAGGAGGTATGGGGTACAGGGACAGGGCTTGTGGGGCGAGGGGCTGCAGGAGTGGAGGATGTGTGGATGCAGGGATTGGAGCGAGTTGTGAGGCTGGGGGTAGGGTGTGCGAAGGTGTGATGTTTGTGGAGGTGGGATGGTGCAGGGTTGAGCGGTGCAGGGTTTGGGGGATGTTGGAATGGAGGCTGTGTGGATGTGGAGCGCTGGGGAAGTTTTGGGGGTAGAGGAGTGCAGTGTGGGGGGATACGGGTTAATGGTGCTGGAGTGGGGGGCCAAAGAATTAAACTAGAATTTTTCTATCATTTCCTGAGGACCTTTCTTGGTAATAAAATAGGAACTTCCCAAAACTTCTATCTCAGGGTCCTGGGAGCAAGGGAATTCTCCCTTCAGAAGGTCACAATCCGTGGGGAGAGAGTGAATGAGCACTTGCATTCAAGACACATCTCTGCTCATTTGTCCTGTCTCCAATTATCTGAAGACTGGAGAATCTGGAGAAGGGAAAGAGGGATTTATATCACAAGCAAAGAGACAATTTGAGAATAAATGGCAGTCAACATCAGGCATGTAAATAATCGGCAGGCAAAACAGAAAGCGATGAAGTGGGACAAAAGACATGCTGGAAAATCTTAATGGATCTGAACAGTATCTATGGAGAGGAAACAGAAGCAACATTTCGAGTCTGGAGTGAGTGTTGTCATGTTGAAGATATTAATTTTGATGTAAAACACAAATCTACCAGTTTCCACAGGGGATTGCAATCCTGTCTCCTGGCTGATATTCCACAGTGTGGTTTGAACTGGGGACTCCACAGCGACATTCCGACACTGGCACACAGTGGGAATCCTGAAGCAACTGACCCGCGGGACATCGGCATCCTGCAGGAAGTTAACAAAGATCAGACAGACAGACAGAGACAAGAACATCATAAAGTAGGAGTAGGACATTCAACCCATTGAGCCATAAATCGGAGTATCGAATATAAAAGCTGGAGTGTTACAGTAAGGTTATATAAGGCATTGGTGAGGCCGAATTTAGAGTATTGTGTATAGTTTTGGTCACCTAGTTACAGGAAGGATGTAAGTAAGGTTGAAAGAGTGCCGAGAAGGTTCACAGGGATGTTGCCGGGACTTGAGAAGCTGAGTTACAGAGAGGGATTGAATAGGTTAGGACTTTATTCCCTGGAGTGTAGAAGAATGAGGGGAGATTTGATAGAGGTGTATAAGATTTTGATGGGTATCGATAGAGTGAATGCAAGCAAGCTTTTTCCACTGAGGCTCGGGGAGAAAAAAACCAGAGGGTATGGGTTAAGGGTGAAAGGGGAAAAGTTTAAAGGGAATATTAGGGGGGATTCTTCACACAGAGAGTGGTGGGAGTGTGGAATGAGCTGCCGGATAAAGTGGTAAATGCGGAGTCACTTTTAACATTTAAGCAAAACTTGGACAGGTTCATGGATGAGAGGGGTGTGGGGGGATATGGTTCAAGTGCAGGTGAGTGGGACTAGGAAGAAAAATGGTTCGGCACAGACAAGAAGGGCCAAAGGGCCTGTTTCTGAGCTGTAATTTTCTATGGTTCTATTGTTCTATGGAGCCTGAGCTAGCAGAGTCACATTGCAGGGTTCCATTTGTTTGTAAGGTACAGAGCACAAAAAAGCAGCTCAGAATGGATGGTTCAGGGTGGTAAAAGCACTGACATCCAGAACAAAAGGACTGGAATGAAGTTGCTGTATTTCAGAACTCATGAGCTACGAGCAGATGGCACTCTCTATTAGTAAGAAGTCCCATAACACCAGGTTAAAGTCCAACTGGTTTATTTGGCAGCACTAGCTTTCAGTCTCAAACTCATTCTTCAGGTGACTGGGGACTTGTGTTCACAAACAGGGCATATAAGTCTTAAAGTTATAGACAATGTGAGTGGAGAGAGGGTTAAGTACAGATTAAAGAGATGTGTATTGTCTCCAGATAAAATACTTAGTGAGATTTTACAAGCCCAGGCAAGTCATGAGGGTTACTAGCACGAGGGGACACAGCTTTAAATTAAGTGGTGATAGTTATAGGACGGATATCAGAGGTAGGTTCTTTACCCAGAGGGTGGTTCGGGAATGGAATGCCCTGCCTGCAGCAGTTGTAGATGCGCCAAGTTTGGTGGCGTTTAAGAGGTTAGTTGATAAGTATATGGAAGAGAAGGGAATGGTTTAGTTTGGAGGGGCATTGCTTTTTATATTGGTCGGCGCAACATCGAAGGCCGAAGGGCCTGTTCTGTGCTGTAATGTTCTATGTTCTATGTTACAGATAGTGCGACATGAACCCAAAATCCCAGTTGAGACCATCCTCACGTGTTCGGAACTTGGCTATCAGTCTCTGCTCAATGACTTTGCGCTGTGTGCATCGTGAAGGCCTCCTTGGAGAACGTTTACCCGAAGATCAGAGGCTGAATGAAACGACCACTTAAGTATGAATACTGCTCAACAATCACCAGGCACGAGAGTTCCTTTCCTGTCGGGAACACTTCAAAAATCTCTGATCTTTGGGTGAGTATTCTGCAAGGCCGCCTTCACAACACACAACAGTACAGAATTGCTGAGCAGAAACTGATAGTCAAGTTCTGTACACATGAACAGAAGAACATAAGAAATAGGGGCAGGAGTTGGCCATCCAGGCCCTCGAGCCTGCCTCACCATTCAATAAGATCATGGCTGAACTGCAGTGCCACCTTCCCGCTTTCTCCCCGTAACTCTTAATTTCTTTCTTGATCAGAAATCTATCTATCTGTGATTTAAACATATTTAACAAGGTAGACGCCACTGCTTCAATGGGCAGAGAATTCCAGAGATTCACTACCCTGTGAGAGGAGAAGAAGAAGAAGAAGAAGAAGAACAACAACAACAACAAAACAGCACGGGAAACAGGCCCTTCGGCCCAACGATCCCGATGTTCCCACCTCTACCCACGATCCCTGTCCATGTTTATAGATCTATGGATT
The DNA here is from genome assembly GCA_024679065.1 of Sphyrna mokarran. Lineage (NCBI taxonomy): Eukaryota > Metazoa > Chordata > Chondrichthyes > Carcharhiniformes > Carcharhinidae > Sphyrna > Sphyrna mokarran. The sequence goes on along the minus strand of JAGIQG010000007.1, from coordinate 881,663 downwards.
AAAAACCAAATTTGACACAATTTAGGGAGAATTTGTTTTGCCAATTAGCCTAAGAGCACATTTTTGGGATGTGGGAGGAAACCGGAGCACCCAGAGAAAACCCATGCAAGCACGGGGAGAATGCGCAAACTCCCACAGACACAGGACAAATCCATGTGTCTGCACAGCACAGCGATAGTCACTGAGCTGTCGTGTTGCCCATCAAATGGTCCAGGTCAAGCGTACACTAACAACGTAAAGCAGTAGGATACTCTCGAAAAAGATCCAAGAGCAGCCCTCTCACGACCCATTGCGTATATGCTCCTCGTTAGGGAACAAGGTGGACCAAAGCACCTGTAGGATGAAAACAAGAAGTTCCTCCTCAACTCTGTTCTAAATTGATTCCGTGTATTTTGAAGCTGTGCCCTCTAATTCTTGTTTTCTTTCCAAATGGAAATAATCTTTCTGCTTCTACCTTGTCTAGCCCTTTCATTATCTTGTGAGGACGGCCTCAACTGGGGTCTTGGATTCATATCATACTATCTGTAACCCCTATGAATTGCCTGGGCTTGCAAAATCTCACTAACTGTCCTGTCTGCAGACAATAAACATCTTTTTAACCCGTGCTTAATCCTCTCTCCACTCACATTGTCTGTATCTTTAAGACTTGATTACCTGTAAAGACTCGCATTCCAACCATTATTCTATAAATTGAGTTTGTGTCTTTATATACCCTGCCTGTGAACACAACTCCCACTCACCTGATGGAAGAGTTTGAGATTTCGAAAGCTAGTGCTGCCAATTAGCACTAGCTAATTGGCTAGTGCTAATTGGCAGTGCTAATGGACTTTAGTAAGGCGTTTGATAAGGTGGCCCATGGAAGACTTCTGCAGAAAATGCAGATGTGTGGAATAGAGGGTGATTTAGCTAATTGGATTAGAAATTGGCTGGCAGATAGAAGACAGAGGGTGGTGGTTGATGGGAGATAGTCATCGTGGAGTTCGGTGACGAGTGGTGTGCCTCAGGGGTCTGTTTTGGGGCCCCTGCTGTTTGTAATTTTTATAAATGATCTGGATGAGGTTATTGAGGGATGGATCAGTAAATTTGCAGATGACACTAAAGTCGGTGGAGTGGTAGATAGTGAAGAGGGGTGTTATAGTTTACAGAGTGACTTGGACAAGTTGCAGAGCTGGGCCGAGAGGTGGCAAATGGAGTTTAATGTGGGAAAGTGTGAGGTAATGCACTTTGGCAGGAACAATAAATGTGTAGAGTATAGGGCTAATGATAGGGCTCTTAATAGTGTTGAGGAACAGAAGGATCTTGGTGTATGTGTCAATAGATCCCTGAAAGTAGGCAGTCAAGTGGATAAAGTTGTTAAGAATGCATATGGAGTCTTAGCTTTTATTGGTAGGGGGATTGAATTTAGGAGCCGCAGCATCATGTTGCAACTGTACAAAACTCTAGTGCGGCCGCACTTGGAGTATTGTGTGCAGTTCTGGTCCCCACATTATAAGAAAGATGTGGAGGCATTTGAGAGGGTACAGAGGAGGTTTACCAGGATGTTGCCTGGTATGGAGGGCAGGTCTTATGAAGAGAGGCTGAGGGATTTGAGGTTGTTTCCGTTAGAAAGGAGGCGGCTAAGAGGGGACCTAATCGAAACATATAAGATGATTCGAGGTTTAGATAGGGTGGACAGTGATAGCCTTTTTCCTAGGATGGAGAAAGCTAGCACGAGGGGACACAGCTTTAAATTAAGGGGTGATAGTTATAGGACAGATATCAGAGGTATGTTCTTTACCCAAAGGGTGGTTCGGGAGTGGAATGCCCTGCCTGCAGCAGTTGTAGATGCGCCAAGTTTGGTGGCGTTTTAAGAGGTTAGTTGATAAGTATATGGAAGAGAAGGGAATGGTTTAGTTTGGAGGGGCATTGCTTTTTATTTTGGTCGGCACAACATCGAAGGCCGAAGGGCCTGTTCTGTGCTGTAATGTTCTATGTTCTAATGTTCTAGTCCAACACCAGCATCTCCACATCATGACTTTCTATCAGCATAGATCACAGAGGGGTTTTAGTCTCCTGAAGTCTGCCTGTTACAGTCTCAATCAGCCTGTGGTTAATGTAGTTATTTGAAGGTTTCATACCGGGTTTGCATATTCCGTGCAGACATTGTACATGATCCCACAGGTCAGTACAAGTCCTTGGACAGTGATTTGCACACGACACAAACTCTTTTCCTCGGTCTTCACAGAGTTCCCCTGTAAATGAACATCAGTTGGTAAATAGATAGATCAGTTGGTAAATGATCAGTATATACTCATTATCACATCAGGTACGCAGCAGCGGTAGCAAACCAGGAGGAGATAATTCCTCTCAATAACGGCATTCCATTAGGAGATCCCAACAGGGATCTGTTTTGGGGCCCCTGCTGTTTGTAATTTTTATAAATGATCTGGATGAGGGTGTTTTGTGAAGGGTTTTGTGAGGGTTTTGTGAAGGGTAGGTCGTGCCTTACTAACCTCATTGAGTTTTTTGAAAAAGTGACCAAAGAGGTGGATGGGGGTAAGGCGGCTGATGTGGTATATATGGACTTTAGTAAGGCTTTCGATAAGGTGTCCCATGGAAGGCTTCTGCAGAAAATGCAGATGTGTGGGATAGAGGGTGATTTAGCTAATTGCTTAGGAATTGGCTAGCAGATAGAAGACAGAGGGTGGTGGTTGATGGGAGATATTCATCGTGGAGTTCGGTGACAAGTGGTGTACCTCAGGGGTCTGTTTTGGGGCCCCTGCTGTTTGTAATTTTTATAAATGATCTGGATGAGGGTATTGAAGGATGGATTAGTAAATTTGCAGATGACACTAAAGTTGGTGGAGTGGTAGATAGTGAAGAGGGGTGTTATAGTTTGCAGAGAGACTTGGACAAGTTGCAGAGCTGGGCCGAGAGATGGCAAATGGAATTTAATGTGGAAAAGTGTGAGGTAATGCACTTTGGCAGGATAATAAATGTGTAGAGTATAGGGCTAATATAGGATCTTAATAGTGTTGATGAACAGAGGGATCTTGGTGTGTTGTGCATAGATCCCTGAAAGTAGGCAGTCAAGTCGAGAAGGTTGTTAAGAAGGCATATGGGGTCTCAGCTTTTATTGGTAGGGGGATTGAATTTCGGAGCCGCAATGTCATGTTGCAACGTACTTGGAGTATTGTGTGCAGTTCTGGTCCCCACATTATAGAAAGATGTGGAGGCATTGGAGAGGGTACAGAGGAGTTTACCAGGATGTTGCCTGTATTGAGGGCAGGTCTTACGAAGAGAGGCTGAGGATTTGAGGTCGTTTTCGTTAGAAAGGAGGGCGGCTAAGAACATAGAACATAGAACATTATAGCGCAGAACAGGCCCTTCCGCCTTCGATGTTGCGCCGACCAATTAGGAAAAGCAATGACCCTCTAACCTAAACCATTCCCTTTTCATCCATAAACTTATCAACTAACCTCTTAAACGCCACCAAACTTGGCGCATCTACAACTGCCGCAGGCAGGGCATTCCACTCCCTAACCACCCTCTGGGTAAATGTTCTATGTTCTATTAAATCTGTATCCTCTCGTAGTGACCATTTCAGCTCGGAGAAATAGTCACTGAGAGTCCACCCTATCTATTCCTCTCAACATTTTATAAACCTCTATCAGGTTGCCTCTCAACCTACGTCTCTCCAGTGAGAAGAGTCCCAGCTCCCTCAATCTATCTTTATAAGGCATGCACCCAATCCAGGCAGCATCCTTGTAAATCTCCTCTGAACTCTCTCAATAGCCTCTACATCCTTCCTATAATGAGGCGACCAGAACTGCGCACAATACTCCAACTGGGGTCTGACAAGAGTCTTATAGAGCTGCATCATTACCTCCTGACTCCTAAACTCTATTCCTCGATTAATGAAGGCTAGTACACCGTACACCTTCTTGACCACTTCCTCCACCTGCGAAGCCGATTTAAGAGTCCTATGGACCAGGACCCTGAGATCCTTCTGCTCTACAACACAGCTAAGACTCCTACTCCTTATATTGCACTCCTTCATCCCATTATTCCTGCCAAAATGGACCACTACACATTTATCTGCATTGAAGTCCATCTGCCACTTCTCCGCCCAGTCTTGCATCCTGTCTATGTCCCGCTGCAACTTTTGGCATCCCTCCAGACCATCCACAACACCACCAATCTTTGTATTGTCGGCGAACCTACTAACCTATCCCTCCACTTCCTCATCCAGGTCATTTATGAAAACACTACCTGGTAGTTTTTTTACACAGAGAGTGTTGGGTGCCTGGAACCTGTTGCTGGGGGAGCTAGTGGAAGCAGATACGGTAGTGACATTTAAGGGGCATCTTGATAAATACATGAATAGGATGGGAATAGAAGGATATGGTCTCCGGAAGGGTACGGGGTTTTAGTTAAGTTGGGCAGCATGGTCGGTGCAGGCTTGGAGGGCCGAATGGCCTGTTTCTGTGCTGGAATTTTCTTTGTTCTTTATTCTATAAGATCTCCCCTCATTCTTCTAAATTCCAATGAGTATAGCCACAGTCTATTCAGTCTCTCTTCATAAGCCAACCCTCTCAACTCTGTAATAAACTGAGTGAATCTCCTCTGCATCCCCTCCAATGCCAGTATATCCTTTCTCAAGTAAGGAGACCAAAACTGTACTCAGTAACTCCAGGTGTGGCCTCACCAGCACCTTATACAGCTGCAACATAATCTCACTGGTTTTAAACTACATTCCACTGCTGTTGAGAAAAACATGGATGTTAGGGAACTTGGGGAAATAAATCATGATGTCTTGAGGAATGTACATATTACAGAGAAGGTATTGCTGCAAGTCTTAAAGCACATCAAGGTAGATAAATCCCTGAGATCTGATGAAGTGTATTAGTATACAATGAGAAGTATTGCTGTGCACTATAAGGGGAACATACCACATATACAGAAGGAAAAGAGAGGATGCAGAATATTGTGTTCTTGGACAGAAGAAAGCTAACAGGAGATTTCATCAAAATGTTCATGAGGAGGTGGACAGAGCAGATCAAGAGAAACTGTTCCCCCTCTTAAAAGGATCGAGAACAAGAGTTAAATAGATTTGTAAAGGAGCAAACGTGGTGTGAGAAAATGCTTTTTCACCCAGCGAGTAGAAAATACAACATAGAACAATACAGCACAGTACAGGCCCTTCAGCCCTCAATGTTGTGCCGAGCTATGTCCAATCCCAAGATCAAGTTATCCTACTCCCTATCATTCTGGTGTGCTCCATGTGCCTATCCAATAACTGCTTGAAAGTTCCTAAAGTGTCCAAATCCACTATCACAGCAGGCAGTGCATTCCACACCCCAATCACTATCTGAGAGAAGAATGTACCTGCCAGGCAGGGAGGAAGTGGTCGAGTGAGGGAACCATGGTGTACTAGGGAAGTTGAATCTCTGGTGAAGAGGAAGAAGGAGGCTTATATAATGATGAGACGTGAAGGCTCAGTTAGGGCACTGGAGAGCTATAAATTAGCCAGGAAGGAGCTAAAGAGGGAGTTGAGAAGAGCTAGAAGAGGACACGAGAAGACTTTGGCGGATAGGATTAAGGAGAATCCTAAAGCTTTTTACAGGTATATAAATAATAAAAGATTGGTTAGGGCAAGATTAGGGCCAGTCAGAGATAGCAGTGGGAAGTTGTGCGTGGAGCCTGAGGAGATAGGAGAGACACTGAATGAGTACTTTTCGTCAGTATTCACGCAGGAGAAAGACAATGTTGTCGGGGAGAATACTGCGATACCAGGTTGTAGACTGGGTAGGATTGAGGTTCATAAGGAGGAGGTGTTAACGAATCTTGAGGGTATGAAAATTGATAAGTCCCCTGGGCCAGATGGGATTTACCCTAGGATTCTCTGGGAGGCTAGAGAGGAGATTGCAGAGCCTTTGGCTTTGATCTTCATGTCGTCGTTGGCTACAGGTATAGTGCCGGAAGACTGGAGGATGGCAAATGTTGTCCCTTTGTTCAAAAAGGGGAGTAGGGACCATCCTGGAAATTATAGACCGGTGAGCCTGACTTCTGTTGTGGGCAAAGTCTTGGAAAGAATTATAAGGGATAGGATTTATAAGCATCTAGAGAGAAATAAATTGATTAGGGATAGTCAGCACGGTTTTGTGAAGAGTAGGTCGTGCCTCACAAACCTTATTGAGTTTTTTGAGGAGGTGACCAAAGAGGTAGATAAGGGTAAGGCAGTTGATGTAGTGTATATGGATTTTAGCAAAGCGCTTGATAAGGTTCCCCATGGTAGGCTACTGCAGAAAGTGCAGATGCATGGGATTGAAGGTGATTTAGCAGTTTGGATTAGGAATTGGCTAGCTGATAGAAGACAGAGGGTGGTGGTTGATGGGAAATATTCAACCTGGAGTGCAGTTACAAGTGGTGTACCTCAAGGATCTGTTTTGGGGCCACTGCTGTTTGTCATTTTTATAAATGACCTAGATGAGGGTGTAGAGGGTTGGATTAGTAAATTTGCTGACGATACCAAAGTGGGGGGAGTTGTAGACAGCGAGGATGGATGTTACAGTTTGCAGAGGGACATAGATAGGTTGCAGAGCTGGGCCGTGAGGTGGCAAATGGAATTCAATACGGATAAGTGTGAGGTGATTCACTTTGGTAGGAATAACAGGCATATGAAATATAGGGCTAATGGAAGGACCCTTAATAGTGTTGTCGAGCAGAGGGATCTTGGGGTACAAGTACATAGCTCTTTGAAAGTTGGCACCCAGGTTGATAAAGTTGTTAAGAAGGCGTACGGTGTGTTAGCTTTTATTGGTAGAGGGATTGAATTTAGGAGCTGTGAGGTTATGTTACACCTGATCAAAACATATAAGATGATTAGAGGTTTAGATAGCGTGGACAGTGATAGCCTTTTTCCTAGGATGGAAAAAGCTAGCACGAGGGGACACAGCTTTAAATTAAGGGGTGATAGTTATAGGACGGATATCAGAGGCAGGTTCTTTACCCAAAGGGTGGTTAGGGAGTGGAATGCCCTGCCTGCAGCGGTTGTAGATGCGCCAAGTTTGGTGGCGTTTAAGAGGTTAGTTGATAAGTATATGGAAGAGAAGGGAATGGTTTAGTTTGGAGGGCATTGCTTTTTATATTGGTCGGCGCAACATCGAAGGCCGAAGGGCCTGTTCTGTGCTGTAATGTTCTATGTTCTAACTGTACAAAACTCTGGTGCGGCTGCACTTGGAGTATTGCGTACAGTTCTGGTCACCGCATTATAAGAAAGATGTGGAAGCATTGGAAAGGGTGCAGAGGAGGTTTACCAGGATGTTGCCTGGTATGGTGGGAAGGCCTTATGAGGAAAGGCTGAGGGACCTGAGATTATTTTCATTAGAGAGAAGAAGGTTACGCAGTGATCTAATTGAGGCATATAAGATGATCAAAGGACTGGACAGGGTGGATAGTGAGAGCCTTTTTCCTCGGATGGTGATGACCAACACGAGGGGACATAACTTTAAATTAAGAAGTGGTAGTTATAGGACGGATGTCAGAGGCAGGTTCTTCACACAAGGGTGGTGAGGGCGTGGAATGCCCTGCCTGCAGCAGTTGTGGACTCGCCTACGTTGGGGGCATTCAAATGTTCGGTGGAAAGGCATATGGATGATATTGGAATAGTTTCGGTTAGACGGTCCACTTGCCGGCGCAACATCGAGGGCCGAAGGGCCTGTACTGCATTGTAATGTTCTATGTTCTATGAATCTACCTCGGACATTTCTCCTATATCCCCCACCATGGATCTTATAGTTATGCACTCATAAAACAGCTTCATCCACCCAAGGAAATAGTCTCTGAACGCCCACTCTATCAATCTCCCTCATCATCTTGTAAATCTTTATTAAATCACTTCTCATCCTCCTCCGCTCTAAAGAGAAAAGCCCCAGCTCCCTCAACCTTTCCTCATAAGACGTATCCTCCAAACCAGGCAGCATCCTGGTAAATCTCCTCTGCACTCTCTCCAATGCTTCCACAGCCTTCTTATAGTGAGGTGACCAGAACTGAACACAATATTCCAAATGTGGTCTCACGAAGGCCCGGTATAATTGCAGCATAAACCCACGGCTCTTAAACCCCCTGTTAATAAACTCTAACACACTATACGCCTTCTGGCTTTTGGACTTTTGGACTGATCAGAAATAGTCAGCATGGTTTTGTCAAGGGCAGGTCATGCCTTACGAGCCTAGTTGAGTTCTTCGAAAATGTGACTGAACACATTGACGAAGGAAGGGCGGTGGACGTAGTGTACATGGACTTTAGTAAGGCGTTTGATAAGGTCCCCATGCAAGGCTTCTGGAGAAGGTGAGAGGGCATGGGATCCAAGGGGCTTTGGCCTCGTGGATCCAGAACTGGCTTGCCGGCAGAAGGCAGAGAGTGGTTGTGGATGGGTCTTGTTCTGCATGGAGGTCGGTAACCAGTGGAGTGCCCCAGGGATCTGTTCTGGGACCCCTGCTGTTTGTCATTTTCATAAATGACCTGGATGAGGAAGTGGAGGGATGGGTTAGCAAGTTCGCCGACGATACAAAGGTCGGTGGTGTTGTGGATGGTCTGGAGGGATGCCAAAAGTTGCAGCGGGACATAGACAGGATGCAAGACTGGGCGGAGAAGTGGCAGATGGACTTCGCGCAGATAAATGTGTAGTGGTCCATTTTGGCAGGAATAATGGGATGAAGGAGTACAATATAAGGGGTAGGAGTCTTAGCTGTGTTGTAGAGCAGAAGGATCTCGGGGTCCGGGTCCATAGGACTCTTAAATCGGCCTCGCAGGTGGAGGAAGTGGTCAAGAAGGCGTACGGTGTACTGGCCTTCATTAATCGAGGAATAGAGTTTAGGAGTCAGGAGGTAATGATGCAGCTCTATAAGACTCTTGTCAGACCCCAGTTGGAGTATTGTGCGCAGTTCTGGTCGCCTCATTATAGGAAGGATGTAGAGGCTATTGAGAGAGTTCAGAGGAGATTTACAAGGATGCTGCCTGGATTGGGAGGCAGGCCTTATGAAGATAGGTTGAGGGAGCTGGGACTCTTCTCACTGGAGAGACGTAGGTTGAGAGGCGACCTGATAGAGGTTTATAAAATGTTGAGGAATAGATTGGGTGGACTCTCAGAGATTATTTCCCCGAACTGAAATGGTCACTATGAGAGGACACAGATTTATGGTGCAGGGAAGCAAATACAAAGGAGATGTCAGGGGTAGGTTTTTCACTCAGAGGGCGGTGAGTGAATGGAACCGACTGCCATCGGAGGTTGTTGAGGCAAACTCACTGGGGTCTTTTAAGAGACTTCTGGACGAGTATTTGGAAAAGAATAGGATAGGGGGTTATAGATAGGTCTGTGGATTGGTAGATGTGATCGGTGCAACTCGTGGGCCGAAGGGCCTGTTTGGGCTGTATTGTTCTATGTTCTTCACAGCTCTATCCACTTGAGTGGCAACTATCAGAGATCTGTGGATATGAACCCCAACAAGTCTCTGTTCCTCCACATTCCTCAGAACCCTGCTGTTGACCCTGTAGTCTGCATTCAAGTTTGTCCTGCCAAAATGAATCGCCTCGCACTTATCAGGGTTAAACTCCATCTGCCACTTTTCGGCCCAGCTCTGCATCCTATCAATGTCTCTTTGCAGCCTGCAAGAGCCCTCACCTCATCCACTACTCCACCAATCTTGGTGTCATCAGCAAGTTTACTAATCCATCTTTCAAGCTCCTCTTCCAAGTCATTGATAAAAATCACAAGTAGCAGAGGATCCAGCACTGATCCCTGTGGTACACCGCTGGTAACTGACTGCTTGTGTGAAAATTTTCCCTTCGCCACCACCCTCTGTCTTCTATGAGACAGCCAGTTATTTATCCAATCGGCCAAATTTCCTTCTATCCCACACCTCTTTATCTTCTTCATGAGCCTACTCTGGGGAACCTTATCAAACACCTTACTAAAATCCATGTATACAACATCAACTGCTCTACCTTCATCTACACACCTAGTAAAATTCAATCAAGTTTGTGAGGCAGGACTTACTTACCCCTTACAAAACTGTGCTGACTATCCCGGATTAAACTGCATCTTTCCAAATGGTCATAAATCCTATCTCTCAGGACTCTTTCCATTAACTTACCAACCACCAAAGTAAGACTAACTGGCCTATAATTACAGGGGTCATTCCTGTTTCCTTTCTTGAAAAGAACATAGAACATAGAACATTACAGCACAGAACAGGCCCTTCGGCCTTCGATGTTGCGCCGACCAATATAAAAAGCAATGCCCCTCCAAACTAAACCATTCCCTTCTCTTCCATATACCTATCAACTAACCTCTTAAACGCCACCAAACTTGGCGCATCTACAACTGCTGCAGGCAGGGCATTCCACTCCCTAACCACCCTTTGGGTAAAGAGGAACAACATTCATTTCTCCAGTCCTCTGGCACAATCCCCATGGACAGTGAGGACCCAAAGATCAAAGCAAAAGGCTCCGCAATCTCATTCCTTGCCTCCTAAAGTATCCTAGGATGTGTTTCCCATCTGGCTAAGGGGACTTATCTATCCTCAGGTTTTTCAAAATTGCTAATAAATCTTCCTTCAGAACATCTACCTCCTCCACCCTATCAGCCTGTATCACACACTTCTCCTCAAAAACATGGCCCCTCTCCTTAGTGAATACTGAAGAAAAGTATTCATTCATCACCTCACCTATCTCTTCTGACTCCGTGCACAAGTTCCCATTACTATCCTTGACCGGCCCTAACCTCACCCTGGTCATTCTTTTATTTCTCACATAAGAGTTAAAAGCCTTGGGGTTTTCCTTGATCCGACCCCGCCAAGGAATTTTCATGCCCCCCTCCTAGCTCTTCTAAACACTTTCTTGACCCAGGGTCAACAACCTGGGAATGTGGTGGAGGCAGGTTCAATGGGGGCACTCAGGAGGACATTAGATAATTATTTGAATCAAAACAATGTGCAAGGGTACAGAGGAAAAATGCATCATGATGTTCACTTGGAGAACTGGTACAAACATGATGGGCCAAATGGCCCCTCTTGCACTGTAAGAATTTTTTGATTCTGAGGGTTTTAGTGGGATCTCCTGCTCCTGATGTTGGTTCATCCTAGCCGCAGATTTCCCGCTGACAAAAGTTCATTCAACGGGATATCCCATTTGCACGGAAAATCCCAACCACTGGAACATTATTCAAAGAACAAAGAACAAAGAAAATTGCAGCACAGGAACAGGCCATTCGGCCCCTCCAAGCCTACACTAACCATGCTGCTCAACTGAACTAAAACCCTTTTCAGGGACCATATCCTTCTATTCCCATTCTATTCATGCGTGTGTCAAAATGCCCCTTAAAACTCACTATCATAAATGCTTCCACTACCTCCCTCATCAGCGAGTTCCAGGCACGCACCACTCTCTGTGTAAAAAAAACTTGCCTGGAAAGAAACCCCAGGGTGGAAGAACATATTTTTCCCCTTTTTCCATCATTCTTGAACAATTGATATCCAGGAATGTTAAATACATGGTCTTGCTTTTGACATATCATAATCCTGGTGATAACTTGTGCAGCCGACCATCCCTTTACTGACACCACAGTCATTGATGTGCATTAATGTCAGAATATTTAATATTTATTCTCAAGTCCAGCACCTGGGCACATGGCAGTGTTGCAGCTTTCTGATTGGAACCTGGGTCCTTTGCATCTTGTAACGTCCTGTAGATGGGGAAGAGTTCGTTCTCTAATGCGAAAGCCACCACTACAGGGCTCATGGCACGGACTCCACACAGCCCACACATTCCAGGAACAGTCATCTGGAAGAAAGAGAGATAGAAAATATTCACAACTGATGAAAGATGGCAGGAAACAAAGGGATAGTGTAAGCAGCAAAGTAAGAAAATAGTTCAAATAATCTTCTGAGTGGTCAGGGAGAGTAAATGAAGCCATTTCCTTTGTTTTGTAGAAATGCGATTGAAAAGCAAGAGTCACGTCAGACAGATAATTGGTGCAACTCCAAGTGGAAAAGCCCAGAATTATCAGGAATGTTGAATCAGGAATGGTGTAAAACCTCAGGAAGAAAGGGAAAAATACAGATTGCTTTGAGTGGGATGAGAGTTTGAAAATGTTAGTCAGATAGCGATATCTGGATCAGGGGAAACAGTAAAGAAACTCATGAATTTTCACGAAGGCATCATTTTGAAAAGAAAATAAACTTTTTAATTAGAATATATTTCAATTTGGACAATAAAAGATTTATTCCAAAATCTAACTTTTTAAAATTTATTTTATGGGATGTGAGTGTCGCTGGCTATTCAGTATTTATTGCCCATCCCTAATGGCCCTCTGTTTCAGAGTTAACCACATTGCTGTGGCTCTGGAGTCACTTGTAGGCCAGACTACGTAAGGATGGCAGAATTCATTCCTTAAAGTATATTGGTGAATCAGATCGGTTTTTACAACAAAACAAAGAAAATTACAGCACAAGAACATGCCCTTTGCCCCTCCAAGCCTGCACCAACCATGCCACCTGACTGAACGAAAACACTTCCAGGGACCATATTCCCCTATTCCCATTCTATTTGAATATTTGTCAAGGAGCCCCTTAAAAGTCACTATCGTATCTACATCCATTGTCTCTCCAGCAGTGAGTTCCAGACACCCACCACCGTCTGTGTAAAAAACATGCCTCATATATGTATATGGAAGAGAAGGGAATGGTTTAGTTTGGAGGGGCATTGCTTTTTATTTTGGTCGGCACAACATCGAAGGCCGAAGGGCCTGTTCTGTGCTGTAATGTTCTATGTTCTATATATCTTCTTTAAACCTTGTTCCATCGCACCTTAAACCTGTGCCCCTAGTAATTGACTCTTCCACTCTGGGAAAAAACTTCTGACTATCCACTCTGTCCATGCCCCTCAATCGACAATGGTTTCATGCCATTATTACACTTTTAATTCCAGATGGGAACCTGAGTAGCTCAAATGTACATGAGGATGGGAATAGTGAGGTCATGGATAAGGTTTCTGGGTCTCAGCAGGGCACTGGTAGGCCACTTCAAACACTGGTTTGAAGTGTGTATACTTCAATGCAAGGAGCATACGCAATAAGGTGGATGAACTTTCAGCCTGAATTGGTACCTGGGACTTCGATGGTGTGGCCATTTCAGAGATATGGATAGAGCAGGGACAAGAATGGATGTTGAAGGTTCTGGGGTTAGATGTTTCAGTCGGAGCAGAGTAGGTGGTAGAAGAGGGGGAGGTGTGCGATTGTTAGTAAAAAAGACTGTATTATTCAAAGACTACTTATTCAAAGACTGTATTACGGTGGCAGAAAGGATATTTGATGTGGACCTGTCTGTTGAGGTAGTTTGGGCTGAGATTAGAAACAGGAGAGGAGAGGTCACCCTGTTGGGAGTTTTTTATAGGCCTCCAAAAAGTTCTAGAGATGTGGAAGAAAAGATTGCAAGGATGATTCTGGACAGAAATGAAAGTAACAGGGAAGTCGTTATGGGGGACTTTAACTTTGCAAATATTGATTGGAAAAGCTATAGTCAAGCACATTAGAAGGGTCAGTTTTTGTACAACGTGTGCAGGAGGGTTTTACAACTCAGTATGTAGATAGGCCAACAAGAGGTGAGACGACATTGGATTTGGTACTGGGTAATGAACCAGGCCAGGTGTTAGACTTGGAGATGGGTGAGCACTTTGGTGATAGTGACCACAATTCGGTTACGTTTACCTTAGTGATGGAAAGGGATAGGCATATACCAAAGGGAAGAGGTTACAGCTGGGGGAAAGGTAATTATGGGGCTATTAGGTGAGATTTAGGATACATAGGATGGAGTAGGAAACTGCAGAGGCTGGGAACACCTGAAATGTGGAACTTATTCAAGGAACAGCTACTGCGAGTCCTTGATAAATATGTACCTGTCAGGCAGGAAGGAAGTGGTAGAGCCAGGGAACCGTGGTGTACTAAGGAAGTTGGTTCACTAGTAAAGAGAGAAAAGGAGGCTTATATAAAGATGAGACATGAAGGTTTGGTTAGGGCACTGGAAAATTATAAATTAGCCAGGAGGGAGCTAAAGAATAAGATAAGAAGAACTAGAAGAGGACATGAGAAGACTTTGGCAGATAGGATAAAGGAGAATTCTAAAGCTTTTTATAGATGTGTTAAAAATAAATGATTGGTTAAGGTAAGATTAGGGCCAGTCAGAGACAGTAGTGGGAAGTTGTGCGTGGAGCCTGTGGAGGTTGGAGAGGCACTGAATGAATATTTTTTATAGAACACAGAACATAGAACATAACAGCGCAGAACAGGCCCTTCTGCCTTCGATGTTGCGCCGACCAATTATGAGAAAAAAAAAGCAATGACTCTCCAATCTAAACCATTCCCTTATCTTCCATAAACTTATCTACTAACCTCTTAAACATCACCAAACTTGGCGCATCTACAACTGCCGCAGGCAGGGCATTCCACTCCCTAACCACCCTCTGGGTAAAGAACTTACCTCTGATATCCATCCTATAACTATCACCCCTTAATTTAAAGCTGTGTCCCCTCGTGCTAGCTTTCTCCATCCTAGGAAAAAGGCTATCACTGTCCACCCTATCTAAAACCTCTAATCATCTTATATGCTTCAATAAGATCCCCTCTTAGCCGCCTCCTTTCTAACGAAAACAACCTCAAATCCTTCAACCTCTCTTCATAGGACCTGCCCTTCATACCAGGCAACATCCTGGTAAACCTCCTCTGTACCCTCTCCAATGCCTCCACATCTTTCTTATAATGTGGGGGACCAGAACTGCACACAATACTCCAAGTGCGGCCGCACTAGAGTTTTGTACAGTTGCAACATGACGTTGCGGCTCCGAAATTCAATCCCCCTACCAAAAAAAGCTAAGACTCCATATGCCTTCTTAACAACCTTATCGACTTGACTGCCTACTTTCAGGGATCTATGCACATATACACCAAGATCCCTCTGTTCATCAACACTATGCGAGGAGCATACGCAATAAGGTGGATGAACCTGCAGCCTGGATTGGTGCTTGGGACTTCGATGTTGCGGCCATTTCAGAGACGTGGATAGAGCAGGGGCAGGAATGGCTGTTGCAGGTTCCGGGGTTCAGATGTTTCAGTCAGAGCAGAGAACATAGAACATAGAACATTACAGCACAGAACAGGCCCTTCGGCCTTCGATGTTGTGCCGACCAAAATAAAAAGCAATGCCCCTCCAAACTAAACCATTCCCTTCTCTTCCATATACTTATCAACTAACCTCTTAAACGCCACCAAACTTGGCGCATCTACAACAGCTGCAGGCAGGGCATTCCACTCCCTAATCACTCTTTGAGTAAAGAACCTACCTCTGATATCCGTCCTATAACTCATACCCCTTAATTTAAAGCTGTGTCCCCTCGTGCTAGCTTTCTCCATCCTAGGAAAAAGGCTATCACTGTCCACCCTATCTAAACCTCTAATCATCTTATATGCTTCAATAAGATCCCCTCTTAGCCGCCTCCTTTCTAACGAAAACAACCTCAAATCCTTCAACCTCTCTTCATAGGACCTGCCCTCCATACCAGGCAACATCCTGGTAAACCTCCTCTGTACCCTCTCCAATGCCTCCACATCTTTCTTATAATGTGGCGACCAGAACTGCACACAATACTCCAAGTGCGGCCGCACTAGAGTTTTGTACAGTTGCAACATGATGCTGCGGCTCCTAAATTCAATCCCCCTACCAATAAAAGCTAAGACTCCATATGCCTTCTTAACAACTTTATCCACTTGACTGCCTACTTTCAGGGATCTATTGACACATACACCAGATCCTTCTGTTCCTCAACACTATTAAGAGCCCTACCATTAGCCCTATACTCTACACATTTATTGTTCCTGCCAAAGTGCATTACCTCACACTTTTCCACATTAAACTCCATTTGCCACCTCTCGGCCCAGCTCTGCAACTTGTCCAAGTCCCTCTGCAAACTATAACACCCCTCTTCACTATCTACCACTCCACCGACTTTAGTGTCATCTGCAAATTTACTAATCCATCCCTCAATACCCTCATCCAGATCATTTATAAAAATTACAAACAGCAGGGGCCCCAAAACAGACCCCTGAGGTACACCACTTGTAACCGAACTCCACGATTAATATCTCCCATCAACCACCACCCTCTGTTTCTATCTGCTAGCCAATTCCTAACCCAATTAGCTAAATCACCCTCTATCCCATACATCTGCATTTTCTGCAGAAGTCTTCCATGGGCCACCTTATCAAACGCCTTACTAAAGTCCATATATACCACATCAACCGCCTTACCCCCATCCACCTCTTTGGTCACTTTCTCAAAAAACTCAATGAGGTTAGTAAGGCACGACCTACCCTTCACAAAACCATGCTGACTATCCCCAATCAATTCATTTCTCTCTAAATAACTATAAATCCTATCCCTAATAATTCTCTCCAATACTTTGCCCACAACAGAAGTAAGACTCACTGGCCTATATTCCCTGGAAGGTCTCTCTTCCCCTTCTTGAACAATGGGACCACATTCGCTATCCTCCAGTCCTCCGGAACCACACCCGTAACCAACGAGGACCTGAAGATCAGAGCCAGAGGCTCTGCAATCTCCTCTCTTGCCTCCCAGAGAATCCTAGGGTAAATCCCGTCCGGCCCAGGGGACTTATCCAACTTCAAACCCTCGAGAATTTCTAACACATCCTCCCTATCTACTACAATACTACCTAATTTGCAACCCTGTACCTCAGTGATCTCCATAGCTACATTTCCAGCACTCTGCGTGAATACCGAAGAGAAATATTTATTCAGTGCCTCACCAATCTCTTCAGGCTCCACACACAACTTCCCACTGCTGTCTATGACTGGCCCTAATCTTGCCCTAACCAATCTTCTATTCTTAACATATCGAAAGAAAGCTTTAGGATTCTCCTTAATCCTATCAGCCAACATCTTCTCGTGTCCCCTCTTAGCTCTCCTCAATTCACTTTTTACCTCCTTCCTGGCTAATCTATAGCTATCCATTGCACTAACTGAGCCTTCAAGCCTCATCCTGACATAAGCCTCCTTTTTCTTCTTAACCAGCAAATCAACTTTTTTCGTACACCAAGGATCTCTTACTCGACCATTTCCTCCCTGCCTGACAGGGACATACTTATCAAGGACTCGCAGCAGCTGCTCCTTGAATAAGCACCACATTCCAGATGTTCCCAGTCCCTGTAGTTCCCTAGTCCAATCTATGCACCCTAATTCTCTCCTGATGGCCTCATAATTACCCTTCCCCCAGCTATAACTACTGCCCCCAGCTTCATGCCTATCCCTGTCCATCACTAAGGTGAACGTAACCGAATTGTGGTCACTATCACCAAAATGTTCACTAACTTCCAAGCCTAACACCTGGTCTGGCTCATTGCCCAGCACCAAATCCAATGTAGCCTCACCTCTAGTTGGCCTCTCTACATACTGAGTCAAAAAACCTTCCTGCACACTCTGTACGAAAACTGACCCCTCTAACGAGCTAGAGCTATAGCTATTCCAATCAATATTAGCAAAGTTAAAGTCCCCCATCACAATTACCCTACTACTTTCACTCCTAATCAGAATTGACTTTGCAATCCTTTCCTCAACCTCTCTAGAACTATTAGGAGGTCTGTAAAAGACTCCCAACAGGGTGACCTCTCCTCTCCTGTTTCTAATCTCAGCCCATACTACCTCAACAGACAAGTCCTCATCAAACTTCTTTTCTATCACCGTGATACATTCTTTGACCAATAATGCCACTCCTCCCCCCCTTCTACCTCCTTCTCTACTCCGACTAAAGCATTTGTACCCCGGAACCTGCAACATCCATTCCTGTCCCTGCTCTACCCAAGTCTCTGAAATGGCCACAACATCGAAGTTCCAGGTACTGGTCCAAGCTGCAAGTTCCTCCCCCTTATTGCGAATACTCCTTGCATTAAAGTATACGCATTTCAAACCATGCCCCACCCCCCCCGTACGCCGCTGTGTTTTACAACTCTCTTCTATAACCCCCTTACTCTCATCCCTCTCAGCACCCCAACTACTTAGGATCCCACTCCCCTCCGAATCAGTTTAAAGCCCCCATCATAGCCTTAGCAAATTTTCCCCCCAAGATATTAGTCCCCCTCTGGTTCAGGTGTAGACAATCTCTCTTGAAGAGGTCCCACCTATCCCAGAATGAGTCCCAATTGTTAAGGAACCTGAACCCCTCCCTCCTGCACCATCCACGCAGCCATGAGTTCAAACTTTCCCTTTCTCTGTTCTTCTCTAACCTATCCCTTGGCACAGGCAAGAGTCCAGAGATAACCACTCTGCCTGTTATGGACCTAAGCTTCCACCCTAACTCCATAAATTTTTGTTTAATATCCCCTTCCCTTGTCCTACCTACATCATGTGTCCCCACATGAACTATGACTTGGGGCTGACTCCCCTCACCCTTAAGAATCTTAAAACCCGATCTGCGACATCCTGGACCCCAGCCCCTGGGAGGCAACACACCAGCCCTGAGTCCCGTTTATTACTATTTACCCTCCTATCTGTCCCTCTAACTATGGAGTCTCCTATAACTAGGCCTAACCTAGGCAAGAGAGGAGATTGCAGAGCCTCTGGCTCTGATCTTCAGGTCCTCGTTGGTTACGGGTGTGGTTCCGGAGGACTGGAGGATGGCGAATGTGGTCCCATTGTTTAAGAAGGGGAAGAGAGACCTTCCTGGGAATTATAGGCCAGTGGGTCTTACTTCTGTGGTGGGCAAGGTATTGGAGAGAATTATTAGGGATAGGATTTATAGTTATTTAGATAGAAATGAATTGATTGGGGATAGTCAGCATGGTTTCGTGAAGGGTAGGTCATGCCTTACTAACCTCATTGAGTTTTTTGAGAAAGTGACCAGAGAGTTGGATGGGGGTAAGGCGGTTGATGTAGTATATATGGACTTTAGTAAGGCTTTTGATAAGGTGGCCCATGGAAGACTTCTACAGAAAATGCAGATGTGTGGAATAGAGGGTGATTTAGCTAATTGGATTAGAAATTGGCTGTCAGATAGAAGACAGAGGGTGGTGGTTGATGGGAGATATTCATCGTGGAGTTCGGTGACAAGTGGTGTGCCTCAGGGGTCTGTTTTGGGTCCCCTGCTGTTTGTAATTTTTATAAATGATCTGGATGAGGGTATGGAGGGATGGATCAGTAAATTTGCAGATGACACTAAAGTCGGTGGAGTGGTAGATAGTGAAGAGGGGTGTTATAGTTTACAGAGTGACTTGGACAAGTTGCAGAGCTGGGCCGAGAGGTGGCAAATGGAGTTTACTGTGGAAAAGTGTGAGGTAATGCACTTTGGCAGGAACAATAAATGTGTAGAGTATAGGGCTAATGGTAGGTCTCTTAATAGTGTTGAGGAACAGAAGGATCTTGGTGTATGTGTCAATAGATCCCTGAAAGTAGGCAGTCAAGTGGATAAAGTTGTTAAGAAGGCATATGGAGTCTTAGCTTTATTGGTAGGGGGATTGAATTTAGGAGCCGCAGCATCATGTTGCAACTGTACAAAACTCTAGTGCGGCCGCACTTGGAGTATTGTGTGCAGTTCTGGTCGCCACATTATAAGAAAGATTTGGAGGCATTGGAGAGGGTACAGAGGAGGTTTACTAGGATGTTGCCTGGTATGGAGGGCAGGTCCTATGAAGAGAGGTTGAAGGATTTGAGGTGTTTTTCGTTAGAAAGGAGGCGGCTAAGGGGGGATCTTATTGAAGCATATAAGATAATTAGAGGTTTGGATAGGGTGGACAGTGATAGCCTTTTTCCTAGGATGGAGAAAGCTAGCACGAGGGGACAAAACTTTAAATTAAGGGGTATGAGTTATAGGACGGATATCAGAGGTAGGTTCTTTACTCAAAGAGTGATTAGGAAGTGGAATGCCCTGCCTGCAGCTGTTGTAGATGCGCCAAGTTTGGTGGCGTTTAAGAGGTTAATGGATAAGTATATGGAAGAGAAGGGAATGGTTTAGTTAGGAGGGGCATTGCTTTTTATTTTGGTCGGCACAACATCGAAGGCCGAAGGGCCTGTTCTGTGCTGTATTGTTCTATGTTCTATGTTCTAATCTCTTATTCCCCCCACCCACCTGAGCATTCTCAGCAGGCTCACCCCCAGAGACCTGCTCCCTTTGGTCAGCTCCAGTTGATTCTTCCTCAACTGTAGCCTCCAAGACAGAAAATTTATTTTGGAGGGGAACAGCCCCAGGGGATTGTCTCCCCGATTGCTTCTTACCCCTCCTCCTAATAGTTACCCAATTATCACTGTTAGGAGTTACAATCTCTTTGTTACTCCTGCCTATTTCCTCCTCAACCTCTCAAATTACCCTGAGTTCCTCTAATTCCAGCTCCAGCTCCTTAACACGATCCTCAAGGAGCTGCAAATGTGCACACTTCCTGCAGGTGTAATCAGCAGGAACACTACTGGTGTCCCTCACCTCATACATACTGCAGGAGGTGCAACGTACTGCCTGCACTGCCATCCCTGATACTTTAATTTCCAGGAGAGAAAAAAAAACTTCTGGTGGTGGTGATAGAAGAGGGGGAGGAGTGGCATTGTTAGTTAAGGACAGCATTATGGTGGCAGAAAAGACATTTGATGTGGACTTGTCTGCTGAGGTAGTGTGGGCTGAGATTAGAAACAAGAAAGGAGAGGTCACACTGTTGGGAGTTTTTTATAGGCCTCCAAAAAGTTCCAGAGAAGTAGAGGAAGGGATTGCAAAGTTGATCCTGGATAGGTGTGAAAGTAACAGGGTAGTTGTAATGGGGGACTTTAACTTTTCTAATATCGATTGGAAAAGCTATAGTTCAAGTACGTTAGAGGGGTCAGTTTTTGTTCAATGTGTGCAGGAAGGTTTCATGACTCAGTATGTAGATAGGCCAACAAGAGGTGAGGCTATATTGGATTTGGTATTGGGTAATGAACCAGACCAGGTGTTAGACTTGGAGGTGGGTGAGCACTTTGGTGATAGTGACCACAGTTCGGTTACGTTTACCTTAGTGATGGAAAGGGATGGGCACGTACCGAATAACAGTAGTTATAGCTGGGGGAAAGGTAATTATGAGGCTATTAGGAGAGATTTAGGATGCATAGGGTGGAGCAGGAAATTGCAGGGGCTGGGGACATCTGAAATGTGGAGCATATTTAAGGAACAGCTTCTGCATGTCCTTAATGAATATGTACCTGCCAGGCAGGGAGGAAGTGGTCGAGTGAGGGAACCATGGTGTACTAGGGAAGTTGAATCTCTGGTGAAGAGGAAGAAGGAGGCTTATATAATGATGAGACGTGAAGGTTCAGTTAGGGCAATAGAGAGCTATAAATCAGCCAGGAAGGAGCTAAAGAGGGAGTTGAGAAGAGCTAGAAGAGGACACGAGAAGACTTTGGCGGATAGGATTAAGGAGAATCCTAAAGCTTTTTACATGTATATAAATAATAAAAGATTGGTTAGGGTAAGATTAAGGCCAGTCAGAGATAGCAGTGGGAAGTTGTGCGTGGAGCCTGAGGAGATAAGAGAGACACTGAAAGAGTACTTTTCGTCAGTATTCACGCAGGAGAAAGACAATGTTGTCGGGGAGAATACTGCGATACCAGGTTGTAGACTGGGTAGGATTGAGGTTCATA
Organism: Sphyrna mokarran; assembly: GCA_024679065.1. Taxonomy (NCBI): domain Eukaryota; kingdom Metazoa; phylum Chordata; class Chondrichthyes; order Carcharhiniformes; family Carcharhinidae; genus Sphyrna; species Sphyrna mokarran. The sequence goes on along the minus strand of JAGIQG010000007.1, from coordinate 859,963 downwards.
AGGAGGAGGTGTTAACGAATCTTGAGGGTATGAAAATTGATAAGTCCCCTGGGCCAGATGGGATTTACCCTAGGATTCTCTGGGAGGCTAGAGAGGAGATTGCAGAGCCTTTGGCTTTGATCTTCATGTCGTCGTTGGCTACAGGTATAGTGCCGGAAGACTGGAGGATGGCAAATGTTGTCCCTTTGTTCAAAAAGGGGAGTAGGGACCATCCTGGAAATTATAGACCGGTGAGCCTGACTTCTGTTGTGGGCAAGGTCTTGGAAAGAATTATAAGGGATAGGATTTATAAGCATCTAGAGAGAAATAAATTGATTAGGGATAGTCAGCACGGTTTTGTGAAGGGTAGGTCGTGCCTCACAAACCTTATTGAGTTTTTTGAGGAGGTGACCAAAGAGGTAGATAAGGGTAAGGCAGTTGATGTAGTGTATATGGATTTTAGCAAAGCGTTTGATAAGGTTCCCCATGGTAGGCTACTGCAGGAAGTGCAGATGCATGGGATTGAAGGTGATTTAGCAGTTTGGATTAGGAATTGGCTAGCTGATAGAAGACAGAGGGTGGTGGTTGATGGGAAATATTCAACCTGGAGTGCAGTTACAAGTGGTGTACCTCAAGGATCTGTTTTAGGGCCACTGCTGTTTGTCATTTTTATAAATGACCTAGATGAGGGTGTAGAGGGTTGGATTAGTAAATTTGCTGACGATACCAAAGTGGGGGGAGTTGTAGACAGCGAGGATGGATGTTACAGTTTGCAGAGGGACATAGATAGGTTGCAGAGCTGGGCCGTGAGGTGGCAAATGGAATTCAATACGGATAAGTGTGAGGTGATTCACTTTGGTAGGAATAACAGGCATATGAAATATAGGGCTAATGGAAGGACCCTTAATAGTGTTGTCGAGCAGAGGGATCTTGGGGTACAAGTACATAGCTCTTTGAAAGTTGGCACCCAGGTTGATAAAGTTGTTAAGAAGGCGTACGGTGTGTTAGCTTTTATTGGTAGAGGGATTGAATTTAGGAGCCGTGAGGTTATGTTACAACTGTACAAAACTCTGGTGCGGCCGCACTTGGAGTATTGCGTACAGTTCTGGTCGCCGCATTATAAGAAAGATGTGGAAGCATTGGAAAGGGTGCAGAGGAGGTTTACCAGGATGTTGCCTGGTATGGTGGGAAGGCGTTATGAGGAAAGGCTGAGGGACCTGAGGTTATTTTCATTAGAGAGAAGAAGGTTACGCGGTGACCTAATTGAGGCGTATAAGATGATCAAGGGATTGGATAGGGTGGATAGTGAGAGCCGTTCCTCGGATGGTGATGACCAACATGAGGGGACATAACTTTAAATTAAGAGGTGGTAGTTATAGGACGGATGTCAGAGGCAGGTTCTTTACACAGAGGGTGGTGAGGGCGTGGAATGCCCTGCCTGCAGCAGTTGTGGACTCGCCTACTTTGGGGGCATTCAAATGTTCGGTGGATAGGCATATGGATGATATTGGAATAGTTTAGGTTAGAGGGTCCACTGGCCGGCGCAACATCGAGGGCCGAAGGGCCTGTACTGCGCTGTAATGTTCTATGTTCTATTAAGAATCCTACCATTAGCCCTATACTCTACACATTTATTACTCCTGCAAAAGTGCATTACCTCACACTTTTCCACATTAAACTCCATTTGCCACCTCTCAGCCCAGCTCTGCAACTTGTCCAAGTCTCTCTGCAAACTATAACACCCCTCTTCACTATCTACCACTCCACCGACTTTGGTGCCATCCGCAAATTTACTAATCCATCCTTCAATACCCTCATCCAGATCGTTTATAAAAATTACAAACAGCAGGGACCCCAAAACAGACCCCTGAGGTACACCACTTGTAACCGAGTGTCAGTCTTCACGTGGGAAAACGTCAATGGAGTCGAAGAGAATACTGGGACACAGAGTTGTAGACTAGACGGGATAGAGGTACATAAAGAGGAGGTGTCAGCTATTCTTGAGAGTATGAAAATAGATAAATCCCCTGGGACAGATGGGATTTATCCCAGGTTACTCTGGGAGTCTAGAGAGCAGATTGCAGAGCAAAGAACAAAGAACAAAACAGCAGGGGAAACAGGCCCTTCGGCCCAACGAGCCCGCACCGCCACCCCGATATTCCCTCTTCTACCCACGATCCCTGTCTATGTTTATAGATCTATGAATTAAAAACCAAATTTGAGACAATTTAGGCAGAATTTGTTCTGCCAATTAGCCTAAAAGCACATTTTTGGGATGTGGGAGGAAACCGGAGCACCCGGAGAAAAGCCATGCAAGCACGGGGAGAACGCGCAAACTCCTACAGACACAGGCCCAAATCCATGTATCTGCACACCACAGCGATAGTCACTGAACTGTCATGTTGCCCATCAAATGGTCCAAGTCAAGCGTACACTAACGACGTGAAGCACTCGGATACTCTCAAAAAATCCAAGAGCAGTCCTCTCATGACCCATTGCGTATGTGCCCCTTGTTAGACAACAAGGTGGACCAAATCACCTGTAGGATAAAAACAAGTACATCATGCAACGTCATGTTGCAACTGTACAAAACTCTAGTGCGGCCGCACTTGGAGTATTGTGTACAGTTCTGGTCCCCGCATTATAAGAAAGATGTGGAGGCATTGGAGAGGGTACAGAGGAGGTTTACCAGGATGTTGCCTGGCATGGAAGGCAGGTCTTATGAAGAGAGGCTGAGAGATTTGAGGTTGTTTTCGTTAGAAAGAAGGCGGCTAAGAGGAGACCTTATTGAAACATATAAGATGATTAGAGGTTTAGATAGGGTGGACAGTGATAGCCTTATTAGATCTCCTCTAAGTCTACGTCTTTCTAAGGAAAACAGTCCCAATTTGCCTAATCTCTCCTCGTAACTCAGACCTTCCATACCAGGCAGCATCCTGGTAAACCTCCTCTGCACTCTCTCCAGATTCTCCACATCCTTCTGGTAGTAAGGCGACCAGAACTGGACGCACTATTCCAAATGAGGTCTAACTAACGTTTTATACAACTGCAACATTAACGGCCAGCTCTTGTACTCTATACCCCTTCCTATAAAGGCTAGCATACTCTATGCTTTCTTCATCACCTTCTCCACTTGCTCTGCCAACTTCAAAGACTTGTGCACCTGCACCCCCAGGTCATTCTGCGTTTCTATACTCTTAACAGGTCTACCCTTTATCATATACCTCCCCACTACATTCTTTCTCCCAAAATGCATCACCTCGCATTTATCAGGATTGAATTCCATCTGCCATCTGTCTGCCCAAGCTGCTAGCCTATCTATATCTTGCTGCATCGCCTGACAATGCTCCTCACTATCCGCAAGTTCAGCTATCTTTGTATCGTCTGCAAACTTGCTGATCACTCCACTTACTCCCTCTTCCAAGTCATTTATATTTATTACAAATAGAAGAGGTCCCAGTACCGAGCCCTGCGGCACACCACTAGTGACCGACCTCCAGCTTGAAAAACACCCTTCCGCTATTACTCTCTGTTTCCTATTACCAAGCCAGTTACTTATCCATCTCGCTACCTGTCCTTGTATCCCATTAGCCTTGACTTTCTCAACTAATCTCCCATGAGGGACTTTGTAAACGCCTTCCTGAAATCCATATAAACGACATCAACAGCTCGCCCTTCGTCAATCGTTTTCGTCACTTCCTCAAACAATTCTACCAGATTCGTAAGGCACAACCTCCCCTTAACAAATCCATGCTGCTTGTCCCTAATCAGATCGCAACGCTCTAAGTGCCTATACATCCTATCTCTAAGAATCCCCTCCAACAGCTTCCCTACCACTGACGTCAAACTCACCAGCCTATAATTTCTAGGGTTATCCCTACTACCCTTTTTAAACAACGGTACAACATTAGCTATTCTCCAGTCCTCTGGAACCTCACCTGTGTCCAAAGAAGAGACAAAGATTTGCGTCAGAGGCCCAGCAATTTTACCTCGCACCTCCCTAAACAGCCTGGGATAAATGCCATCAGGCCCCGGAGATTTATCAGTTTTAATGCTAACTAGAAACTCTAACACTTCCTCCTTCAGTATCGTTTGGCTTTGATCTTCATGTCATTGTTGGCTACACGTATAGTGCAGGAAGAGTAGAGGATGGCAAATGTTGTCCCCTTGTTTAAGAAGAGGAGCAGAGACCATCCTGTAAATTATAGACCAGTGAGCCTTACTTCTGTTGTGGGGAAAGTTTTGGAAAGAATTATAAAGGATAGGATTTAAAGTCATTTAGAGAGAAATGAATTGATTAGGAATAGTCAGCATGGATTTGTGCAGGGAAGGTCGTGCCTCACAAACCTTATTGAGTTTTTTGAAAAGGTGACCAAAGAGATGGAACAGGGTAAGACAGTTGACGTGGTGTATATGGATTTTAGCAAAATGTTTGATAAGGTTCCCCATGGAACACTACTGCAGAAAATGCAGATGCATGGGATTGAAGGTGATTTAGTAATTTGGATTAGGAATTGGCTAGCTGATAGAAGACAGAGGGTGGTGGTTGATAGAATGTATTCAACCTGGAGTTTAGTTACTAGTGGTGTACCTCAGGGATCTGTTTTGGGGCCACTGTTGTTTGTTGTTTTTATAAATGACCTGGATGAGGATGTAGAGGGATGGGTTAGTAAATTTGCTGATGACACCAAAGTCAGAGGAGTTGTAGACAGTGAGGATGGATGTTACAGTTTGCAGAAGGACATAAATCAGTTGCAGAGCTGGGCTGAGAGGTGGCAAATGGAGTTTAGAACGTGGAACATAGAACATTACAGCGCAGAACAGGCCCTTCGGCCTTCGATGTTGCGCTGACCAATTATGAAAAAAAAGCAATGACCCTCCAAACTAAACCATTCCCTTCTCTTCCATAAACTTATCAACTAACCTCTTAAACGCCACCAAACTTGGCGCATCTACAACTGCCACAGGCAGGGCATTCCACTCCCTAACCACCCTCTGGGTAAAGAACCTACCTCTGATATCCGTCCTATAACTATCACCCCTTAATTTAAAGCTGTGTCCCCTCGTGCGAGCTTTCTCCATCCTAGGAAAAAGGCTATCACTGTCCACCCTATCTAAACCTCTAATCATCTTATATGTTTCGGTAAGGTCTCCTCTTAGCCGCCTCCTTTCTAACAAAAACAACCTCAAATCCCTCAGCCTCTCCTCATAGGTGTTAGGCTTGGAGGTTGGTGAACATTTTGGTGATAGAACATAGAACATAGAACATAGAACAATACAGCACAGAACAGGCCCTTCGGCCTTCGATGTTGTGCCGACCAAAATAAAAAGCAATGCCCCTCCAAACTAAACCATTCCCTTCTCTTCCATATACTTATCAACTAACCTCTTAAACGCCACCAAACTTGGCGCATCTACAACAGCTGCAGGCAGGGCATTCCACTCCCTAATCACTCTAGTGATAGTGACCACAATTCGGTTACGTTCACCTTAGTGATGGATAGGGATAGGCATGAAGCTGGGGGCAGTAGTTATAGCTGGGGGAAGGGTAATTATGAGGGAATCAGGAGAGAATTAGGGTGCATAGATTGGACTAGGAAGCTACAGGGACTGGGAACATCTGGAATGTGGAGCTTATTCAAGGAGCAGCTGCTGCGGGTCATAGAACATAGAACATTACAGCACAGAACAGGCCCTTCGGCCTTCGATGTTGTGCCGACCAAAATAAAAAGCAACGCCCCTCCAAACTAAACCATTCCCTTCTCTTCCCATATACTTATCAATTAACCTCTAAACGCCACCAAACTTGGCGCATCTACAAGCTGCAGGCAGGCATTCCGCTCCCTAATCACTCTTTGAGTAAAGAACCTACCTCTGATATCCGTCCTATAACTCATACCCCTTAATTTAAAGCTGTGTCCCTCGTGCTAGCTTTCTCCATCCTAGGAAAAGGCTATCACTGTCCACCCTATCTAAACCTCTAATCATCTTATATGCTTCAATAAGATCCCCTCTTAGCTGCCTCCTTTCTAACGAAAACAACCTCAAATCCTTCAACCTTCTTCATAGGACCTGCCCTCCATACCAGGCAACATCCTGATAAACCTCCTCTGTACCCTCTCCAATGCCTCCACATTTTTTTATAATGTGGGACCAGAACTGCACACAATACTCCAAGTGCGGCCGCACTAGAGTTTTTGTACAGTTGCAACATGATGCTGCGCTCCTAAATTCAATCCCCTGCCAATAAAAGCTAAGACTCCATATGCCTTCTTAACAACCTTATCCACTTGACTGCCTACTTTCAGGGATCTATTGACACATACACCAAGATCCTTCTGTTCTCAACACTATTAAGAGCCCTACCATTAGCCCTATACTCTACACATTTATTGTTCCTGCCAAAGGCATTACCTCACACTTTTCCACATAAACTCCATTGCCACCTCTCGGCCCAGCTCTGCAACTTGTCCAAGTCACTCTGTAAACTATATCACACCCTCCTTCACTATCTACCACCACCAACTTAGTGTCATCTGCAAATTACTGATCCATCCCTCAATACCCTCATCCAGATCATTTATAAAATTACAAACAGCAGGGGGCCCCAAAACAGACCCCTGAGGCACACCACTTGTCACGAACTTCCCGAGAATATCTCCCATCAACCACACCCTCTGTCTTCTATCTGCCAGCCAATTCCTAATCCAATTAGCTAAATCACCCTCTATCCAAACATCTGCATTTTCTGTAGAAGTCTTCCATGGGCCACCTTATCAAACGCCTTACTAAAGTCCATATATACTACATCAACCGCATACCCCCATCCACCTCTTGGTCACTTTCTCAAAAAACTCAATGAGAGTTAGTAAGGCATGACCTACCCTTCACGAAACCATGCTGACTATCCCCAATCAATTCATTTCTCTCTAAATAACTATAAATCCTATCCCTAATAATTCTCTCCAATACCTTGCCCACAACAGAAGTAAGACTCACTGGCCTATAATTCCCTGGAAGGTCTCTCTTCCCCTTCTTAAACAATGGGACCACATTCGCTATCCTCCAGTCCTCCGGAACCACACCCGTAACCAACGAGGACCTGAAGATCAGAGCCAGAGGCTCTGCAATCTCCTCTCTTGCCTCCCAGAGAATCCTAGGGTAAATCCCGTCCGGCCCAGGGGACTTATCCAACTTCAAACCCTCGAGAATTTCTAGCACATCCTCCCTATCTACTACAATACTTCCCAATTTGCAACCCTGTACTTCAGTGTTCTCCATAGCTACATTCAGCACTCTGTGTGAATACCGAAGAGAACACTTATTCAGTGCCTCACCAATCTCTTTGTCCTGATAAGTATGTCCCTGTCAGGCAAGGAGGAAATGGTTGAGTAAGAGAACCTTGGTGTACGAAAAAAGTTGATTGCTGGTTAAAAGAAAAAAGGAGGCTTATGTCAGGATGAGGCTTGAAGGCTCAGTTAGTGCAATGGATAGCTATAGATTAGCCAGGAGGGAGCTAAAGAGTGAATTGAGGAGAGCTAAGAGAGGACACGAGAAGACTTTGGCTGATAGGATTAAGGAGAATCCTAAAGCTTTCTTTAGATATGTTAAGAATAGAAGATTGGTTAGGGCAAGATTAGGGCCAGTCATAGACAGCAGTGGGAAGTTGTGCGTGGAGCCTGAAGAGATTGGAGAGGCACTGAATAAATATTTCTCTTCGGTATTCACGCAGGGTGATGTAAATGTAAGTTATGGAGAACAATGAGGTACAGGGTAGCAAACTGGAAGGTATCGAAGTAGATAGGGAGGATGTGCTAGATATTCTCGAGGGTTTGAAGTTGGATAAGTCCCCTGGGTCCGGACGGGATTTACCCTAGGCTTCTCTGGGAGGCAAGAGGGAGATTGCAGAGCCTCTGGCTCTGATCTTCAGGTCCTCGTTGGTTACGGGTGTGGTTCCGGAGGACTGGAGGATAGCGAATGTGGTCCCGTTGTTCAAGAAGGGGAAGAGAGACCTTCCAGGGAATTATAGGGCAGTGAGTCTTACTTCTGTGGTGGGCAAAGTGTTGGAGAGAATAATTAGGGATAGGATTTATAGTTATTTAGAGAGTAATGAATTGATTGGAGATAGTCAGCATGGTTTTGTGAAGGGTAGGTCGTGCCTTACTAACCTCATTGAGTTTTTTGAAAAAGTGACTAAGGAGGTGGATGGGGGTAAGGCGGTGATGTGGTATATATGGACTTTAGTAAGGCGTTTGATAAGGTGGCCCATGGAAGACTTCTGCAGAAAATGCAGATGTATGGGATAGAGGGTGATTTAGCTAATTGGGTTAGGAATTGGCTAGCAGATAGAAGACAGAGGGTGGTGGTTGATGGGAGATATTCATCTTGGAGTTCGGTGACAAGTGGTGTACCTCAGGGGTCTGTTTTGGGGCCCCTGCTGTTTGTAATTTTTATAAATGATCTGGATGAGGGTATTGAAGGATGGATTAGTAAATTTGCAGATGACACTAAAGTCGGTGGAGTGGTAGATAGTGAAGAGGGGTGTTATAGTTTGCAGAGGGACTTGGACAAGTTGCAGAGCTGGGCCGAGAGGTGGCAAATGGAGTTTAATGTGGAAAAGTGTGAGGTAATGCACTATGGCAGAAATAATAAATGTGTAGTGTATAGGGCAAATGGTAGGATTCTTAGTAGTCTAGATGAACAGAGGGATCTCAGAACATAGAACATTACAGCACAGAACAGGCCCTTCGGCCTTCGATGTTGTGCCGACAAAATAAAAAGCAATGACCCTCCAAACTAAACCATCCCTTCTCTTCCATATACTTACCAACTAACCTCTTAAACGCCACAAACTTGGCGCATCTACAACTGCTGCAGGCAGGCATTCCACTCCCGAACCACCCTTTGGGTAAAAACCTGCCTCTGATATCCGTCCTATAACTATCACCCCTTAATTTAAAGCTTGTCCCCTTGTGCTAGCTTTTTCCATCCAAGAAAAAGGCTATCACTATCCACCCTATCTAAACCTCTAATCATCTTATATGTTTCGATTAGGTCCCCTCTTAGCCGCCTCCTTTCTAACGAATACAACCTCAAATCCCTCAAGCCTCTCCTCATAAGACCGCCCTCCATACCAGGCAACATCCTGGTAAACCTCCTCTGTACCCTCTCCAAAGCCTCCACATTCTTATAATGCGGGGACCAGAACTGCACACAATACTCCAAGTGCGGCCGCACTAGAGTTTTTTTACATTTGCAACATGACGTTGCGGACACGAAATCAACCCTCTACCAATAAAGCCAAGACTCCATATGCCTTCCTAACAACCTTCTAGACCTGACTGCCTACTTTCAGGATCTATGCACATACACACCAAGATCCCTCTGTTCATCAACACTACTAAGAACCCTACCATTAGCCCTATACACTACACATTATTATTCTGCCAAAGTGCATTACCACACACTTTTCCACATTAAACTCCATTGCCACCTCTCGGCCCAGCTCTGCAACTTGTCCAAGTCACTCTGCAAACTATAACACCCCTCTTCACACTACCACCCACCGACTTTAGTGTCATCTGCAAATTTACTAATCCATCCTTCAATACCCTCATCCAGATCATTTATAAAAATACAAACGCAGGGGCCCCCAAAAAAGACCACTGAGGTACACACACTTGTCACCGAACTCCAAGATGAATATCTCCCATCAACCACCACCCTCTGTCTTCTACCTGCTAGCCAATTCCTAACCAATTAGCTAAATCACCTCTATCCCATACATCTGCATTTTCTGCAGAAGTCTTCCATGGGCCACCTTATCAAACGCCTTACTAAAGTCCATATATACCACATCAACCGCCTTACCCCCATCCACCTCCTTAGTCACTTTTTCAAAAAAACTCAATGAGGTTAGTAAGGCACGACCTACCCTTCAAAACCATGCTGACTATTTCCAATCAATTCATTACTCTCTAAATAAGTATAAACCCCTATCCCTAATTATTCTCTCCAATACTTTGCCCACAACAGAAGTAAGACTCACTGCCCTATAATTCCCTGGAAGGTCTCTCTTCCCCTTCTTAAACAACGGGACCACATTCGCCATCCTCCAGTCCTCCGGAACCACACCCGTAACCAACGAGGACCTGAAGATCAGAGCCAGAGGCTCTGCAATCTCCCCTCTTGCCTCCCAGAGAATCCTAGGGTAAATCACGTCCGGACCCAGGGGACTTATCCAACTTCAAACCCTCGAGAATATCTAGCACATCCTCCCTATCTACTACAATACCTCCCAATTTGCAACCCTGTACCTCAGTGTTCTCCATAACTACATTTACATCACCCTGCGTGAATACCGAAGAGAATATTTATTCAGTGCCTCTCCAATCTCTTCAGGCTCCACGCACAACTTCCCACTGCTGTCTATGACTGGCCCTAATCTTGCCCTAACCAATCTTCTATTTAACATATCTAAAGAAAGCTTTAGGATTCTCCTAATCCTATCAGCAAAGTCTTTCATGTCCTCTCTTAGCTCTCCTCAATTCACCCTTTAGCTCCCTCCTGGCTAATCTATAGCTATCCATTGCACTAACCGAGCCTTCAAGCCTCATCCTGACATAAGCCTCCTTTTTTCCTTTTAACCGCAATCAACTTTTTCGTACACCAAGGTTCTCTTACTCAACCATTTCCTCCTTCCTGACAGGGACATACTTATCAGGACAAAGAGATTGGAGAGGCACTGAATAAATATTTCTCTTCGGTATTCACGCAGGGTGATGTAAATGTAGTTATGGAGAACACTGAGGTACAGGGTAGCAAACTGGAAAGTATTGAAGTAGATAGGGAGGATGTGCTAGATATTCTCGAGGGTTTGAAGTTGGATAAGTCCCCTGGGCCGGACGGGATTTACCCTAGGATTCTCTGGGAGGCAAGAGAGGAGATTGCAGAGCCTCTGGCTCTGATCTTCAGGTCCTCGTTGGTTACGGGTGTGGTTCCGGAGGACTGGAGGATAGCGAATGTGGTCCCATTGTTCAAGAAGGGGAAGAGAGACCTTCCAGGGAATTATAGGCCAGTGAGTCTTACTTCTGTTTGGGCAAAGTATTGGAGAGAATAATTAGGGATAGGTTTATACTTATTTAGAGAGTAATGAATTGATTGGAAATAGTCAGCATGGTTTTGTGAAGGGTAGGTCGTGCCTTACTAACCTCATTGAGTTTTTTGAAAAAGTGACTAAGAGGTGGATGGGGGTAAGGCGGTTGATGTGGTATATATGGACTTTAGTAAGGCGTTTGATAAGGTGGCCCATGGAAGACTTCTGCAGAAAATGCAGATGTTTGGATAGAGGGTGATTTAGCTAATTGGGTTAGGAATTGGCTAGCAGATAGAAGACAGAGGGTGGTGGTTGATGGGAGATATTCATCGTGGAGTTCGGTGACAAGTGGTGTACCTCAGGGGTCTGTTTTGGGGCCCCTGCTGTTTGTAATTTTTATAAATGATCTGGATGAGGGTATTGAGGATGGATTAGTAAATTTGCAGATGACACTAAAGTCGGTGGAGTGGTAGATAGTGAAGAGGGGTGTTATAGTTTGCAGAGGGACTTGGACAAGTTGCAGAGCTGGGCCGAGAGGTGGCAAATGGAGTTTAATGTGGAAAAGTGTGAGGTAATGCACTATGGCAGAAATAATAAATGTGTAGTGTATAGGGCAAATGGTAGGATTCTTAGTAGTCTAGATGAACAGAGGGATCTTGGTGTGTATGTGCATAGATCCCTGAAAGTAGGCAGTCAGGTCGAGAAGGTTGTTAGGAAGGCATATGGAGTCTTGGCTTTTATTGGTAGAGGGATTGAATTTCGGAGCCGCAACGTCATGTTGCAACTGTACAAAACTCTAGTGCGGCCGCACTTGGAGTATTGTGTGCAGTTCTGGTCCCCGCATTATAAGAAAGATGTGGAGGCATTGGAGAGGGTACAGAGGAGGTTTACCAGGATGTTGCCTGGTATGGAGGGCAGGTCTTATGAGGAGAGGCTGAGGGATTTGAGGTTGTTTTCATTAGAAAGGAGGCGGCTAAGAGGGGACCTAATCGAAACATATAAGATGATTAGAGGTTTAGATAGGGTGGACAGTGATAGCCTTTTTCCTAGGATGGAAAAAGCTAGCACAAGGGGACACAGCTTTAAATTAAGGGGTGATAGTTATAGGACGGATATCAGAGGTAGGTTCTTTACCCAAAGGGTGGTTCGGGAGTGGAATGCCCTGCCTGCAGCAGTTGTAGATGCGCCAAGTTTGGTGGCGTTTAAGAGGTTAGTTGATAAGTATATGGAAGAGAAGGGAATGGTTTAGTTTGGAGGGTCATTGCTTTTTATATTGGTCGGCACAACATCGAAGGCCGAAGGGCCTGTTCTGTGCTGTAATGTTCTATGTTCTGAGATCCCTCTGTTCATCAACACTATTAAGAATCCTACCATTAGCTCTATACTCTACACAGTTATTATTGCTGCCAAAGTGCATTACCTCACACTTTTCCACATTAAACTCCATTTGCCTCCTCTCGGCCCAGCTCTGCAACTTGTCCAAGTCTCTCTGCAAACTATAACACCCCTCTTCACTATCTACCACTCCACCGACTTTGGTGTCATACGCAAATTTACTAATCCATCCTTCAATACCCTCATCCAGATTGTTTATAAAAATTACAAACAGCAGAGGCCCCAAAATAGACTCCTGAGGTACACCACTTGTAACCGAACTCCACGATGAATATCTCCCATCAACCACCACCCTCTGTCTTCTACCTGCTAGCCATTTCCTAGTTCAATTAGCTAATTCACCCTCTATCCCATACATCTGCATTTTCTGCAGAAGCCTTCCATGGGCCACCTTATTGAATGCCTTACTAAAGTCCATTTGGAAAAGTGTGAGGTGATTCACTTTGGTAAGAGTAATATGTGTGCAGAATATAGGGCAAAAGGTAGGACTCTTAGTAGTGTAGATGAGCAGAGAGATTTTGGTATACAGGTACATAGATCCCCGAAAGTTGGTACTCAAGTTGATAAGGTTGTTAAGAAGGCGTAGAGTGTGTTAGCATTTATTGGTAGACGGATTGAATGTCGGAGCCGAGACGTCATGTTGCAACTGTACAAGACTCTGGTGCGGCCGCACTTGGAGTATTGTGTACAGTTTTGGTCGCCACATTATAAGAAAGATGTGGAGGCATTGGAAAGAGTGCAGAGGAGGTTTACCAGGATGTTGCCTGGTATGATGGGTCAGTCTTATGAGGAAAGGCTAAGGGACGAAGTCATTTTCATTCGAGAAAAGAAGGCTAAGAGGTGACCTAATTGAGACATATAAGATGATCAGAGGGTTAGATAGGGTGGATAGTGAGGGCCTTTTTGCTCGGGTGGAGATGGATAACACGAGGGGACATAGCTTTAAATTAAGGGGTGGTAGTTATAGGATGGATTCTTTACTCAGAGGGTAGTAAGGTACTCAGAGCTGGAATACCCTGTCTGCAGCAGTTGTGGACTCACCAAGTTGAAGGGCATTCAAACAGTCAATGGATAGGCACATGGATAGCACTGGAATAGTTTAGGTTAGAGGGTCATAAAATTGATTCCATTGGTCGGTGCAACATCGAGGGCCGAAGGGCCTGTACTGCGCTGTAATGTTCTATGTTCTACATTTTTACTGAATTCAAAGATTAGTGATAGAGGCAGAAGGATAAAACGTGCCTGGGGGGAGGGTGGTGGCATTGTTGGTCAGGAAAAATGCAACAGCGGTGCTCAGGCAGGATAGATTAGGGAGCTTGTCTACAGACGCCCTATGGGTGGAGCTGAGAAACTGGATGGGTATAACCACATTAATGGGGTTGTAGTATAGACTACCCAATAGTCAGCGAGAATTGGGGGAGTAAATCAGCAGAGAGATAGCTGACAACTGCAAGATACAGAAAATTGTGATAGGGGATTTTAATTTTCCAGATATAGATTGGGACTTGTGTACTGTTAAAGGTTTGGACGGGGTAGAGTTTGTTAAACGTGTTCAGGAGAATTTTCTACATCAGTTCATCGAGGTGCCAACTAGAGAGGATGTGATATTGGATCTCCTATTGGGAAATGAATTAGGGCAGGTGATGGATGAAAGTGTGAGGGAACACTTTGGATCTAGTGATCATAATGCCATTAGTTTCAACCTGATCATAGATAAGAACATAGAACATTACAGCGCAGAGCAGGCCCTTCGGCCTTCAATGTTGCGCCGACCAATTAGGAACAAGCAGTGACCCTCTAACCTAAACCATTCCCCTTTCATCCATAAACTTATCTACTAACCTCTTAAACGCCACCAAACTTGGCGCATCTAAACTGACGCAGGCAAGGCATTCCATACCCTTACCACCCTCTGCATAAAGAACCTACCTCTGACATCTGTCCTAAAACCACCACCCCTTAATTTAAAGCTATGTCCCCTCGTGCTAGCTTTCTCCATCCTAGGAAAAAGGCTATCACTGTCACCCTATCTAGAACATAGAACATAGAACACTACAGCACAGAACAGCCCTTCGGCCCTCGATGTTGCGCCGACCAATATAAAAAGCAATGCCCCTCCAAACTAAACCATTCCCTCTCTTCCATATACCATACTATCTAAACCTCTAATCATCTTATGTTTCAATAAGGTCTCCTCTTAGCCGCCTTCTTTCTAACGAAAACACCTCAAATCTCTCAGCCTCTCTTCATAAGACCTGCCTTCCATACCAGGCAACATCCTGGTAAACCTCCTCTGTACCTCTCCAATGCCTCCACATCTTTCTTATAATGCGGGGACCAGAACTGCACACAATACTCCAAGTGCGGCCGCACTAGAGTTTTGTACAGTTGCAACATGACGTTGCGGCTCCGAAATTCAATCCCCCTACCAATAAAAGCTAAGACTCCGTATGCCTTCTTAACAACCTTATCGACTTGATTGCCAACTTTCAGGGATCTATGCACACATACACCAAGATCCCTCTGTTCATCAACACTATTAAGAGTCCTACCATTAGCCCTATACTCTACACATTTGTTATTCCTCGGATAGATCCTCGGATAGATAAGGATAGATCTGGTCCTCGGGTTGAAGTTCTGAACTGGAAAAAGGCCAAATTTGATGAAATGAGAAGGGATCTGGGAAATATGGATTGGCACAGACTGTTCTCTGGTAAGGATGTAAATGGAAAGTGGGAGGCCTTCAAAGGAGAGTTTGTATGTTCCTGTGAGGATTAAAGGCAAAGTAAATAGGAAAAAGAAACCTTGGTTTTCGAAGGGAGATTGTAACACTGATTCAGAGGAAGAGAGAGTTGTATGAAATGTACAGGCAGCAAGGAACAGATCAGATGCTCGAGGAGTATAAAAAGTGCAAAAAGCTACTTAAGAGGGAAATCAGGAGGGCTAAAACAAGACGTGAGGTTAGAACATAGAACATAGGTTCTTTGACAGACAGAGTGAAGGAAAATCCAAAGAGCTTCTATAGGTATATAAGGAACAAAAGGATAGTGAGGGATAAAATTGAGATTAAAGAGATAACATCCTTCCACTGCTACCTTGTCTTCTATGATTGAGTTCCCTCACCTAAATCATTAATATATATAGTGACTAGCTGGGATCACACCACCAATCCCAGCATTACCTCACTAGCCAATGCCAACCATTTTAGAAAAAGACCGCTTTTCTCTTACTTTTTGTTCCCATCTGCCAACCAGTTTTCTATCTCTCTGAATACACTTCCTCCAATCCCATGCTCTTTAATTTTACACAATGATCTCTTATGTAGGACATTGTCAAAAGCCCTTTGAAAGTCCAAATAAACCATATCCACCAGCTCCTTCTCATAAAAACTCGAAGCAAGGGGAGGCCATTCGGCCCTTCGAGCCTGCTCAATCATTCATTTTGATCATAGTTGATCATCAAACACAAAATCCTGATTCCCCCTTCTCCCATATCCCTCGGTCCCTTTAGCCCCAAGAGCGAAATCTAATTTCTTTCTGAAATCACACAACGTTTTGGTATTAATTATTTTCTGTGGGAGTGAATTCCATACGTCCACCACCTTCTGCGTGAAGAAATTTCTCCTCGTCCCAGTTCTAAAAGGTTTACACCTTATCCTCAAACTCTGACCCTTAGTTCTGGACTCCCCACCATTGGGAACATTCTTTCTGAATCTATCCTGTTAAGATGCAGGCTTGGAAGGCCAAATGGCTGACACCTGCACCTATTTTCTTTGTTTCTGGGATGCAAATGTAACTAATAACATTCAATATGAACTTGACTCATTCAATCTTCCAGTTAAGTTTTTTCAATTGTTGGAAAATCCCTCCAGTTCACTATTGTCCTTAAGGGTGGGAAATCTGTCATCCTCAACTGGTCTGAGCTAGACGTGACTCCAGAGCGTCAGTAATGCGGGAAATGGCCAAGTGAGGCATGCAGTTGTATCAGTGTCCCAAGAAGGTAACTCGCCATCACCTTCTCAAGGGCAACTAGGGATGAGCAATAAATGCTGGTCAGCCAGCAATGCCCATTTTCTGGCACTGAGTAAAAAAATTGGAAAACATGATGTTGAGACAGATTTTTACCGTCACAGACTGTGAGGTTTGCACATATCCGTTCCTCGGCCAAGGTTCCATTGCACAGATCCGATGAGACAAGCTGTCCCGTTTCCATGGCTACACAAGTCCTGTAACGTTCTTCTTTCAACAAGTAGTGGACCGTGTCAGGCAGTGCGCTGACCTTCTGAGGGGTGACTCTCTGTCCTTGTGACAGGCGGATTGAATATTTCTTGATGAAGGATTGGGGCAAACAGGAAATACAGCCCGTCCAATCCGACCACTCACTGAATCCAACTTCACCTTAACCGAGGCAGCAGAATGAATGTTTGAGTAACTCTTCAAACGTCACTCACCGACTCCCTCCCATCCGCCTGCCCTCCTCCAAACACTCACTGACCCCCTCCCACCCACGTGCCCTCCTCCAAACACTCACCGACCCCCTCACACTCACCTGCCCCCTCCACCGACCCCCTCACACTCACCCGCCTCCTCCAAACACTCACCGACCCCCTCCACCCGCCTGCCCTCCTCCAAACATCACCGACCCCCTCACACTCACCCGCCCTCCTCCAAACACTCACGACCCCTCACATCACCCGCCCTCCTCCAAAACACTCACCGACCCCCTCCACTCGCCCGCCCTCCTCCAAACACTCACCGACCCCTCCCACCCGCCTGCCCTCCTCCAAACACTCACGACCCCCTCCACTCCAAACACTCACCGACCCCCTCCCACCCACCCCCTCCTCCAAACCCTCACCGACCCCCAACCCCCACCCGCCTTTCTCCAAACACTCACTGACCCCCTTACATCCACTCATCCTCCTCGAAATACTCACTGACCCCCTCCCACCCACCTGCCCTCCTCCAAACACTCACCGACCCCCTCCCACCCATCCGCCCTCCTCCAAACCCTCACTGACCCCCTCCCACCCACCCATCCTCTCCAAACACTCACCGACCCCCTCCCACTCACCCGCCCTCCTCCAAACACTCACCGACCCCCTCCCACCAACCCGCCTCGTCCAAACACTCACCGACCTGCTCCCACCCACCCGCCCTCCTCCAAACACTCACTGACACCCAACACCCACCCGCCCTTCTCCAAACCCACACCGACCCCCAACCCCCCACCCGCCTTTCTCCAAACACTGACTGACCCCCTTACATCCACTCATCCTCCTCATCCCCTCCCACACGCCCCCTCCCACCAACCCATCCCCTCCAAACCCCACTGACCCCCTCCCACCCACCCATCCTCCTCCAAACACTCACCGACCCCCTCCACCCACCCGCCCTCCTCCAACCCTCACTGACCCCCTCCCACCCACCCATCCTCCTCCAAACACTCACCAACCCCCTCCCACCACCCATCCTTCCAAACACTCACCGACCCCCTCCCACCCACCGCCCTCCTCCAAACACTCACCACCCCCCTCCACCCACCCGCCCTCCTCCAAACCTCACTGACCCCCTCCCACCCACCCGCCCTCCTCCAAACACTCACCGATTACCTCCACACACCCGCCCTCCTCCAAACACTCACCGACCCCCTCCCACACACCCGCCCTCCCTCCAAAAACTCACCGATTACCTCCCACACACCCTCCTCCAAACACTCACCCTCTCTCCAAACACCCTCCTTCCAAGCACTCACCGACTCCCTCCCATTCACCCTCCAAACACTCACCTCCCTCCAAACACTCACGAACTAGAGGGACTGGGAACATCTGAAATGTGGAGCTTATTCAAGGAGCAGCTACTGCGAATCCTTGATAAGTATGTCCCTGTCAGGCAAGGAGGAAATGGTCGAGTAAGGGAACCTTGGTGTATTAGAAAAGTTAATTCGCTGGTTAAAAGGAAAAAGGAGGCTTATGTCAGGATGAGGCTTGAAGGCTCAGTTAGGGCACTGGATAGCTATAGATTAGCCAGGAGGGAGCTAAAGAGTGAGTTGAGGAGAGCTAACAGGGGAACAAGAAGACTTTGGCTGATAGGATAAAGGAGAATCCTAAAGCTTTCTTTAGATATGTTAAGAATAGAAGATTGGTTAGGGCAAGATTAGGGCCAGTCAGAGACAGCAGTGGGAAGTTGTGCGTGGAGCCTGAAGAGATTGGAGAGGCACTGAACAAATATTTCTCTTCGGTATTCACGCAGGGAGATGTAAATGTAGTTGTGGAGAACACTGGGATACAGGGTTGCAAACTGGAAAGTATTGAAGTAGATAAGGAGGATGTGCTAGATATTCTTGAGGGTTTGAAGTTAGATAAGTCCCCTGGGCCGGACGGGATTTACCCTAGGATTCTCTGGGAGGCGAGAGAGGCGATTGCAGAGCCTCTGGCTCTGATCTTCAGGTCGTCGTTGGTTACGGGTATATTGCCGGAAGACTGGAGGATAGCGAATGTGGTCCCATTGTTCAAGAAGGGGAATAGAGACTTTCTGGGGAATTATAGGCCAGTGAGTCTTACTTCTGTTGTGGGCAAAGTATTGGACAGAATTATTAGGGATAGGATTTATAGTTATTTAGAGAGAAATGAATTGACTGGGGATAGTTAGCATGGTTTTAGAACATAGAACATAGAACACTACAGCACAAACAGGCCCTTCGGCCCACAAGTTGTGCTGAACACATCAAAACCTACCCAGCCATAGACCTATCTATAACCCCAATCCCATTGGATCCCATATACTCACCCAGAAGTCTTTTAAAAGACCCCAGCGAGTTCGCCTCGACCACCACCGATGGCAGCTGATTCCATTCACTCACCACCCTCTGAGTGTAAAACTTTCCCCTAGCATCCCCTCTGTACATGCTTCCCTGCACCTTAAATCTGTGCCCTCTCGTCGCGACCATTTCAGCCCTGGGAAATAGTCTCTGAGAGTCCACCCTATCTAATCCTCTCAACATCTTGTAAACCTCTATCAGGTCGCCTCTCAACCTTCGTCTCTCCAGGGAGAACAGTCCCAGCTCCCTCAACCTGTCTTCATAAGGCATGCCTCCCAATCCAGGCAACATCCTTGTAAATCTCCTCTGCACCCTTTCAATAGCTTCCACGTCCTTCCTATAGTGAGGCGACCAGAACTGCGCACAGTACTCCAAGTGTGGTCTGACAAGGGTCCTATAAAGCTGCAGCATTACCTCCTGACTCCTGAACTCAATCCCTCGATGAATGAAGGCCAGTACACCATAAGCTTTCTTAACCACATCCTCCACCTGGGAGGCCGATTTGAGAGTCTTATGGACCCGGACCCCAAGATCCCTCTGCTCTTCCACACAGCTAAGACTCCTACCTTTGATAGTGTACTCATTCATCCCGTTGGATCTGCCAAAATGGACCACAACACATTTATCCGCGTTGAAGTCCATCTGCCACTTCTCCGCCCAGTCTTGCATCCTGTCGATGTCCTGCTGCAACTTCTGACATCCCTCCAGACCATCCACAACACCACCGACCTTCGTGTCATCGGCGAACTTACTCACCCATCCCTCCACTTCCTCATCCAGGTCATTTATGAAAATGACAAACAGCAAGGGTCCTAGAACAGATCCCTGGGGCACTCCACTGGTGACCGACCTCCATGCAGAAAAAGAGCCATCCACAACCACCCTCTGCCTTCTGCAGGCAAGCCAGTTCTGGATCCATAGGCCAAAGCCCCTTGGATCCCATGGCCTCTGATGTTTTGTGAAGGGTAGGTCGTGCCTTACTAACCTTATTGAGTTTTTTGAAAAAGTGACCAAAGTGGTGGATGGGGGTAAGGTAGTTGATGTGGTATATATGGACTTTAGTAACGCATTCGATAAGGTGGCCCATGGAAGGCTTCTGCAGAAAATGCAGATGTATGGGAATGAGGGTGATTTAGCTAATTGGATTAGTAATTGGCTAGCTGACAGAAGACAGAGGGTGGTGGTTGATGGAAGTTATTCATCGTGGAGTTCGGTTACAAGTGGTGTACCTCAGGGATCTGTTTTGGGGGTCCCTGCTGTTTGTAATTTTTATAAATGATCTGGATGAGGGTATTGAAGGATGGATTAGTAAATTTGCGGATGACACCAAAGTCGGAGGAGTGGTAGATAGTGAAGAGGGGTGTTATAGTTTGCAAAGAGACTTGGACAAGTTGCAGAGCTGGGCCGAGAGGTGGCAAATGGAGTTTAATGTGGAAAAGTGTGAGGTAATTCACTTTGGCAGGAATAACAAATGTGTAGAGTATAGGGCTAATGGTAGGACTCTTAATAGTGTTGATGAACAGAGGGATCTTGGTGTATATGTGCATAGATCCCTGAAAGTTAGCAATCAAGTCGATAAGGTTGTTAAGAAGGCATATGGAGTCTTAGCTTTTATTGGTAGGGGGATTGAATTTCGGAGCCGCAACGTCATGTTGCAACTGTACAAAACTCTAGTGCGGCCGCACTTGGAGTATTGTGTGCAGTTCTGGTCCCCACATTATAAGAAAGATGTGGAGGCATTGGAGAGGGTACAGAGGAGGTTTACCAGGATGTTGCCTGGTATGGAGGGCAGGTCTTATGAAGAGAGGCTGAGGGATTTGAGGTTGTTTTCGTTAGAAAGGAGGCGGCTAAGAGGGGACCTTATCGAAACATATAAGATGATTAGAGGTTCAGATAGGGTGGACAGTGATAGCCTTTTTCCTAGGATGGAGAAAGCTAGCATGAGGGGACATAGCTTTAAATTAAGGGATGGTAGTTATAGGATGGATATCAGAGGTAGGTTCTTTACCCAGAGGGTTGTTAGGATATGGAATGCCCTGCCTGCGGCAGTTGTAGATGCGCCAAGTTTGGTGGCGTTTAAGAGGTTAGTGGATAAGTTTATGGACGAAAAGGGAATGGTTTAGGTGAGAGGGTCATTGCTTTTTCCGAATTGGTCGGCGCAACATTGAAGGCCGAAGGGCCTGTTCTGCACTGTAATGTTCTATGTTCTAACCCCCTCTCACCCACCCTCCAAACACTCACCTTCCTCTCCCACACACCCTCCAAACATCCTCCCTCCAAACACTCACCAACCCTGTCCCACACACCCTCCAAACACCTTCCCTCCAAACACTCAGCTCTCTCTGTCCACTCTCTCTGTCTCTGTTTGCTCTCTCTCTCTGTGTCTCCTCTCTCTCTCTGTCCATTCTGTCTCTCTCTCTGTCTGTGTCCTCTCTCTCTCTCTGCCTCTGTCCTCTCTCTCTCTCTGCTTGCTCTCTCTCTCTCTCTACCCACTCTTTATCTTTGTGTCCGCTCTCGCTCTCTGTTTTTTTTCTCTCTCTCTCTGTCCACTCTCTCTCTCCAATCTCTATCTGTCTATCTATCTATCTCTTCCTTTTTCTCTCACTGTCCACTCTATATCTCTCTCTCTATCTGCTCTTTCTCTGTGTCTGCTCTCTCTGTGTCCTCTTTCTCTCTCTCTCTCTGTCCGCTCTCTTTATCTCTCTTTCTCTTTCCGCTCTCTCTCTATCCCCCTCTCTCCCTGTCCTCTTCTCTCTCTCTGGCCACTCTCTTTCTCTCTCTCTCTCTCTGTAATTCTTTCAGTGATGAGAACAGTTTTAATGATCTTGAATTTTAATTTCTGCTCTCTTACCTTTGCAGCTCTGATTGACACATTGGAATATTCCGTCTCTGCAGATACTGTGGGTGAGATTGGATGTGAGAACAGTCCAACCGAGCACTGAGTGATTCATCGTAACACTGATTAATTACACTCACTAATATTACACAAGTTGTTATACTGAAGGATTCACATTTATTTGATGTTGCAACTGTACAAAACTCTAGTGCGGACGCACTTGGAGTATTGTGTGCAGTTCTGGTCCCCACATTATAAGAAAGATGTGGAGGCATTGGAGAGGGTACAGAGGAGGTTTACCAGGATGTTGCCTGGTATGGAGGGCAGGTCCTATGAAGAGAGGTTGAAGGATTTGAGGTTGTTTTCGTTAGAAAGGAGGCGGCTAAGAGGGGATCTTATTGAAGCATATAAGATGATTAGAGGTTTAGATAGGGTGGACAGTGATAGCCTTTTTCCTAGGATGGAGAAAGCTAGCACGAGGGGACACAGCTTTAAATTAAGGGGTGATAGTTATAGGACGGATATCAGAGGTAGGTTCTTTACCCAAAGGGTGGTTCGGGAGTGGAATGCCCTGCCTGCAGCAGTTGTAGATGCGCCAAGTTTGGTGGCGTTTAAGAGGTTAGTTGATAAGTATATGGAAGAGAAGGGAATGGTTTAGTTTGGAGGGGCATTGCTTTTTATTTTGGTCGGCACAACATCGAAGGCCGAAGGGCCTGTTCTGTGCTGTAATGTTCTATGTTCTAATGCCCTGTCTGCTGCAATAGTAGATGCGTCAAATTTGGTGGTGTTTAAGAGGTTAGTAGATAAGTTTATGGACGAAAAGGGAATGGTTTAGGTTAGAGGGTCATTGCTTTTTCCTAATTGGTCGGCGCAACATCGAAGGCCGAAGGGCCTGTTCTGCGCTATAATGTTCTATGTTCTGTGATGAAGAATCATTCGACCTGAAATTTTGGAATGATTTTATTCAGAATCGGAATCTCTCTTAACGAGGAGCCAATGGCAATGTCTGTGACTTACCAGGTTTGACAGCCAATCAAGATGCTGTCACCAGGTCGTACATGGACGGATAACGGTGATTTCCGGTCCTCCGATAGGTAAAGGTGATGACAGTTACACTCAGACAGAGTGACACATCTGTTATCCTGTACCAATAAACCCTGAGGAGAACAAATCGAGAGAGAATTGAGCCGACGGGAGAGATGGACAGAGAATCCCATGGTTTACTCAGGGACTCGTGCTCAGACTGTTCACTAAAATAGTCAACTATTCAAAGTCTTTACCAAAAGTATGACCAAAACAGCACTGTGGCACATGTAGGAAAATAAACAGAGAAACTAGAAACAGGAGTAGGCCATTCAACCCTTTGATTGGTGAAGATAGTAATGGAAATAATGCTGAGTCGTTATGCTGAGTGTAGAATGATGGAGGTACTACACTAATGGTTGCCACACTACCAGAAGGATGTGGAGGCTTTGGAGTGAGTACAGAGAAGGTTTACCAGGATGTTGTCTGGTATGGAAGGCATTAGCTATGAGGAGAGATTGAATAAACTTCCTATCTATTCCTCTCAACATATTATAAACCTCTATCAGGTCACCCCTCATTGTTCATCTCTCCAGGAGGAAAAGACCGAGTTCCCTCAATCTATCCTCATAAGGCATGCCCCCCAATCCAGGCAAGATCTTTGTAAATCTCCTCTGCACCCTTTCAATAGCTTCCACATCTTTTCTGTAGTGAGGCAACCAGAACTGCGCACAGTACTCCAAGTGGGGTCTGACCAGGGTCTTATACAGCTGCAGTATTATCTCCTGATCCTGATTAGAGGGTCACTGCTTGTTCCTAATTGGTCGGCGCAACATCGAGGGCCGAAGGGCCTGTTCTGCGCTGTAATGTTCTATGTTCTATGATCCCTAAACTCAATCCCTCGATTGATAAAGGCCAGTACACCATATGCCTTCTTAACCACATCCTCTACCTGTGAGGCTGATTTAACCCTAACCCTAACCGTCTACACTGCAAAGAGTCTTACCCTTGATATTGTACTCCTTCATCCCATTGGATCTGCCAAAATGGACCACTACACATTTATCCACGTTGAAGTCCATCTGCCTCTTCTCCACCCAGTCTTGCATGCCATCTATGTCTCGCTGCAACTTCTGACATCCCTCCAGACTATCCACAACACCACCGACCTAACATCTCCTCCCTATACAAACCCCTTATCCCAGAGATATTCCAGTCGATGTTTGCGTAGTCATACACAGAAGAGAGAAAACAGTAATAAATGCTAGCGAGAAATTGAGACAAAGCTTGGGAGACTATTTTGAAAAATTTGATACTGTGATAACACTTCTTCCTAAGAAACTTCAACAGATTCGGACACAATTAATCGCAGCACACAAGACCTTTGTCAAAGTGGTGCAATAAACAGGGGAAATAGAAAAGAACATTAGAGAAATAAGAGTCACTACCTGGTGGGAAGACCTCTGGAATTGGGATTCAAATGTCCAAATCCACCCATGGGTCCGCATTCTGTCACACCTGGCCGTAATTGGAATCCTACTAATGGCAGTGTACCTAACCATCGTCACATTTAAATTCGCTTGATGGAAGCAGGAATTTCTGCAAAACTTGGACTGAGCAAGGGCTATCCGATATTGGGAGAGGCTCTACAATCAAGAGCCTCTACAATCAAGAGCCTTAATACTCTCCCATGTATATTTAATGTGTACAGTCACTTGTCATTTTGCACTGTTTATTGTGTTGTCGTGTATATACCCAACTGATGTATTATTTCTTTTTTTTGTCCCATCACGACAACTCCGTTATTTCTACATCTCTCCAGGATCTGTTTCCCTATCTGCACCTCAACATCCCTGTCACTATTGGGCGGCTTATAGAAAACACCAAGCAAAGTTATTGACGCCTTGCTGTTTCTAACTTCCACCCACAGAGACTCTGTAGACAGTCCGTCAACGGCATCTTCCTTCTCTACAGCTGTGACACTGTCCCTGATCAACAATGCTACTCCTTTATTTAGATTCATGACCCTAATTTCAGAATCAATTATACAATTTTCCACTGTGATGAAAAATTCTATCATCTTATGTTTGCTCATCCCCAAGCGGTTTTGCACAAATACATGACTAATTATTTCATTCTCATTACACAAAACCTAACCTGGAATGGCCTGTTCTCCAGCTGGCTCCTCATCGTATTAGTCCAGAAAAACTTCTGGCTGTGTCCCCTTGTTCGAGACTCTTCCAATTGTGAAAACACCTCAGTACCCATCCTGTCAGGCCCCTGGGGATTGTATATGTTGGAGTAAGGTCACTCCTCACTCTTCTAAACTCCAAACAATGCAGACCCAGACTATTTAGCCTTTCCTTCTGCAAGGCGTTTGATAAGGTCCCCCATGCAAGACTTCTTGAGAAGGTGAGAAGGCATGGGATCCAAGGGGCTTTGGCCTTGTGGATCCAGAACCGGCTTGCCTGCAGAAGGCAGAGAGTGGTTGTGGATGGGTCTTTTTCTGCATGGAGGTCGGTCATCAGTGGAGTGCCCCAGGGATCTGTTCTTGGACTCTTGCTGTTTGTCATTTTCATAAATGACCTGGATGAGGAAGTGGAGGGATGGGTTAGTAAGTTTGCCGACAATACGAAGGTCGGTGGTGTTGTGGATGGTCTGGAGGGATGTCTGAAGTTGCAGCGGGACTTGGACAGGATGCAAAACTGGGCGGAGAAGTAGCAGATGGACTTCAACACGGATAAATGTGTAGTGGTTCATTTTGGCAGGACCAATGGGATGAAGGAGTACAATATCAAGGGTACGAGTCTTAGCTGTGTTGAAGAGCAGAAGGATTTTGGGGTCTGGGTCAATAGGACTCTTAAATCGGCCTAGCAGGTGGAGGATGTGGTCAAGAAGGCATATGGTGTATTGGCCTTCATTAATCGAGGGATTGAGTTTAGGAATCAGGAGGTAATGCTGCAACTTTATAAGACCCTTGTCAGACCCCACTTGGAGTACTGTGTGCAGTTCTGGTCGCCTCACCATAGGAAGGATGTGGAAACTATTGAAAGGGTGCAGAGATTTACAAGGATGCTGCCTGGATTGGGAGGCATGCCTAATGAAGATAGGTTGAGGGAGCTGGGACTCTTCTCCCTGGAGAGATGAAGGTTGAGAGGCGACCTGATAGAGGTTTATAAAATGTTGAGAGGAATAGATAGGGTGGATTCTCAAAGGCTATTTCCCTGGGCTGAAATGGTCGCTACAAGAGGACACAGATTTAAGGTGCAGGGAAGCAAGTAGGGGTAGATGTTAGGGGTAGGTTTTTCAATCAGAGGGTGGTGAGTGAATGGAATCGGCTGCTGTCAGTGGTGGTAGAGGCGAATGTGCTGGGGTCTTTTAAAAGACTTCTGGATGAGTATATGGGATCTAATGGGATTGGGGGTTATAGATAGGTCTATGGCTTGGTAAGTATAGATGTGATCGGCGCAACTTGTGGGCCAAAGGGCCTGTTTGTGCTGTAGTGTTCTATGTTCTATGTTCCTGATAGGACAAGCTACTTAACTATTTAAGTCCCATTTTCCAACAAATCAATTGCTAAAAGCAAATGTGGACAAAAATTCGATGCCTATTATTTTTAACAAGCAACTGAAGGAAAACCGGATCAATGAAGAAAAGCAGCTTTTACTCTTGAAGCAGTTTGCGAGTGACAAATGTGAGTTCTGAATCAGTCGTGGAAAGTGGCTGAAGATTGAAAAGTCCAAATGGTAAATCTGCAGAATTAAATTTGATAAAAGTTTAATCTTCGGGTAAAATTTGACAAAATTAAATCACCGCAAGTTTTATGAAGCACTGGGAAGAATAGAACATAGAACAAAACAGCACAAACAGGCCTTTCGGCCCACGAGTTGCGCCAATCACATCTATGGTTTGTTTAGCAAGGGAATTGTTGGTTTATTAGAATAATTGGATGAATTCCAATTAAAAGCAAAATGAATGAACTGTTAGAAATTGGTGATGAAAAGAGTGATGAGATTTTTCAACTTGGAAGCAAAATGGAGAAAATGAAAGAGAGGATTGTGGCTGTGGTATGTCCCAGTTCCAAAACTGATCCTGAGAATAAAAAAGCATTCCATAATTCAGCAAGGAACTGATTAATCAGCCTCAGAAAGAGACAATACTGGATATTAACAAGTGCCAACAAAAGGGACTGAAAGTGAAAACAAAAGCACTTTCAGGTCAATGAGCAGAGACACTGATTTACAAATGTTTGTCAGCATTAACACACAAGTATAGCAGGTGCAATCCAGAAAGATAAAGGTCCAGTGAATGAAGCTCACAGTGTGAGAAGCAACACAGGAGAATTTCTGAGAACAGCATGGAGGATGTTTTAGAACATAGAACATAGAACATTACAGCACAGAACAGGCCCTCCGGCCTTCGATGTTGCGCCGACCAATATAAAAAGCAATGCCCCTCCAAACTGAACCATTCCCTTCTCTTCCATATACTTATCAACTAACCTCTTAAATGCCACCAAACCTGGCGCATCTACAACTGCTGCAGGCAGGGCATTCCACTCTCGAACCACCCTTTGGGTAAAGAATCTACCTCTGATATCCGTCCTATAACTATCACCCCTTAATTTAAAGCTGTGTCCCCTCGTGCTAGCTTTCTCCATCCTAGGAAAAAGGCTATCACTGTCCACCCTATCTAACCTCTAATCATCTTATATGTTTCGATTAGGTCCCCTCTTAGCCGCCTCCTTTCCAACAAAAACAACCTCAAATCCCTCAGCCTCTCTTCATAAGACCTGCCCTCCATACCAGGCAACATCCTGGTAAACCTCCTCTGTACCCTCTCCAATGCCTCCACATCTTTCTTATAATGTGGGACCAGAACTGCACACAATACTCCAAGTGCGGCCGCACTAGAGTTTTGTACAGTTGCAACATGATGTTGCGGCTCTGAAATTCAATCCCCCTACCAATAAAAGCTAAGACTCCGTATGCCTTCTTAACAACCTTATCGACTTGACTGCCTACGTTCAGGGATCTATGCACAAATACACCAAGATCCCTCTGTTCATCAACACTATTAAGAATCCTACCATTAGCCCTATACTCTACACATTTATTATTCCTGCCAAAGTGCATTACCTCACACTTTTCCACATTAAACTCCATTTGCCACTCTCGGCCCAGCTCTGCAACTTGTCCAAGTCTCTCTGCAAACTATAACACCCCTCTTCACTATCTACCACTCCTCCGACTTTGGTGTCATCCGCAAATTTACTAATCCATCCTTCAATACCCTCATCCAGATCATTATAAAAATTACAAACAGCAGGGGCCCCAAAACAGACCCCTGAGGTACACCACTTGTCACCGAACTCCACGATGAATATCTCCAATCAACCACCACCCTCTGTCTTCTATCTGCTAGCCAATTCCTAACCCAATTAGCTAAATCACCCTCTATCCCATGCATCTGCATTTTCTGCAGAAGTCTTCCATGGGCCACCTTATCAAACGCCTTACTAAAGTCCATATATACCACTAGACCTATACTCTACACATTTGTTATTCCTGCCAAAGTGAATTATCTCACACTTTTCCGCATTAAACTCCATTTGCCACCTCTCGGCCCAGTTCTGCAAATTGTCCAAGTCTCTCTGCAAACTATAACACCTCTCTTCACTATCTACCACTCCTCCGACTTTAGTGTCATCCGCAAACTTACTAACACATCCTTCAATACCCTCATCCAGATCATTTATAAAAATTACAAACAGCAGGGGCCCCAAAACAAGATCCCTGAGGTACACCACTTGTAACCGAACTCCATAATGAATAATTTCCATCAACCACCACCCTCTGTCTTCTATCAGCTAACGAATTCCTAATCCAATTAGCTACATCACCCTCAAGCTCATACATCTTCATTTTCTGCAGAAGCCTTCCATGGGGCACCTTATCAAACGCCTTACTAAAGTCCATATATACCACATCAACTGCCTTACCCCCATCCACCTCTTTGGTCACTTTTTCAAAAAACTCAATAAGGTTAGTATTGACCTACCCTTCACAAAATCATGCTGACTATCCCCAATCAATTCATTTCTCCCTAAATAACTATAAATCCTATCCCTAATAATTCTTTCCAATACTTTGCCCACAACAGAAGTAAGACTCACCAGCCTATAATTCCCAGGAAAGTCTCTATTCTATTTAGCTTTTATTGGTAGGGGGATTGAATTTCGGAGCTGCAGCATCATGTTGCAACTGTACAAAACTCTAGTGCGGCCGCACTTGGAGTATTGTGTGCAGTTCTGGTCGCCACATTATAAGAAAGATGTGGAGGCATTGGAGAGGGTACAGAGGAGGTTTACCAGGATGTTGCCTGGTATGGAGGGCAGGTCTTATGAAGAGAGGCTGAGGGATTTGAGGTTGTTTTCGTTAGAAAGGAGGCGGCTAAGAGGGGACCTTATTGAAACATATAAGATGATTAGAGGTTTAGATAGGGTGGACAGTGATAGCCTTTTTCCTAGGATGGAGAAAGCTAGCACGAGGGGACACAGCTTTAAATTAAGGGGTATGAGTTATAGGACGGATATCAGAGGTAGGTTCTTTACTCAAAGAGTGATTAGGGAGTGGAATGCCCTGCCTGCAGCTGTTGTAGATGCGCCAAGTTTGGTGGCGTTTAAGAGGTTAATTGATAAGTATATGGAAGAGAAGGGAATGGTTTAGTTTGGAGGGGCATTGCTTTTTATTTTGGTCGGCACAACATCGAAGGCCGAAGGGCCTGTTCTGTGCTGTATTTTTCTATGTTCTATGTCTATTCCCCTTCTTGAACAATGGGACCACATTCGCTATCCTCCAGTCTTCCGGCACTATACCCGTAACCAACGACGACCTGAAGATCAGAGCCAGAGGCTCTGCAATCGCCTCTCTCGCCTCCCAGAGAATCCTAGGGTAAATCCCGTCCGGCCCAGAGGACTTATCTAACTTCAAACCCTCAGGTTTTGGGTGGCATCCGTCTCATGGTTTCAGAGTGTAGTGTGTCTGACTGCAGCTTCCCTGTTTGTTTAAAGGGACTGTGTACTGACTGAGAATGTGAGAGGAGAAGATAGGTTTTGTGACTTGTGTCTTCCTTACAAATCTGTCGCAATCTGGGATGAAGGAATATTATAAAGTCATCATATTTTACTGCTTAATAAATCTTTTATACTTTTGATAAATGTTCAAGGGTGGCACATGGTTAACATTGCTGCTTCACAGCGCCAGAGACCCAGTTTGAATCTTGGATTGTGTCACTGCCTATATGGAGTTTGCACATTCTCCCTGTCTCTACGTGGGTTTCCTCTGGGTGCTCCAGTTTCATTGGCAATACTAAATTGACCCTAGTTTCAGGGGGATTAGCAGGGTAAATACGTGGAATTCCAGGGATAGGGTGGGATTGCTGTCTGTGAAAGCTTAATAGGCCGAATGGCTCCTTCTGTACTGCAGGTATTCTCTGATTCGATCAGCTGATTTCTGTGACTCTGCTCAGTAACTGTCCTCTATCTTGCTGAAAAAGTAAAAGTTAGGAGCCATCAATCTGAGTTGAATTTTGATATTTGACTTGTTCAGTAATAACTCCAACTAGGATCATAACACATGATATTTCTCCTTGAAATCCATGTAGTGAGCTGATATTAGACTCCTAGTTTTGAGATGTTCTTGTACTTTTCCCATTAGTGGAGATACAGAGACAGACAGACCAAGAAGATGGAATCTGTATGGGTCGAATTAAGAAACAAGGGGCAAAAATCAATGATGGTAGTGGTATACAGACCACCAAACTGTGATAATATTGGGAAAAACATTAAAGAAGAATTCAGAGATCATTGTTAAAGGAACCTCTGTGCTTTTGGACGACTTTAACCTGCATATAGATTGGCACAGTCAAATCAGTCACAGAACAATAAAGGAGGGATTTCTGGAGTGTTTACGGGATGGATATCTGGAGTAATATGCTGAGGAACCAATAAGGGATCAGGCCATCTTGGACTGATATTGTGCAACGAGAAAGGATTAGCTGGGAAGCTAATTGCGAGAGAAGCCTTGGGGATGAGTGACCAGGACATGGTAGAATTCTTTGTCAGGGTGGATAATGATGTAGTTGATTCTGAGACCAGGGTCCTGAATCTCGATAAAGGGAACTATGATGACCCCAACTGTTCACATTATATATTAATGATTAGAAAGAGGGAACAGAATGTATTATCTTCAGATTTGCTAATGATACAAAGTTGGGTGGGAGGGTGAGGAGGATGTAGAGATGCTTCAGAGTGATTTGGGCAGGCTGAGAGTGTGGATATCTGTAGGGCAGGTGAAGTATAATGTGGATAAATGTGAGGTTATCCCCTTTGGTAGCAATAATGGGAAGACAGATTATTACTTGCAAATTGAGAGAGATGGATACACAGCAAGGCCTTGGGGTCCTCCAGCATCAGTCACTGAAAGTAAGTGCACAGGGATAGCAGGGAGTAAAAAAGGCAAATAGTATGTTGGCCTTCATGAGAAAACAAGAACATAAGAAATAGGAGCAGGAGTAGGCCATCCTATATTGGATTTGGTATTGGGTAATGAACCAGACCAGGTGTTAGACTTGGAGGTGGGTGAGCACTTTGGTGATAGTGACCACAATTCGGTTACGTTTACCTTAGTGATGGAAAGGGATGGGCACGTACCGAATAACAGTAGTTATAGCTGGGGGAAAGGTAATTATGAGGCTATTAGGAGAGATTTAGGATGCATAGGGTGGAGCAGGAAATTGCAGGGGCTGGGGACATCTGAAATGTGGAGCATATTTAAGGAACAGCTTCTGCATGTCCTTAATGAATATGTACCTGCCAGGCAGGGAGGAAGTGGTCGAGTGAGGGAACCATGGTGTACTAGGGAAGTTGAATCTCTGGTGAAGAGGAAGAAGGAGGCTTATATAATGATGAGACGTGAAGGCTCAGTTAGGGCAATGGAGAGCTATAAATCAGCCAGGAAGGAGCTAAAGAGGGAGTTGAGAAGAGCTAGAAGAGGACACGAGAAGACTTTGGCGGATAGGATTAAGGAGAATCCTAAAGCTTTTTACAGGTATATAAATAATAAAAGATTGGTTAGGGCAAGATTAGGGCCAGTCAGAGATAGCAGTGGGAAGTTGTGCGTGGAGCCTGAGGAGATAGGAGAGACACTGAATGAGTATTTTTCGTCAGTATTCACGCAGGAGAAAGACAATGTTGTCGGGGAGAATACTGCGATACTGGGCAGGATTGAGGTTCATAAGGAGGAGGTGTTAGCGAATCTTGAGGGTATGAAAATTGATAAGTCCCCTGGGCCAGATGGGATTTACCCCAGGATTCTCTGGGAGGCTAGAGAGGAGATTCCAGAGCCTTTGGCTTTGATCTTCATGTCGTCGTTAGCTACAGGTATAGTGCCGGAAGACTGGAGGATGGCAAATGTTGTCCCTTTGTTCAAAAAGGGGAGTAGGGACCATCCTGGAAATTATAGACCGGTGAGCCTGACTTCTGTTGTGGGCAAGGTCTTGGAAAGAATTATAAGGGATAGGATTTATAAGCATCTAGAGAGAAATAAATTGATTAGGGATAGTCAGCACGGTTTTGTGAAGGGTAGGTCATGCCTCACAAACATTATTGAGTTTTTTGAGGAGGTGACCAAAGAGGTAGATAAGGGTAAGGCAGTTGATGTAGTGTATATGGATTTTAGCAAAGCATTTGATAAGGTTCCCCATGGTAGGCTACTGCAGAAAGTGCAGATGCATGGGATTGAAGGTGATTTAGCAGTTTGGATTAGGAATTGGCTAGCTGATAGAAGACAGAGGGTGGTGGTTGATGGGAAATATTCAACCTGGAGTGCAGTTACAAGTGGTGTACCTCAAGGATCTGTTTTAGGGCCACTGCTGTTTGTCATTTTTATAAATGACCTAGATGAGGGTGTAGAGGGTTGGATTAGTAAATTTGCTGACGATACCAAAGTGGGGGGAGTTGTAGACAGCGAGGATGGATGTTACAGTTTGCAGAGGGACGTAGATAGGTTGCAGAGCTGGGCCGTGAGGTGGCAAATGGAATTCAATACGGATAAGTGTGAGGTGATTCACTTTGGTAGGAATAACAGGCATATGAAATATAGGGCTAATGGAAGGACCCTTAATAGTGTTGTTGAGCAGAGGGATCTTGGGGTACAAGTAAGTGAGAGGGGAGTCAACCCCAGGTCATAGTTCATGTGGGGACACATGATATAGGAGGGAGGGGGATATTAAGCAGAAATTTATGAAGTTGGGGTGGAAGCTTGAGGCAAAAAGTGGCAGAGTGGTTATCTCTGGACTCTTGCCTGTGCCAAGGGATAGTTTAGAGAAGAATAGAGAGAGGGAATGTTTGAACTCGTGGCTGCAGGGATGGTGCAGGAGGGAGGGGTTCAGGTTCCTGAACAATTGGGACTCATTCTGGGATAGGTGGGACCTCTACAAGAGAGATGGTCTACACCTGAACCAGAGGGGAACTAATATCTTGGGGGGAAAATTTGCTAAGGCTATGCAGGGGGCTTTAAATTGATTCGGGGGGG
>JAGIQG010000007.1:632350-820370 GCA_024679065.1 Sphyrna mokarran | reverse complement strand
ACCAAGCCTCTCTTACTCGTCCATTTCCTCCCTGCCTGACAGGGACATACTTATCAAGGACTCTCAGCAGCTGCTCCTTGAATAAGCACCACATTCCAGATGTTCCCAGTCCCTGTAGTTCCCTAGTTCCCTGTGTAGTTCTGGTCGCCACATTATAAGAAAGATGTGGAGGCATTGGAGAGGGTACAGAGGAGGTTTACTAGGATGTTGCCTGGTATGGAGGGCAGGTCCTATGAAGAGAGGTTGAAGGATTTGAGGTTGTTTTCGTTAGAAAGGAGGCGGCTAAGGGGGGATCTTATTGAAGCATATAAGATGATTAGAGGTTTGGATAGGGTGGACAGTGATAGCCTTTTTCCTAGGATGGAGAAAGCTAGCACGAGGGGACACAGCTTTAAATTAAGGGGTATGAGTTATAGGACGGATATCAGAGGTAGGTTCTTTACTCAAAGAGTGATTAGGGAGTGGAATGCCCTGCCTGCAGCTTTTGTAGATGCGCCAAGTTTGGTGGCGTTTAAGAGGTTAGTTGATAAGTATATGGAAGAGAAGGGAATGGTTTAGTTTGGAGGGGCATTGCTTTTTCTTTTGGTCGGCACAACATCGAAGGCCGAAGGGCCTGTTCTGTGCTGTATTGTTCTATGTTCTATGTTCTATTTAGAACCCGACCATTGTCCACTGGCTCCACACACAAATACCCTGTCCTCAAGAGGCTTCCTCTTTCCCTAGTTATCCTTTTACCCTTAATATACATTGTGGAATGCCCTGCCTGCAGCTGTTGTAGATGCGCCAAGTTTGGTGGCGTTTAAGAGGTTAATTGATAAGTATATGGAAGATAAGGGAATGGTTTAGTTTGGAGGGGCATTGCTTTTTATTTTGGTCGGCACAACATCGAAGGCCGAAGGGCCTGTTCTGTGCTGTAATGTTCTATGTTCTATACTCGTAAAACAGCTTTTACTTTAACTGCCTTTTTCTTCCTTAAATTCCTTTCTGAGTTCCCTCTTGCACATTCTATTCTCCTCCAGGACTTTTGCTGGTTTGTGCCCTCTATGTCTGCCATAAGCCATTCTATTTTTAACATAGAAACATAGGACAGTGCAGCACAGTACAGGCCCTTCGGCCCTCAATGTTGTGCGAAGTTACATCTGAACCCAAGATCAAGCTATCAAACTTCCTAACTTTCTGGTGTGCTCGATTTGCCTACCCAACAATCGCTTGAAAGTTCCTAAAGTGTCTGATTCCACTATCACAGCAGACACTGTATTCCACACCCCAATCACTCTCTGAGGGAAGACTCTATCTTGGACGTCCATCCCATATCTCCAACCACAAAAAAAAATCACCAGGGGGAAAAAATTGGACCTCTCAGGGACAAAGGCGGGGAATTTTACTTAGAACCCAAGGGAATAGGGGAGATCCAAAATGAATAATTTGCATCAGTGTACACAAAGGAGAGGAAGGTGTTGACTGTGAGTGTTTCAGAGGGAGGTGTTGACCCATTAGAGAGAATTTCCATTACAAGGGAGGAAGTGTTAGGTTTTTTTTTTAGGGAACATTAAAACTGACAAATCCCCAGGGCCTGATGACATCTATCCTAGACTGCTCACAGATACAAGAGATGAAATTGCTGAGCCTCTGACAGAGATCTTTGTCTCTTCACTGGGCACAGTTGAGATCCCTGAGGATTGCAGGATAGCAAATGTGGTCCCGTTACTTAAGAAGGGTAGCAGGGATAATCTGGGTAATTATAGGCCGGTGAGCTTGACACCCATGGTAGGGAAATTGTTGGAGAGGATTCTTAGAGATAGGATGTATGCACATTTAGAATGGAACAATCTTTTTAGAGTTAGACAGCGTGGCTTTGTAAGAGGGAGATCATGCTTTACAAATTTGGTAGAGTTTTTTGAGGAGGTGACAAAAACAGTCAATAAAGGAAGGGCGTGGTTGTCATCTATATGGATTTCGTAAGGTGTTTGACAAAGTCCCTCATGGCAGATTGGTTAAGAAGACTAAAGCTCATGGGATACAAGGAGAGGTGGCTAGATAGGTAGAGAACTGGCTTGGCCACAGAACACAGAGGATATTAGTTGAAGGATCTTTTTCTGGCTGGAGGTCTGTGACCAGTGGTGTTCCACAGGACTTTGTACTGGGACCTCTGCTATTTGTGATATATATAAATGATCTGGAAAAAGGTATAACCGGTGTTATGAGCAAGTTTGCAGATGATACGAAGATGGCTGGATTTGCGGAAAGCGATGAACATTGTCAGAGATTACAGCAAGATATAGATAGGCTAGAAAATTGGGAGGAGAAATGGCAGGTAGAATTTAATCCAAATAAATGTGGAGTGATGTATTTTGGAAGAACTAATGTAGGGGGGAGCTTTATATAGAAAAGTTGCTCCTTCATCAATATTATCCCACAATACTCAGGGATTACTGGATTTGTTGGTGCCATCCTTTTTCTTTGTTGGAACATGTTGACCCTGTACTCTCCTTATTTCCATCTTGAATATGTCCCAATTGTTCTGTCACAGATTTATTTAAGTATCTATTCCCAGCCCACTCTGGCTTAATCACATGATCTGATACAGAAAGAGTCTGTTATTTTCACTGACATTGGTATTCTTGTGCTGATGAATGCAGGATGAAAACATGGAAACATAGAACAGTACAGCACAGTACAGGCCCTTCGGTCCTCAATGTTGTGCTGAGCTATGTCTGAACCAAAGATTAAGCTATCTGACTCCCTATCATTGTGGGGTGCTCCATGTGCCTATCCAATAACTGCTTGAAAGTTCCTAAAGTGTCCGACTCCACTATCACAGCAGGCAGTCTATTCCACACCCCAACCACTCTCTGAGTGAAGAATCTACCTTGGACATCCCTCCTATATCTCCCACCATGAACCTTATAGCTATGTCCTCAGTAACAGCTACATCCACCCGAGGAAACAGTCTCTGCATGTCCACTCTATCTATCCTCCTCATCATAGAACAGTACAGCACAAACGGGCCCTTCAGCCCACAAGTTGCGCCAATCTAGGCCATAGAACTATCTATGACCCCCAATCCCAATAGATCCCATATACTCATCCAGAAGTCTTTTAAAAGACCCCAGCAAGTTCACCTCCACCACCACCGACGGCAGCCGATTCCATTCACTCACCACCCTCTGAGTGAAAAACTTGCCCCTAACATCTCCTCTGTATTTGCTTCCCTGCACCTTAAATCTCTGTCCTCTCATAGCGATCATGTATGTGTCAATAGATCCCTGAAAGTAGGCAGTCAAGTGGATAAAGTTGTTAAGAAGGCTTATGGAGTCTTAGCTTTTATTGGTAGGGGGATTGACTTTAGGAGCCGCAGCGTCATGTTGCAGCTGTACAAAACTCTAGTGCGGCCGCACTTGGAGTATTGTGTGCAGTTCTGGTCGCCACATTATAAGAAAGATGTGGAGGCATTGGAGAGGGTACAGAGGAGGTTTACCAGGATGTTGCCTGGTATGGAGGGCAGGTCCTATGAAGAGAGGTTGACGGATTTGAGGTTGTTTTCGTTAGAAAGGAGGCGGCTAAGAGGGGATCTTATTGAAGCATATAAGATGATTAGAGGTTTAGATAGGGTGGACAGTGATAGCCTTTTTCTAGGATGGAGAAAGCTAGCACGAGGGGACACAGCTTTAAATTAAGGGGTATGAGTTATAGGACGGATATCAGAGGTAGGTTCTTTACTCAAAGAGTGATTAGGGATGGGAATGCCCTGCCTGCAGCTGTTGTAGATGCGCCAAGTTTGGTGGCGTTTAAGAGGTTAATTGATAAGTATATGGAAGAGAAGGGAATTGTTTAGTTTGGAGGGGCATTGCTTTTTATTTTGGTCGGCACAACATCGAAGGCCGAAGGGCCTGTTCTGTGCTGTATTGTTCTATGTTCTATGTTCTATGTTCTATTTCAGCCCTGGGAAATAGCCTTTGAGAATCTAAGGCGTTTTTGTGGACGCAGATGGGAGTTGCGGATGGTGGTATGTCTCCCTGGAGCTGGGATTCGGGATGTCTCTGGACACGTCCCGGACATCCTGAAAGGGGAGGGTGAGGAACTGGAAGTTGTAGTACATATAGGTACTACTGACATAGGCAGGAAGAGGGAAGTGGACATGAAAAGGGATTATAGGGAACTGGGTAGGCAGCTGAGAGGAAAGCGAAGGTAATAATCTCAGGATTGCTGCCTGCACCTCGGGAGAGTGAGAGCAGGAATAGTATGAGGTGGAGGTTGAATACATGGCTGAGGGACTGGAGCAGGGGGCAGGGATTCCGGTTCCTGGATCATTGGGACCTCTTTAGGGGCAGGTGTGACCTGTACAGCAAAGACGGGTGGCACCTGAATCCCAGGGGGACTAATATCTTGGCGGGAAGACTGGCTAGGGCTACTGGGGGGACTTTAAACTAGAAAGGTTAGGGGGAGGGAATAGTGATGTGGAGACTGGGAGCAAGGAAGTTAGCTCCCAGGTAGGGAAGGACTCTAGGCAGGATGAGAGGCAGGTTAGACGAGTGGGGGAGAAGGGAAATGTCCAGTCTGAGGGACTGAGCTGTGTCTATTTTAATGCCAGGAGTGTAGTAAATAAGGTGGATGAACTTAGGGCGTGGATTGCTGCTTGGGATTGTGATGTGGTGACCATTACAGAGGCTTGGATGTCTCAGGGACAGGACTGGGTACTACAGGTCCCGGGATTCAGATCCTTCAGGAAGGACAGGGAGGGAGGCAAAAGAGGTGGTGGAGTGGCACTGTTGATCAGGGACAGTGTCATGGCTGCAGAGAAGGTGGATACCGAGGAGGGAATGTCTACGGAGTCTCTGTGGGTGGAAGTTAGGAATAGCAAAGGTCGGTGACGTTGCTGGGTGTATTCTATAGGCCGCCCAATAGTGACAGGGAAGTTGAGGTGCAGATAGGGAAACAGATACTGGAGAGATGTAGAAATAACAGAGTTGTTGTGATGGGAGACTTCAATTTCCCAAACATCGACTGGAATATCCCAAGGGTAAGAGGTTTGGATGGGGAGGAGTTTGTTAGGTGTGTTCAGGAGGGTTTCCTGACACAGCACGTGGACAAACCTACGAGAGGAGAGGCTGTACTGGACCTGGTACTAGCTAATGAACCAGGACATGTGATGGATCTCTCGGTAGGAGAGCATCTTGGGGATGGAGATCATAATTCTATGTCCTTCACCCTTGCATTGGAAAAGGATAGGATCAGGCAGGCTAG
Source organism: Sphyrna mokarran (assembly GCA_024679065.1). Lineage (NCBI taxonomy): Eukaryota > Metazoa > Chordata > Chondrichthyes > Carcharhiniformes > Carcharhinidae > Sphyrna > Sphyrna mokarran. The sequence goes on along the minus strand of JAGIQG010000007.1, from coordinate 815,126 downwards.
GAAGGTGTTTGTCTGGAATAAGGGGAAATATGAAGACATCAGGCAGATGTTGGGGGCGAATAAACTGGAAGGAGGTGTTCTTGGGGAAAAGCACAGAAGGAAGGTGGCAGATATTCAAGGAATGCTTGTCTGGAGCTTTGCACGACAACGTCCCGGTGAGACAAGGAGGTTTTGGTAGGACGCGGGAACCGTGGTGCACGAAGGCTGTGGTGAACATAGTCAGGAAGAAAAGAAAGGTGTATAAAAGGTTCAAAGAGCTAGGAGATGTTGGGGATCTAGAGAAGTATAAGGCTTATAGAAGAGAGCTTAAAAAGGAAATTAGGAGAGCCAGAGGGGTCATGAGAAGGCCTTGGCTGGTAGGATTAAGGAGAATCCCAAGGCCTTCTACAAATATGTGAAAAGTAAAAGGATGAGAAGAGAAGGGATAGGACCTATAAAAGGTAAGGGGGAAAAGTCTGTATGGAACCGGAAGAAATGGCAGAGGTGCTTAATGAGTACTTTGCCTCAGTATTCACGGTGGAAAGTGATCTGGGAGGATGCACTACAAGTTTGCGGCAGACTGAAAAGATTGAGTACGTAGATATTAAGGAAGCGGATGTGTTAGAACTTTTAAATGCTATCAAGATAGACAAGTCTCCGGAACCAGATGGGATGTACCCCAGGTTATTGTGGGAGGTGAGGGATGTCATTGCAGAGCCCCTGGCGATGATATTTGCATCGCTGATGGAGACGGGAGAGGTTCCGGAGGATTGCGGATGTGGTCCCTATTTTCAAGAAAGGGAACAGGGATAGTCCTGGAAATTACCGACCGGTGAGTCTGACCTCAGTGGTTGGTAAGCTGATAGAGAGGCTTCTGAGGGACAAGATTTACGAATCTGGAGAAGTTTAGGTTGATTAGAAATAATCAGCATGGTTTTGTAAAAGGAAGGTCGTGTCTTACGAGCTTAATTGAGTTCTTCGAAAATGTGACTGAACACATTGACGAAGGAAGAGCAGTGGACGTGGTGTATATGGACTTCAGCAAGGCATTTGACAAGGTCCCACATGCAAGACTTCTTGAGAAGGTGAGAGGCCATGGGATCCAAGGGGCTTTGGCCTTGTGGATCCAGAACTGGCTTGCCTGCAGAAGGCAGAGGGTGGTTGTGGATGGCTCTTTTTCTGCATGGAGGTCGGTCACCAGTGGAGTGCCCCAGGGATCTGTTCTAGAACCCTTGCTGTTTGTCATTTTCATAAATGACCTGGATGAGGAAGTGGAGGGATGGGTGAGTAAGTTCGCCGATGACACGAAGGTCGGTGGTGTTGTGGATGGTCTGGAGGGATGTCAGAAGTTGCAGCATGACATCGACAGGATGCAAGACTGGGCGGAGAAGTGGCAGATGGACTTCAACGCGGATAAATGTGTTGTGGTCCATTTTGGCAGATCCAACGGGATGAATGAGTACACTATCAAAGGTAGGAGTCTTAGCTGTGTGGAAGAGCAGAGGGATCTTGGGGTCCGGGTCCATAAGACTCTCAAATCGGCCTCCCAGGTGGAGGATGTGGTTAAAAAAGCTTACGGTGTACTGGCCTTCATTCATCGAGGGATTGAGTTCAGGAGTCAGGAGGTAATGCTGCAGCTTTATAGGACCCTTGTCAGACCACACTTGGAGTACTGTGCGCAGTTCTGGTCGCCTCACTATAGGGAGGACGTGGAAGCTATTGAAAGGGTGCAGAGGAGATTTACAAGGATGTTGCCTGGATTGGGAGGCATGCCTTATGAAGACAGGTTGAGGGAGCTGGGACTGTTCTCCCTGGAGAGACGAAGGTTGAGAGGCGACCTGATAGAGGTTTACAAGATGTTGAGAGGAATAGATAGGGTGGACTCTCAGAGACTATTTCCCAGGGCTGAAATGGTCGCGACGAGAGGGCACAGATTTAAGGTGCAGGGAAGCAAGTACAGAGGGGATGCTAGGGGAAAGTTTTTCACTCAGAGGGTGGTGAGTGAATGGAATCGGCTGCCGTCGGTGGTGGTCGAGGCGAACTCGCTGGGGTCTTTTAAAAGACTTCTGGATGAGTATATGGGATCCAATGGGATTGGGGGTTATAGATAGGTCTATGGCTGGGTAGGTTTTGATGTGTTTGGCACAACTTGTGGGCCGAAGGGCCTGTTTGTGCTGTAGTGTTCTATGTTCTAATCCACCCTATCTATTCCTCTCAACATTTTATAAACCTCTATCAGGTCGCCTCTCAGCCTTCGTCTCTCCAGAGAGGAGTCCCAGCTCCCTCAACCTATCTTCATAAGGCCTGCCACCCAATCCAGGGGAACATCCTTGTAAATCTCCTCTGCACCCTTTCGATAGCTTCCACATCCTTTCTGTAGTGAGGCGACCAGAACTGCACACAGTACTCCAACTGGGGTCTGACAAGGGTCTTATAAAGTTGCAGCATTACCTCCCGATTCCTAAACTCAATCCCTCGATTAATGAAGGCCAGTATACCATATGCCTTTTTGCCCACTTCCTCCACCTGCGAGGCTGATTTAAGAGTCCTATGGATCCGGACCCCAAGATCCTTCTGCTCTACAACACAGCTAAGACTCCTACCCCTTATATTGTACTCCTTCATCCCATTATTCCTGCCAAAATGGACCACTACACATTTATCCACGTTGAAGTCCATCTGCCACTTCTCCGTCCAGTCTTGCATCCTATCTATGTCCCGCTGCAACTTCAAACATCCCTCCAGACCATCCACAACACCACCGACCTTGTATCGTCGGCGAACTTACTAACCCATCCCTCCACTTCCTCATCCAGGTCATTTTTGAAAATGACAAACAGCAGGGGTCCCAGAACAGATCCCTGGGGCACTCCACTGGTTACCGACCTCCATGCAGAAAAAAGACCCATCCACAACCAGTGTCTGCCTTCTGCCAGCAAGCGAGTTCGAGATTCACAAGGCCTAAGTCCCTTGGATCCCATGCCCTCTCACCTTCTCCAGAAGCCTTGCATGGGGGACCTTATCAAATGCCTTACTAAAGTCCATGTACACTACGTCCACCGCCCTTCCTTCGTCAATGTGTTCAGTCACATTTTGAAAGAACTCAACTAGGCTCGTAAGGCAAGACTTGCCCTTGACAAAACCATGCTATTTCTGATCATTCTAAACTTCTCCAGATGCTCATAAATCTTGTCCTTCAGAAGCCTCTCCATCAGCTTACCAACCACTGAGGTCAGACTCACCGGTCGGTAATTTCCAGGACTATCCCTGTTCCCTTTCTTGAAAATAGGAACCACATCCGCAATCCTCCAGAACCTCTCCTGCCTTCAAGTTGTGCCAATCATATCCATACCTAGCAGGCCTATCTATAACTCTCAATCCCATTAAATCCCATGTACTCATCCAGAAGTCTTTTAAAAGACCCCAGCAAGTTCACCTCTACCACCACCAACGGCAGCCAATTCCACTTACTCACCACCCTTTGAGTGAAGAACTTACTCCTAACGTCTGCTCTATACTTGCTTCCCAGCACTTTAAACCTGTGTCCTCTCATAGCGACCATTTCAGCCCTGGGAACTGGCATCCGTGTATCCACTCTATCTATTCCTCTCAACATCTTATAAACCTCTATCAGGTCGCCTCTCAACTTTCATCTCTCCAGGGAGAAGAGACCTAGCTCTCTCAACCTATCCTCATATGGCATGCCTCCCAATCCATGCAACATCCTTGTAAATCTCCTCTGCACCCTCTCAATAGCTTCCACATCCTTCTTGTAGTGAGGCAACTAGAACTGCGCATAGTACTCCACGTAGGGTTTGATAAGAGTCTTACAAAGAACCCCAAGATATCTCTGTTCCTCCACATTCCTTAGCTTTTCTCTGTTAGCTTTTATTGGTAGGGGGATTGAATTTAGGAGCCGCAGCATCATGTTGCAACTGTACAAAACTCTAGTGCGGCCGCACTTGGAGTATTGTGTGCAGTTCTGGTCCCCACATTATAAGAAAGATGTGGAGGCATTGGAGAGGGTACAGAGGAGGTTTACCAGGATGTTGCCTGGTATGGAGGGCAGGTCTTATGAAGAGAGGCTGAGGGATTTGAGGTTGTTTTCGTTAGAAAGGAGGCGGCTAAGAGGGGACCTTATCGAAACATATAAGATGATTAGAGGTTTAGATAGGGTGGACAGTGATAGCCTTTTTCCTAGGATGGAGAAAGCTAGCACGAGGGGACACAGCTTTAAATTAAGGGGTATGAGTTATAGGACGGATATCAGAGGTAGGTTCTTTACCAAAGGAGTGATTAGGGAGTGGAATGCCCTGCCGCAGCTGTTGTAGATGCGCCAAGTTTGGTGGCGTTTAAGAGGTTAATTGATAAGTATATGGAAGAGAAGGGAATGGTTTAGTTTGGAGGGGCATTGCTTTTTATTTTGGTCGGCACAACATCGAAGGCCGAAGGGCCTGTTCTGTGCTGTAATGTTCTATGTTCTATGTTCCTTGGAACCCTGCTGTTCAGCCTGTTAATCTGCATTCAAATTTGTCCTACCAAAATGAATTACATCACATATATCAGAGTTAAACTCTGTCTGCCATTTTTCAGACCAGCTCTGCATCCTATCAATGTTTCTTTGCAGTCTACAACAGCCCTCCACCTTATCCACTACTCCACCAATCTTGGTGTCATCAGCAAATTTACTAACCCACTCTTCAGCCCCCTCTTCCAAGTTATTGGTAAAAATCACAAATAGCAGAGGACCCAGCACTGACCCCTGTGGTACACCGCTGGTAACTGGCCTCCAGTCTGAAAATATTTTCTCCACCATCACCCTCTGTCTTCTACGACATTGACTGGTTGACTCAAGTCGGATGCAGTGAGCTTGAGGAAGAGTTCTTGGAATGCTTGGAATCCAAAGCCCCTTGGATCCCATGCCCCCTCACCTTTTCAAGAAGTCTTGCTTGGGGGACAAAGAAAAACGAGAAGAACAAAACAGCACGGGAAACAGACCCTTCGGCCCAACAAGCCCGCGCCGCCACCTTGATGTTCCCACTTCTACCCGTGATCCCTGTCTATGTTTATAGATCTATGCATTGAAACCAAATTTGAGACAATTTAGGGACCTTATCAAATGCCTTGCTGAAACCCATGTAAACCATGTCCACTGCCCTTCGTTCGTCAATGTGTTCAGTCACTTTTTCAAAGAACTCAATTAGGCTCATAAGGCACGATCTGCCCTTAACAAAGCCGTGTTGACTATTCCTGATCATATTGAATTTCTCTAAATGCTCATAAATCCTGTCCCTCAGAATCCTCTCCATTAACTCACCGACCACTAAGGTCAGACTCACTGGTCGGTAATTGCCTGGGCTACCCCTATTCCTCTTCTTGAAAATAGGCACCACAGCCGCAATCCTCCAATCTTCCGGAACCTCTCCCGTCTCCATTGACAATGCAAAGATCATCGCCAGGGGCTCAGCAATCACTTCCCTCACTTCCCACAGTAGCCTGGGGTACATCCCATCCGGTCCCAGCGACTTATCTATCTTGATAGAATTTAAAAGTTCCAACACATCTTCTTTCTTAATGTCCACATACTCAATCTTTTTAGTCCGCCACAAACTTGCAGTACAACCTGTCAGAACATTTTCCACTGTGAATACCGAGGCAAGCACCTCTGTCATTTCTTCCGGTTCCACACAGACTTTTCCTCCTTCATCTTTTATAGGTCCTATTCCTTCACATGTAGATGCGCCAAGTTTGGTGGCGTTCTTCTGTTGTAGATGCGCCAAGTTTGGTGGCGTTTAAGAGGTTAGTTGATAAGTATATGGATGAGAAGGGAATGGTTTAGTTAGGAGGGGCATTGCTTTTTATTTTGGTCGGCACAACATCGAAGGCCGAAGGGCCTGTTCTGTGCTGTATTGTTCTATGTTCTATGTTCTACATCTCATCCTTTTACTCTTCACATGTTATAGAATACCTTGGGCTTCTCTTTAATCTTACCTGCCAAAGCCTTCTCATGACCCCTTCTGGCTCTCCTAATTTCCTTTTTAAGCTCCTTTCTACAAGCCGTATACTCCTCTAGATCCTTAACATCTCCTAGTTCTCTGAACCTTCTGTACATCTTTCTTTTCTTCCTGACTAGGTTCATCATAACCTTTGTGCACTACGGTTCCCCTGACCTACCAAAACCTCCCTGTCTCATTGGAACGTTGTCATGCAGAGCTCCAGACAAACATTCCTTGAAAATCCACCACCTTCCTTCAGTACTTTTCCCCAAGAACACCACCTTCCAGCTTACTTTTCCAATTTTCTGCCTGATGTCTTCATATTTCCCCTTACTCCAGATAAACACCTTCCTTTCCTGCCTGATCCTATCTCTTTCCAACGTTATTGTGAAGGAGATAGAATTATTATCACCATTCCCGAGATGCTCTCGAGAGACCCGACACCTGTCCTGGTTCATTAGCTAGCACCAGGTCAAGTACAGCCTCTCCTCTCGTAGGTTTATCCAAGTGCTGTATCAGGAAACCCTCCTGAACACACCTAACAAACTCCTCCACATCCAAACCCCTTAGCCGAGGGATATTCCAGTCGATGTTTGGGAAATTAACGTCTCCCATCTCAACAACTTTGTTCTTAGTACACCTGTCCAGGATCTGTTTCCCTATCTGCACCTCAACATCCCTGTCACTATTGGGCAGCCCATAAAATTACATCCAGCAAAGTTATCGACCCCTTCCTGTTCCTAACCTCCACCCACAGAGACTCCGTAGACATAGACCATAGAACACTACAGCACAAATAGGCCATTCAACCCACAAGTTGTGCCGATCATATCAGTACCTACCAGGCCACAGAACTATCTGTAACTCCCAATCCCATTAAATCCCACATACTCATCCAGAAGTCTCTTAAAAGAACCCAGCGAGTTCACCTCTACCACCACTGATGGCAGCTGATTCCATTTACTCACCACCCTCTGAGTGAAAAACTTACCTCTAACATCTCCTCTGTACTTGCCCCCCAGCACTTTAAACCTGTGTCCTCTCGTAGCAACCATTTCAGCCCTGGGAAATAGCCTCCGAGAATCCACTCTATCTATTCCTCTCAACATCTTATAAACCTCTATCAGGTCGCCTCTCAACCTTCATCTCTCCAGGGAGAAGAGACCTAGCTCTCTCAACCTATCTTTATAAGACATGCCTCCCAATCCAGGCATCATCCTTGTAAATCTCCTCTGCACCCTCTCAATAGCTTCCACATCCTTCCTATAGTGAGGCAACCAGAATTGCACACAGTACTCCAGGTGGGGTCTGATAAGGGTTTATAAAGTTGCATCCCTCCACAGTGCCCACCTTCTCTACAGCCTACTCCTGCTCCTCTTTCTTATAGAACATAGAACACTAGAGCATCAACAGGCCCTTCAGCCCACAAGTTGCACCGATCATATCCGTACCTACCAGACCTATCTATAAATCTCAATTCCATTAAATCTCATGTACACATCCAGAAGTCTTTTAAAAGACCCCAGCGAGTTCACCTCTATCACTATCAACGGCAGCTGATTCCACTCACTCACCCCTTCTGAGTGAAAAGCTTACTCCTAACATCTCCTCTGTACCTGCTCCCCAGCACTTTAAATCTGTGTCCTCTCATAGTGACCATTTCAGCCCTGGGAAATAGCCTCCGAGAATCCATCCTATCTATACCTCTCAACATTTTATAAACTTCTATCAGGTAAATTATGCTTTTATGATACAGCCAGTTACTTATCTAATTGGCCAAATTTCCTTCTATGCCCCATCTTCAAATCTTCATGAGCCTACCATGGGGAACCCTATCAAATGCCTTACTTAATCCATGTATAGAACATAGAACATAGAACATTACAGCGCAGAACAGGCCCTTTGGCCTTCGATGTTGCGCCGACCAATTATGAAAAAAAAGCAACGACCCTCTAACCTAAACCATTCCCTTTTCATCCATAAACTTATCTACTAACCTCTTAAATGCCACCAAACTTGGTGCATCTACAACTGCAGCAGGCAGGGCATTCCATACCCTTACCACCCTCTGCGTAAAGAACCTACCTCTGACATCCGTCCTATAATTACCACCTCTTAATTTAAAGCTATGTCCGCTCGTGCTAGCTTTCTCCATCCTAGGAAAAAGGCTATCACTGTCCACCCTATCTAAACCTCTAATCATCTTATATGTTTCAATAAGGTCTCCTCTTAGCTGCCTTCTTTCTCAAAAACAACCTCAAATCCCTCAGCCTCTCCTCATAAGACCTGCCCTCCATACCAGGCAACATCCTGGTAAACCTCCTCTGCACCCTCTCCAATGCCTCCACATCTTTCTTATAATGGGGACCAGAACTGCACACAATACTCCAAGTGCGGCCGCACTAGAGTTTTGTACAGTTGCAACATGATGTTGCGGCTCCGAAATTCAATCCCCCTATCAATAAAAGCTAAGACTCCATATGCCTTCTTAACAACCTTATCGACTTGATTGCCAACTTTCAGGGATCTATGCACATATACACCAAGATCCCTCTGTTCTTCAACACTATTAAGAGTTCTACCATTAGCCCTATACTCTACACATTTGTTATTCCTGCCAAAGTGAATTACCTCACACTTTTACAACATCAACTGCTCTGCCTTCATCCATACACTTAGTTACCTCCTCAATCAAATTTGTGAGGCAGGACTTAACCCCTCACAAAACCATGCTGACTATCCCGGGTTAAACTGCATCTTTCCAAATGGTCATAAATCCTATCTCTCAGAGTCCTTTCCATGAACTTACTAACCACCGAAGTAAGACTAACTGGCCTATAATTACCAGAGTCATTCCTATTACCTTTCTTGAACAGAGGAACAACATTTGCCACTCTCCAGAGCTCCGGCACAATCCCTGTTGACAGTAAGGACCCAAAGATCAAAACTAAAGACTTTGCAATCTCATCCCTTGCCTCCCAATGTATCCTAGGATGGATCCCATATGGCCCATGGGACTTATCGACCCTCAGGTTTTTCAAAATTGCTAACACATTTTCCTTCAGAACATCTACCTCCTGCATCCTATCAGCCTGTATCTCACACTCATCCACAGAAACATGGTTCCTCTCCTTAGTGATCACTGAAAAAAAGTATTCATTCAATGCCTCACCTACTTTTGTGACTCCATGTATAAGTTCCCACTGCTATCCTTGAGCAGTCCTAACCTCAGCCTGGTCATTCTTTTATTTCTCACATAAGAGTAAAAAGCCTTGTGGTTTTCTTTTATCCGACCTGCCAAGGACTTCTCATGCCCCTTCCTAGCTCTCCTAAACCCTTTCTTCAACTTATTCCTAGCTACCCCGTAACCTTCAAGTGAACCAATTGAACCTGGTTTTCTTATCCTTACATACACTTCCTTTTTCCTCTAAACAAGTCATTCAACTCCTTTGTGAACCATGGTTCCCTCACTCAGCCATTTCCTCCCTGCCTGACAGGAACATACCTATCAAGGATTCGCAATATTTGTTCCTTGAACAAGCTCCACTTTTTGTTTCTGCCCATACCTGACAGTTTCTGTTCCCATCTTATTCTCCCTAATTCTTACTTAATCACATTATAATTACCGCTGCCCCAATTATAAACCTTGCCCTGCTGTGTGACCCTATCCCTCTCCATTGTAATAATGAAGGACACCAAATTGTGCTCACTATCTCCAAAATGCTCTCCCACAAACAAATCTAACACTTGGCCCGGTTCATTACCCAGTACCAAGTCCAACGTGGCCCCACCTCTTGTCGGTTTATCCACATATTGTGTGAGGAAACTCTCCTGCACACACTGTACAAAAAGTATCCCATCCAAACTATTCGACCTATAAAGGTTCCAATCAATATTTGGAAAGTTAAAGTCACCCATGATAACTACCCTGTGACCTCCACACCTATCCATAATCTGCTTTGCCATTTCCTCCTCCACATCTCTATTACTATTTGGGGGCCTATAGAAAATTCCTAACAACGTGACCGATCCTTTCCTATTTCTAACTTCAGCCCATATTACCTCAGTGGGCAGATCCCCCTCGAAATGTCTTTTAGCAGCTGTGAAACTATCCTTGATTAACAATGCTACTCCTCCATCTCTTTTACCACCTTCCCTACTCTTACTAAAACATCTATAGCCCAGAACTGCCAACAACCATTCCTGTCTCTGTTCTAACCATGTCTCTGTAATGGCCACAACATCATAGAACATAGAACATAGAACACTACAGCACAGAACAGGCCCTTCGGCCTTCGATGTTGCGCCGACCAATTATGAAAAAAGCAATGACCCTCCAAACTAAACCATTCCCTTCTTTTCCATAAACTTACCAAATAACCTCTTAAACGCCACCAAACTTGGCGCATCTACAACTGACTCAGGCAGGGCATTCCACTCCCTAACCACCCTCTGGGTAAAGAACCTACCTCTGATATCCGTCCTATAACTCATACCCCTTAATTTAAAGCTGTGTCCCCTCGTGCTAGCCTTCTCCATCCTAGGAAAAAGGCTATCACTGTCCACCCTATCTAAACCTCTAATCATCTTACATGTTTCAATAAGGTCTCCTCTTAGCTGCCTTCTTTCTAATGAAAACAACCTCAAATCCCTCAGCCTCTCTTCATAAGACCTGCCTTCCATACCAGGCAACATCCTGGTAAAACCTCCTCTGTACCCTCTCCAATGCCTCCACATCTTTCTTATAATGCGGGGACCAGAACTGCACACAATACTCCTAGTGCGGCCGCACTAGAGTTTTGTACAGTTGCAACATGATGCTGCGGCTCCTAAATTCAATCCCCCTACCAATAAAAGCTAAGACTCCATATGCCTTCTTAACAACCTTATCGACTTGACTGCCTACTTTCAGGGATCTATGCACAAATACACCAAGATCCCTCTGTTCATCCACACTATTAAGAATCCTACCATTAGCCCTATACTCTACACATTTATTATTCCTGCCAAAGTGCATTACCTCACACTTTTCCACATTAAACTCCATTTGCCACCTCTCGGCCCAGCTCTGCAACTTGTCCAAGTCTCTCTGCCAACTATAACACCCCTCTTCACTATCTACCACTCCACCGACTTTAGGGTCATCTGCAAATTTACTGATCCATCCCTCAATACCCTCATCCAGATCATTTATAAAAATTACAAACAGCAGGGGCCCCAAAACAGACCCGAGGTACACCACTTGTAACTGAACTCCACGATGAATATCTCCCATCAACCACCACCTCTGTCTTCTATCCGCTAGCCAATTCCTAATCCAATTAGCTAAATCACCCTCTATCCCATACATCTGCATTTTCTGCAGAAGCCTTCCATGGGAAACCTTATCGAACGCCTTACTAAAGTCCATATATACCACATCAACCGCCTTACCCCCATCCACCTCTTTGGTCACTTTTTCAAAAAACTCAATGAGGTTAGTAAGGCACGACCTACCCGTCACAAAACCATGCTGACTATCCCCAATCAATTCATTTCTCTCTAAATAACTATAAATCCTATCCCTAATAATTCTCTCCAATACCTTGCCCACAACAGAAGTAAGACTCACTGGCCTATAATTACCTGGAAGGTCTCTCTTCCCCTTCTTAAACAATGGGACCACATTCGCTATCCTCCAGTCCTCCGGAACCACACCCGTAACGAACGACGACCTGAAGATCAGAGCCAGAGGCTCTGCAATCGCCTCTCTTGCCTCCCAGAGAATCCTAGGGTAAATCCCGTCCGGCCCAGGGGACTTATCCAACTTCAAACCCTCGAGAATTTCTAGCACATCCTCCCTATCTACTACAATACTTCCCAATTTGCAACCCTGTACATCAGTGTTCTCCATAGCTACATTTCCAGCACTCTGCGTGAATACCGAAGAGAAGTATTTATTCAGTGCCTCACCAATCTCTTCAGGCTCCACGCACAACTTCCCACTGCTGTCTATGACTGGCCCTAATCTTGCCCTAAACAATCTTCTATTCTTAACATATCGAAAGAAAGCTTTAGGATTCTCCTTAATTCTATCAGCCAACATCTTCTCGTGTCCCCTCTTAGCTCTCCTCAATTCACTTTTTAGCTCCTTCCTGGCTAATCTATAGCTATCCATTGCACTAACTGAGCCTTCAAGCCTCATCCTGACATAAGCCTCCTTTTCCTTCTTAACCAGCAAATCAACTCTTTTCGTACACCAAGGCTCTCTTACTCGTCCATTTCCTCCCTGCCTGACAGGGACATACTTATCAAGGACTCGCAGCAGCTGCTCCTTGAATAAGTTCCACATTTCAGATGTTCCCAGTCCCTGTAGTTTCCTAGTCCAATCTATGCACCCTAATTCTCTCCTTATGGCCTCATAATTACCCTTCCCCCAGCTATAACTACTGCACCCAGCTTCATGCCTATCTCTATCCATCGCTAAGGTGAACGTAACCGAATTGTGGTCACTATCACCAAAATTTCACCAACTTCCAAGCCTAACACCTGGTCTGGCTCATTGCCCAGCACCAAATCCAATGTAGCCTCACCTCTAGTTGGCCTATCTACATATTGAGTCAAAAAACCCTCCTGCACACTTTGTACGAAAACTGACCCCTCTAACGAGCTAGAGCTATAGCTATTCCAATCAATATTAGTAAAGTTAAAGTCCCCCATAACAATTACCCTATTACTTTCACTCCTGACCAGAATTGACTTTGCAATCCTTTCCTGAACCTCTCTAGAACTTTTAGGAGGTCTATAAAAGACTCCCAACAGGGTGACCTCTCCTCTCCTGTTTCTAATCTCAGCCCATACTACCTCAGCAGACAAGTCCTCATCAAACTTCTTTTCTGTCACTATGATACAGTCTTTGACTAATAATGCCACTCCTCCCCCCCTTCTACCTCCTTCTGTACTCCGACTAAAGCATTTGAACCCCGGAACCTGCAACATCCATTCCTGTCCCTGCTCTACCCAAGTCTCTGAAATGGCCACAACATCGAAGTTCCAGGTACTGGAAGAGCAGTGGACGTGGTGTACATGGACTTCAGCAAGGCATTTGACCAGGTCCCACATGCAAGACTTCTTGAGAAGGTGAGAGGCCATGGGATCCAAGGGGCTTTGGCCTTGTGGATCCAGAACTAGCTTGCCTGCAGAAGGCAAAGGGTGGTTGTGGATGGCTCTTTTTCTGCATGGAGGTCGGTCACCAGTGGAGTGCCCCAGGGATCTGTTCTAGGACCCTTGCTGTTTGTCATTTTCATAAATGACCTGGATGAGGAAGTGGAGGGATGGGTGAGTAAGTTCGCCGATGACACGAAGGTCGGTGGTGTTGTGGATGTCTGGAGGGATGTCAAACGTTGCAGCAGGACATCGACAGGATGCAAGACTGGGCGGAGAAGTGGCAGATGGACTTCAATGCGGATAAATGTGTTGTGGTCCATTTTGGCAGATCCAACGGGATGAATGAGTACACTATCAAAGGTAGGAGTCTTAGCTGTGTGGAAGAGCAGCGGGATCTTGGGGTCCGGGTCCATAAGACTCTCAAATCGGCCTCCCAGGTGGAGGATGTGGTCAAGAAAGCTTACGGTGTACTGGCCTTCATTCATCGAGGGATTGAGTTCAGGAGTCAGGAGGTAATGCTGCAGCTTTATAGGACCCTTGTCAGACCACACTTGGAGTACTGTGCGCAGTTCTGGTCGCCTCACTATAGGAAGGACGTGGAAGCTATTGAAAGGGTGCAGAGAAGATTTACAAGGGTGTTGCCTGGCTTGGGAGGCATGCCTTATGAAGACAGGTTGAGAGAGCTGGGACTGTTCTCCCTGGAGAGACGAAAGTTCAGAGGCAACCTGATAGAGGTTTACAAGATGTTGAGAGGATAGATAGGGTGGACTCTCAGAGACTATTTTCCCGGGCTGAAATGGTCACGACAAGAGGGCACAGATTTAAGGTGCAGGGAAGCAAGTACAGAGGGGATGCTAGAGGAAAGTTTTTCACTCAGAGGGTGGTGAGTGAATGGAATCGGCTGCCGTCGGTGGTGGTCGAGGCGAACTCGCTGGGTGCTGGAAATGTAGCTATGGAGAGCACTGAGGTACAGGGTTGCAAATTGGGGAGTATTGTAGTAGATAGGGAGAATCTGTTAGAAATTCTCGAGGGTTTGAGGTTGGATAAGTCCCCTGGGCCGGACGGGATTTACCCTAGGATTCTCTGGGAGGCAAGAGAGGAGATTGCAGAGCCTCTGGCTTTGATCTTCAGGTCCTCGTTGGTTACGGGTGTGGTTCCGGAGGACTGGAGGATGGCGAATGTGGTCCCATTGTTTAAGAAGGGGAAGAGAGTCCTTCCTGGGAATTATAGGCCAGTGAGTCTTACTTCTGTGGTGGGCAAGGTATTGGAGAGAATTATTAGGGATAGGATTTATAGTTATTTAGAGAGAAATGAATTGATTGGGGATAGTCAGCATGGTTTCGTGAAGGGTAGGTCATGCCTTACTAACCTCATTGAGTTTTTTGAGAAAGTGAACAGAGAGGTGGATGGGGGTAAGGCGGTTGATGTAGTATATATGGACTTTAGTAAGGCGTTTGATAAAGTGGCCCATGGAAGACTTCTACAGAAAATGCAGATGTGTGGAATAGAGGGTGATTTAGCTAATTGGATTAGGAATTGGCTGGCAGATAGAAGACAGAGGGTGGTGGTTGATGGGAGATATTCATCGTGGAGTTCGGTGACGAGTTGTGTGCCTCAGGGGTCTGTTTTGGGGCCCCTGCTGTTTGTGATTTTTATAAATGATCTGGATGAGGGTATTGAGGGATGGATCAGTAAATTTGCAGATGATACTAAAGTTGGTGGTGTGGTAGATAGTGAAGAGGGGGGTGTTAGTTTACAGAGTGACTTGGACAAGTTGCAGAGCTGGGCCGAGAGGTGGCAAATGGAGTTTAATGTGGAAAAGTGTGAGGTAATCCACTTTGGCAGGAACAATAAATGTGTAGAGTATAGGGCTAATGGTAGGGCTCTTAATAGTGTTGAGGAACAGAAGGATCTTGGTGTATGTGGCAATAGATCCCGGAAAGTAGGCAGTCAAGTGGATAAAGTTGTTAAGAAGGCTTATGGAGTCTTAGCTTTTATTGGTAGGGGGATTGAATTTAGGAGCCGCAGCATCATGTTGCAACTGTACAAAACTCTAGTGCGGCCGCACTTGGAGTATTGTGGGCAGTTCTGGTCCCCACATTATAAGAAAGATGTGGAGGCATTGGAGAGGGTACAGAGGAGTTTTACCAGGATGTTGCCTGGTATGGAGGGCAGGTCTTATGAAGAGAGGCTGAGGGATTTGAGGTTGTTTTCGTAGAAAGGAGGCGGCTAAGAGGGGACCTAATCGAAACATATAAGATGATTAGAGGTTTAGATAGGGTGGACAGTGATAGCCTTTTTCCTAGGATGGAGAAAGCTAGCACGAGGGGAAACAGCTTTAAATTAAGGGGTATGAGTTATAGGACGGATATCAGAGGTAGGTTCTTTACTAAAAGAGTGATTAGGGAGTGGAATGCCCTGCCTGCAGCTGTTGTAGATGCGCCAAGTTTGGTGGCGTTTAAGAGGTTAATTGATAAGTATATGGAAGAGAAGGGAATGGTTAGTTTGGAGGGGCATTGCTTTTTATTTTGGTCGGCACAACATCGAAGGCCGAAGGGCCTGTTCTGTGCTGTATTGTTCTATGTTCTATGTTCTATGTTCTTTTAAAAGACTTCTGGATGAGTATATGGGATCCAATGGGATTGGGTGTTATAGATAGGTCTATGGCTGGGTAGGTTTTGATGTGTTCAGCACAACTTGTGGGCCGAAGGGCCTGTTTGTGCTGTAGTGTTCTATGTTCTATGTACTGGTCGAAGGTGCTAGTTCCTCCACCTTATTACGAATACTTCTTGCATTAAAGTATAGTCCCAAGACAGATTCATAGTCCCAAGTACCAATCCACGCTCCAAGTTCACCTACCTTATTCCTGATGCTCCTTGCATTGAAACAGATACACTTCAACCCACCATCCTGTCTACCTGTACACTCCTATAACCTTGATATCTTAGAACATAGAACATAGAACATCTTCCTCAGTATCTCATGATCCTCAACACTACAGTTTATTTTCCCATCTCCCCGACAAATTAGTTTAAACCACCCCAAGAGCCATAGCAAATTTCCCTCCAAGGGTATTAGTGCCTGTCTGGTTCAGCTGCAAACCGTCCTGTTTGTACACGTCCCACCTTCCCCAGAGAGTGCTCCAATTATCCATGTAAATGAAACTCTGCACTCTCTCAGTTCTTCAACTCACTAGTACATGGCACTGGCAACAAATCAGAGATGACAACATGCTTTGTCCTGGCTCTCAGCTTCAATCCTTGCTCCCTAAATTCCTGTTTTAAATCCCCGTCCCATCTCCGACCTACGTCGTTGGTCCCGATGTGCATCATGACCTGCGACTGATCCCCCTTCCCCTTAAGGATCCTGAAAACACGCTCTGAGACATCACGGACCCTTCCACCCAGGAGGCAACATACCATCCGTGAGTCTCCTTTGCTGCCGCAGAACCTCCTATCTGTCCCTCTAACCATTGTGTCCCCAATTACTATTGTTCTCCTGCCCTCCTCCCTTCCAGTCTGAGCCACAGGGACAGATTCAACAGTGATGTTTTCAGTAATGTCCAGTTCTAAACGGGGCTGTTTAGCTTTGCAGCACATTCTGTGGGCGTCAGCCATCTCCTGTCACCTTCTTCCTAATTCTACCACCCTGATCCCATGTCCATTCCCATTTCTCAAACCCCATCCTCTCTGAGTGAGCAACTAGTTCCATAGTCAATCTGCTCACCTTCGCACTCAGTCTGGTTACACAATCTGGAATCAACCATTTGTCCTTTGCAAAGTTTCCTGGGAAGAGCCATCCGATATCGATGCTGTACTGGAGAAATGCAGGAACAGTCTGACCACTCACTCCACACACCCATCTCACAGTGCGCTGGGGGAAAAAAACACAGAATAAAACATTCAATACAACACAGTGTGACAGAGACAGCCACATAGAGAGAGAGGCTGGCAGACAGACAAACCGAGAGAAAAGGCAGGAAATAATTAGACAGGAGAGGCAGAGAAAGAGATGGCAAGGGAAGGAATGAGTGAGAGACAGTAAAGGACAGAGAGAAGGAAGGAGGCTAATCACATTTTCTTTTTATTAGTCTCTTTATGAACCATACCAAAGTTGCAGGATGGGTGATGTGTTATGGGAACTCCAGATGTCACTGCAATCCATGGTAATTAAAAAGCTTAAAAAAGCTTAAAAAGGAAATTAGAAGAGCCAGAAGGGGTCACAAGAAGGCTTTGGCGGGTAAGATTAAGGAGAATCCCAAGGCATTCTATAAATATGTGAAGAGTAAAAAGATGAGAAGAGAAGGGATAGGACATATAAAAGGTGAAGGGGGAAAAGTCTGTGTGGAATCAGAAGAAATGGCAGAGGTGCTTAATAAGTACTTTGCCTCAGTATTCACAGTGGAAAGTGATCTGGGGGGTTGTACTACAGGAATGCGACAAACTGAAAAGATTGACTATGTGGACATTAAGAAAGAGGATGTGTTGGAACTGTTAAATTCCATCAAGGTAGATAAGTCGCTGGGTCCGGATGAGATGTACCCCAGGTTACTGTGGGAGGTGAGGGAAGTGTTTGCAGAATCCCTGGCGATGATCTTTGCGTCGTCCATGGAGACAGGAGAGGTTCCAGAAGATTGGAGGATTGCGGATGTGGTTCCTATTTTCAAGAAAGGGAATAGGGATAGTCCGGAGAATTACCGAACAGTGAGTCCGACCTCAGTGGTAGGTAAGTTGATGGAGAGGATTCTGACGGACAGGATTTATGAGCATTTAGAGAAGTTCAATATGATCAGAAATAGTCAACATGGCTTTGTTAAGGGCAGATCGTGCCTTACAAGAAATACAACAGGTAAGATCGATGAACAGAGAGCCTGGATTACTGCATGGAATTATGATGTAATTGCAATTTTGGAGATATGGTTAAAGGAGGGACAGGATTGGCAGCTTAGCATTCCAGGATATCGTTGTTTTAGACGGGATAAAAGGAAAACCAGTCAGGGTGGGGAGTTGCATTATTGATCAGGGAACAGATCACAGCTGTGTGGAGGGAGGACACATTGGATGGATCTTCGATTGAGGCATTATGGGTGGAGCTCAGGAATAGGAAGGTTGAAACCACAATTTTGGGAGTGTACTATAGACCCCCCCAACAGCTCACAGGATACAGAGGAGCAGTTGTGTAGTTAGATACTGGAAAGGCGTGAAAAAAGCAGAATAGTTGTGATGGGTGACTTTAACTAAGTAGGGATGTGATCAGCGCAACTTGTGAGCTGAAGGGCCTGTTTGTGCTGCAGTGTTCTATGTTCAATGATCCTCTAATGACTGGGACTCCCTTACAGCCAGGGATTTACATATAGAACATCGAACAATACAGCACAAACAGGCCCTTCGGCCCACAAGTTGCGCTGATTATATCCCTACCAACCAGGTCTATCTAGAACACTCAATCCCATTAAATCCCATGTACTCATCCAGAAGTCTCTTAAAAGACCCCAGCAAGTTCGCCTCTACCACCACCAATGGAGCCGATCCCACTCACCCACTACCGTCTGAGTGAAAAACTTACCTCTAATATCTCAAAGAACAAAGAACAAAACAGCACGGGAAAGAGGCCCTTCGGCCCAACGAGCCCGTGCCGCCACCCCGATGTTCCCACCTCTACCAGCGATTCCTGTCCATTTTTATAGATCTATGGATTAAAAACCAAATTTGAGACAATTTAGGGAGAATGTGTTTTGCCAATTAGCCTAAGAGCACATCTTTGGGATGTGGGAGGAAACCGGAGCGCCCGGAGAAAACCCACGCAAGCACGGGGAGAATGCACAAACTCCCACAGACACAGACCCAAATCCATGTATCTGCACAGCACAGCGATAGTCACTGAGTTGTCATGTTGCTCATCAAATAGAACATAGAACATAGAACATTACAGCACAGAACAGGCCCTTCGGCCTTCGATGTTGTGCCGACCAAAATAAAAGCAATGCCCCTCCAAACTAAACCATTCCCTTCTCTTCCATATACTTATCAATTAACCTCTTAAACGCCACCAAACTTGGCGCATCTACAACAGCTGCAGGCAGGGCATTCCACTCCCTAATCACTCTTTGAGTAAAGAACCTACCTCTGATATCCGTCCTATAACTCATACCCCTTAATTTAAAGCTGTGTCCCCTCGTGCTAGCTTTCTCCATCCTAGGAAAAAGGCTATCACTGTCCACCCTATCTAAACCTCTAATCATCTTATATGCTTCAATAAGATCCCCCTTAGCCGCCTCCTTTCTAACGAAAACAACCTCAAATCCTTCAACCTCTCTTCATAGGACCTGCCCTCCATACCAGGCAACATCCTGGTAAACCTCCTCTGTACCCTCTCCAATGCCTCCACATCTTTCTTATAATGTGGGACCAGAACTGCACACAATACTCCAAGTGCGGCCGCACTAGAGTTTTGTACAGTTGCAACATGATGCTGCGGCTCCTAAATTCAATCCCCCTGCCAATAAAAGCGAAGACTCCATATGCCTTCTTAACAACTTTATCCACTTGACTGCCTACTTTCAGGGATCTATTGACACATACACCAAGATCCTTCTGTTCCTCAACACTATTAAGAGCCCTACCATTAGCCCTATACTCTACACATTTATTGTTCCTGCCAAAGTGCATTACCTCACACTTTTTCACATTAAACTCCATTTGCCACCTCTCGGCCCAGCTCTGCAACTTGTCCAAGTCACTCTGTAAACTATAACACCCCTCTTCACTATCTACCACTCCACCACTTTAGTGTCATCTGCAAATTTACTGATCCCAAATGTCCAGGTCAAGCGTACACTACCAATGTGTAAGCAGTAGGATACTCTCAAAAAAGATCCAAGAGCAGCCCTCTCACAAACCATCGCGTGTGTGCCCTTGTTAGACAAACAAGGTGGACCAAAGCACCTGTAGGATAAAAACAAGTACATCAATACATCATCTATTTACACACTTCCCAGGGACTCCCAAGGCTCATGATCCCTATTTTAAATCAGTTTTCTATATCCCTCCCATTCCCATTCTGTTCATGTGCCCCATCTAAGTATCTCTTAAATAACTCCAGAGTACCTTACTTTATCCCTGAAAGTAGGCAGTCAAGTCGAGAAGGTTGTTAAGAAGGCATATGGAGTCCTTAGCTTTATTGGTAGGGGGATTGAATTCGGAGCCGCAACGTCATGTTTGCAAACTGTACAAAACTCTAGTGCGGCCGCACTTGGAGTATTTTGTGCAGTTCTGGTCCCCACTTATAAGAAAGATGTGGAGGCATTGGAGAGGGTACAGAGGAGTTTACCAGACTGTTGCCGGTATGGAGGGCAGGTCTTATGAAGAGAGGCCTGAGGGATTTTGAGGTTGTTTTCGTTAGAAAGGAGAGCGGCTAAGAGGAGACCTTATTGAAACATATAGATGATTAAGAGGTTTAGATATGTGGACAGTGATAGCCTTTTTCCTAGGAGGAGAAATCGCTAGCACGAGGGACACAGCTTTAAATTAAGGGGTGATAGTTTTTTATAGACAGATATCAGAGGTAGGTTCTTTCCCAAGGGTGGTTCGGGAGTGGAATGCCCTGCCTGCAGCAGTTGTAGATGCGCCACGTTTGGTGGTGTTTAAGAGGTTAGTTGATAAGTATATGGAAGAGAAGGGAATGGTTTAGTTTGGAGGGCATTGCTTTTTATATTGGTCGGCGCAACATCGAAGGCCAAAGGGCCTGTTCTGTGCTGTAATGTTCTATGTTCTATGTCTATGTTCTACCTGCCTCCACCACTTTAGTTGGCAGCGCATTCCATACCCCCACCATATCTCCTCTGTACTTGCCCTCCAGCACCTTAAACCTGTGTCTTCTCGTAGTGATCATTTTGGCCCTGGGAAATAGCCTTTGAGAATCTACCCTATCTATTCCTCTCAACATTTTATAAACCTCTATCAGGTCACCTCTCAACCTCTGTCTTTCCAGGGAGAAAAGACCTAGCTCCCTCAACCTATCTTCATAAGGCATGCCTCCCAATCCAGGCAACATCCTTGTTAATCTCCTCTGCACCCTCTCAATAGCTTCCACATCCTTTCTGTAGTGAGGTGACCAGAACTGCACACAGTATTCCAAGTTGGCCCACTCAAGGACATTGAAGGGAGCCACAGGAAATTGGTGAGATCCTTAATGAGTCCTTTGTATTTGTATTCACCAAGGAGAAGTTCATGACATGTTGAAGTGAATGTTACTATATCGAGTCGTTATTCTCATATCCCCATTCCTACCTTTTTGTATAATTTATTGAAGTAATAATTTTGATTAGCTCATTTAAATATCTCCTATTCCATTCTCTATCTTATTCAGTGGGATTAATTTGCAATTTTTGCATGAAGCCAAGTATAGACACAATGGACCAAACAGCCTCTGGATTCTCTGAGGGCACTTCTTAAATCTCACAATTTCCAATCTTGGGATAAGTAGTGACATTCTCCAATTTAGTTAATTTCTCACAATATCTGGATTATTTTCTGTTGTGAGTCAAAGTTTAGTAAACATTGTGTTGTTCCATTTCTCCAATTGTCTGTCATTTAAACCCCAAAATGTTTGTCAAACTCTTTCCAAAGTCGAAAGAACAGGACCATTCAAAGATCGTGAATAAACAGGATCCCATTCACTGCTGTGTGAGCCACATTCTGTGTGAACACCATTCAAACAGCAGGCTGAGGCAAAATAGAGAAGCTTCACTGACCGAGGGCACTGACCTGGACATGGCTGTGTGTAACAGGCTTCCAGTTCTTTCAGCTCTGAGCAGTTCCTGCTGCGATAACCTGTTCCACACGTCTGGGAACAGGAGCTCCATTCTGACCAAATACACCTGTGACCTGCCAATGTACAATATAAAAGAACATAAAAATCTATCAGTCACAATCACAATCTCTCCCAATCTCCGATCTTCCCATAGGCTGTCTTTACCATTTCTGTTTCTTTCTATCCCTCACCCTGCCTTCCATTAATCTCTCACTCTGTCTGTCCCTTCACATATCTCACTTTCTGTCATGTTTATTCTCTTTTGTCCCCCAGTGTTACTTCCTTACTCTCCTTTGTTCTCAGTCTCACACTCACTATCTCCCTCTGATTCTCAGTTTCTTCATCTATTTCTCCCCCCATCATGCCTCCACCATCAGGATGCCCCCTTACCTGGGCAGGCTGGAATGCTGCAGTTCTGGGTTTGAGCACTGAGACCTTCACACACTGAGCCATTGTTGCGAGGTGGAGGGTTGATACAAGCCCTAGTCCGTGTCTGTGACCCCTGGCCGCAGGTAACTGGACAATCTGACCATGGTGACCACGGGGTCCATCCTCCATCCACTAAAGGGTCAGAAGGAGAGAAGAATGAGGTCCAGAGAAGACATACAAAAATCAAAACAAAATTGGATGGGAGAGATACAACTTAGGGGGACAGTGGATATAAAAAAACACTGAAATATCCAATCAGCCATGGTCATATTGAACAATAAATGGCAACCAGCCTGTGACATCCATGTCATATGAATGAATAACAAAAAGGAATTGAATGGTCTACTCTTTTTAATATCAATTACTTGCTGTTATCAGCAATGCACGAAGCATTTGGAACAAAGTGAATGAGCTGACCCCACTTGGAGTATTGTGCTCAGTTCTGGTCACCTCATTATAGGAAGGATGTGGAAGCTATTGAGAGGGTGTAGAGGAGATTTACAAGGATGTTGCCTGGATTGGGCCTTATGACAGGCCTTATGAAGATAGGTTGAGGGAACTAGGTCTCTTCTCCCTGGAGAGACGAAGGTTGAGAGGCGACCTGATCGAGGTTTATAAGATGTTGAGAGGAATAGATAGGGTGGATTCTCGGAGGCTATTTCCTAGAGCTGAAATGGTTGCTACGAGAGGACACAGGTTTAAGGTGCTGGGGGGCAAGTACAGAGGAGATGTTAGAGGTAAGTTTTTCACTCAGAGGGTGGTGAGTGAATGAAATTGGCTGCCATCAGTGGTGGTAGAGGCGAACTCGCTGGGGTCTTTTAAGAGACTTCTGGATGAGTATATGGGATTTAATGGGATTGGGAGTTACAGATAGTTCTATGGCCTGGTAGGTACTGATATGATGGGCACAACTTGTGGGTTGAATGGCCTGTTTGTGCTGTAGTGTTCTATGGTCTATTAAACACCTTACTAAAATTCATGTGTACAACATCAACTGCTCTGCCTTTGTCTACACACTGAGTTACCTCCTCAAAGAATTCAATCAAATTTATGAGGTAGGACTTACCCCTCACAAAACCATGTTGACTATTCCAGATTAAACTGAATCTTTCCAAATGGTCATAAATCCTATTTCTCAGGACCCTTTCCATTAACTTACTGACAACCGAAGTAAGACTAACTGGCCTTTAATTACCACGGTCATTCCTCTTTCCTTTCTTGAAGAGAGAACAACATTTGCCACCCTCCAGTCCTCTGGCACAATCCCTGTGGATAGTGAGGACCCAAAGATCAAAGGGTCCGCAATCTCATCCCTTGCCTCCCAGGGTGAATGAATCACCCTGATCATTCTTTTATTTCTCACACTAGAGTAAAAAGCCTTGGGGTTTTCCTTTATCTGACTCGCCAAGGACTTCTCATGCCTCCTCCTAGCTCTCCTAAGCCCTTTTTTTAAGCTCATTCCTAGCTACCCTGTAATCGTCAAGCGGCTCTACTGAATCTTGTTTTTTCATCCTTACATATGCTTCCTTTTCCCTCTTGACAAGATATTCAACCTCCTTTGTGAACCATGATTCCCTCACTCAGCCATTTCCTCCCTGCCTGACAGGAACATACCTATCAAGGACACACAGTATTTGTTCCTTGAACAAGCTCCACTTTTTGTTTGTGCCCATACCTGACAGTTTCTGTTCCCATCTTGTGCTCCCTAATTCTTGCCCAATCACATCATAATTACCCCTGCCCCAATTATAAACCTTGCCTTGCCGTGTGACCCTATCCTTCTCCATTGCAATAATGAAGGACACCGAATTGTGGTCACTATCTCCAAAATGTCTTCTCCCACAAACAAATCTAACACTTGGCCCGGTTCATTTAAAGCGCAGTACCTAAGTCTAATGTGGCACTACCTCTTGTCGGCTTTCCACATGTTGTGCCAGAAAACACTCCTGCACACACGTACAAAAAGTGTCCCATCTGAAATAATCATAGAATCATAGAACCTACAATGCAGAAGGAGGCCCTTTGGCCCATCGATTCTGCACTGACCACAATTCCCACCCAATCACTACCCTCATATCGGGCCCTGCTACATATTTTACCCACTAATCCCTCTAACCTAAGCATCTAGTACACTAAGGGCAATTGTTAGCATGGCAAATCAACTAACCCACAGATCTTGTGTACTGTGGATGAAACCAGAGCTCTGAGGGAAACCACGCAGACCAAGGAGAAGTGTGCAAACCTAGCTGAACTATAAAAGTTCTAATCAATATTTGGAAAGTTTAAGTCACCATGATACTACCCTTTGACTTGCCACACCTGTCATAAATCTGCTTGCCATTTCCTTCTCCACTCTCTTTACTATTTGGGGCCTATAGAAACTCCTAATAACTGACCAATCCTTTCCTATTTCTAACTTCAGCCAATATTACCTCAGTGGGCAGATCCCCCTCGAAATGCTTTTCAGCAGCTGTTAAACTATCCTTGATTAACAATACTACTCCTCACCTCTTTTACCACCTTCCCTACTGTTATTGAAAACTTAACTCCTACTTAACGTTCTAGGATACAGATTTTTCAAGTGGGATAGAGTTTATATATAGAGGTGGAGAGGTGCGCTACTGTTAAGGGAAAATATCACAGCTGTAATGTGGGAGACACCTCGGAGGGCTATACAGCGAGCAATATGGGTAGAGCACAGGATATGAATGTGTAGTTACAAGTGTTAAGAGAGTTAAGAGTTAAGAGCAACACAGCACGGGAAACAGGCCCTTCGGCCCAACGAGCCCGCGCCGCCGTCATACTATATAGTAGCAAATCCATATCCTATTATATTTAGGTTATTTCTAATATGGAAGACTCTCACTATAGGGACAATTTGTTTCCCAATCAGCCTAGAGCGAATTTTTGGGTTGTGGGAGGAAACCGGAGTGCCGGAGAAAACCCACGCAACCACGGGGAGAACGCGCAAACTCCCGCAGACACCGGCCCAATTCCAAGTGTCTGCATAGCCACATCGATAGTCTCTGAGCTGTCATGGTGCCCTTCAGATGGTCCACATAAAGCACTCATTTACGACATGAGGTACCAGGCAACCCATGAATCAACATCCAAGAGCGTACTCGTACCACCTGCCGAATGCATGCTCAATGTTGGTCAAGTATGGACCGAATTACCTGTGGAAAAAAAGCCGTAGTTAAACAGTCCTAATATATCCTTCTATCTGCATACCGCTCATGTGGCTGTCCAAGAGACCCTTAAACAGCCCCAGCGTGCCTGCTCCCACCACCTTACTCGGCAGTGCATTCCACACCCCACTACCCTTTGTGTGAAAAACTGCCCTCTAATATTCGTCTTATACATAGCCCCCCTCACCCTATGGCCATGACCCCTCGTCCTATCCATTTCTGAAGGTGGAAAAAGTTTACCTCCATTTACTCTATCTATACCCTTATAATCTTATATACCTCTATGAGATCCCCTCTAAGCCGACGTCTTTCAAGGGAAAACAACCCCAGTCTATTTAATCGTTCCTCATAAGACAGTCCTTCCATACCAGGCAGCATCCTGGTAAACCTCCTCTGCACTCTCTCCAAGGACTCCACATCCTTCCGATAGTACGGCGACCAGAACTGGACGCAGTATTCCAAGTGAGGCCTAACCAAGTTCTATACAATTGCAACATCAAACTCCTACTCTTGTATTCTATACCCTTTTTTATGAAAGCTAACATACTATACGCTTTCTTTATCACCTTCTCCACCTGTGAGGACACCTTCAGAGACTTGTGAACCTGCACCCCCAAGTCTCTCTGCGTCTCTATGCTCTGTATAGTTTTACCTTTTATCCTTTAATCTCTTCTACATTTTTTCCGGCCAAAATGCATCACCTCGCATTTATCCGGATTAAATTCTATTTGCCATCTATCTGCCCAGTCTACCAACCTATCTATGTCTGTTGTATTGCCTGGCACTGCTCCTCTGTACCCGCCAATCCAAGCATCTTGGTGTCATCAGCAAATTTGCTGATCTCACCACCTACCCCAACTTCCAAGTCGTTTATGTAGACCACAAATAGAAGAGGACCTATGTACTCTTTTGGGGCTTACACAGGTCACCCATGGGAGATGGAGGAACAGGTATGTAGCGTGTAAAGTGTAAAGTTACAGGTTGTTGTGGTGGGAGGTTTTAACTTCCCCGATATTGACTGGGTCTTATTTCACTGCTTAGCATGGATGGGCAGAGTTTGTAAAGCATTGAGGAGTGGGCTTATGAAACATTATAGACATGAGAACATAGAACAATACAGCACAAACGGGGGGGGGGGGGGGGGGGGGGGGGGGGGGGTGGGGGGGGGGGGGGGGGGGGGGGGGGGGTGGGGGGGGGGGGGGGGGGGGGGGGGTGGTGTAGGGCGCTTCGGCCGCACAAGTTGCGCCGATCTTGTTTGTGTTGTGGGGGGGGTTTGGTGGTTGTTGTTTGTTTGGTTTTTGTTTTATATCTTACCAATCCACAGAGCCTTATCTATAACCCCTATCCTATTTCTTTTCCATATACTCATCCAGAAGTCTTTAAAGGACCCCAGGTGAGTTTGCCTCAGCAACCTCCGACGGCAGTCAGTTCCATTCACTCACCACCCTCTGAGTGAAAAACCTACCCCTGACATCTCCTTCGTATTTGCTTCCTGCCCTTAAATAGAACATAGAACATTGTAGAACAATACAGCACAGAACAGGCCTTCGGCCTTCGATGTTGTGCGACCAAAATAAAAAGCAATGCCCCTCCAAACTAAACCATTCCCTTCTCTTCCATATACTTATCAATTAACCTCTTAAACGCACCAAACTTGGCGCATCTACAACAGCTGCAGGCAGGGCATTCCACTCCCTAATCACTCTTTGAGTAAAGAACCTACCTCTGATATCCGTCCTATAACTCATACCCCTTAATTTAAAGCTGTGTCCCCTCGTGCTAGCTTTCTCCATCCTAGGAAAAAGGCTATAACTGTCCCTATCTAAACCTCTAATCATCTTATATGCTTCAATAAGATCCCCTCTTAGCCGCCTCCTTCTAACGAAAACAACCTCAAATCCTTCAACCTCTCTTCATAGGACCTGCCCTCATACCAGGCAACATCCTGGTTAAACCTCCTCTGTACCCTCTCCAATGCCTCCACATCTTTCTTATAATGTGGGGACCAGAACTGCACACAATACTCCAAGTGCGGCCGCACTAGAGTTTTTGTTACAGTTGCAACATGATGCTGCGGCTCCTAAATTCAATCCCCCTACCAATAAAAGCTAAGACTCCATATGCCTTCTTAACAACTTATCCACTTGACTGCCTACTTTCAGGGATCTATTGACACATACACCAAGATCCTTCTGTTCTCAACAATATTAAGAGCCTACCATTAGCCCTATACTCTACACATTTATGTTCCTGCCAAAGTGCATTACCTCACACTGTTTCCACATTAAACTCCATTTGCCACCTCTCGGACCAGCTCTGCAACTTGTCCAAGTCACTCTGTAAACTATAACACCCCTCTTCACTATCTACCATTCCACCAACTTTAGTGTCATCTGCAAATTTACTGATCCATCCCTCAATACCCTCATCCAGATCATTTATAAAAATTACAAACAGCAGGGGCCCCAAAACAGACCCATGAGGTACACCACTGTCACCGAACTCCACGATGAATATCTCCCATCAACCACCACCCTCTGTCTTCTATCTGCCAGCCAATTCCTAATCCAATTAGCTAAATTGGATTAGATTTGGGATTGGATGTAAATCTGTGTCCTCTCGTGGTGACGATTTTCAGATCGGGTAAATAGTCTCTGAGAGTCACCCTCTATCCCTCTCACCTTTATAAACCTAGTCCAACTAGGTTTTATGTACATAGTCCATACTGGGCCATATGGACGGTATTGGGGAATTGAGCCTAGCCATGTGGTCGATGTTTCAGTAAGCAGTTCGGGAACGTAACCACAATTCGTAAGCATTAAGGAAAAGATAATGTAGTCCTCAATTGAAGGGGTGCTAAATTGGAGAAGGCTAATTCCATGTGAAGGATGTTTTGTAACTTTTAAATTCTGTCGAGATAGATAAGTCGTCGGGACCAGATGGGATGTACCCCAGGTCTTGGGAAGTGAGGGAAGTGATTGCAGATCCTCGCGATGGATCTTTGTATCGTAATGGACATAGCAGAGGTTCAGAGGATTGGAAGAGTGCGGATGTGATTCTATTTTCTGAAGGGGAACATGGAATAGCCTAGGAATTTGCCACCAGTCAGTCGAACCTCTGTGGTTGGTAAATTGTTGGAGAGAACATAGAACATAGAACATAGAACAATACAGCACAGAACAGGCCCTTCGGCCTTCGATGTTGTGCCGACCAAAATAAAAAGCAATGCCCTCCTAACTAAATCATTCCCTTCTCTTCCATATACTTATCAACTAACCTCTTAAACGCCACCAAACTTGGCGCATCTACAACAGCTGCAGGCAGGGAATTCCACTCCCTAATCACTCTTTGAGTAAAGAACCTACCTCTGATATCCGTCCTATAACTCATACCCTTAATTTAAAGTTGTGTCCCCTCGTGCTAGCTTTCTCCATCCTAGGAAAAAGGCTATCACTGTCCACCCTATCTAAACTCTAATTATCTTATATGCTTCAATAAGATCCCCCCTTAGCCTCCTTTCTAACGAAAACAACCTCAAATCCTTCAACCTCTCTTCATAGGACCTGCCCTCCATACCAGGCAACATCCTGGTAAACCTCCTCTGTACCCTCTCCAATGCCTCCACATCTTTCTTATAATGTGGGACCAGAACTGCACACTATACTCCAAGTGCGGCCGCACTAGAGTTTTGTACAGTTGCAACATGATGCTGCGGCTACTAAATTCAATCCCCCTACCAATAAAAGCTAAGACTCCATATGCCTTCTTAACAACTTTATCCACTTGACTGCCTACTTTCAGGGATCTATTGACACATACACCAAGATCCTTCTGTTCCTCAACACTATTAAGAGCCCTACCATTAGCCCTATACTCTACACATTTAGTGTTCCTGCCAAAGTGCATTACCTCACACTTTTCCACATTAAACTCCATTTGCCACCTCTCGGCCCAGCTCTGCAACTTGTCCAAGTCACTCTGTAAACTATAACACCCCTCTTCACTATCTACCACTCCACCAACTTTAGTGTCATCTGCAAATTACTGTCAAATGTCCAGGTCAAGCGTACACTAACAATGTGAAGCAGTTAGGATACTCTCAAAAAAGATCCAAGAGCAGCCCTATCACAAACCATCGCGTGTTGTGACCCTTGTTAGACAACAAGGTGGACCAAAGCACCTGTAGGATTAAAAACAAGTACATCAATATCATCATCTATTTACACACTTCCCAGGACTCCCAAGGCTCATGATCCCTATTTAAATCAGTTTTTATATCCCTCCATTCCCATTCTGTTTCATGTTGCCATCTAAGTATTTCTTAAATAATCCAGAGTACCTTACTTTATCCCTGGAAAGTAGGCATCAAGTCGATAAGGTTGTTAAGAAGGCATATGGAGTCTTAGCTTTTATTGGTAGGGGGATTGAATTTCGGAGCCGCAACGTCTGTTGCAACTGTACAAAATTCTAGTGCGGCCGCACTTGGAGTATTGTGTGCAGTTCTGGTCCCCGCATTATAAGAAAGATGTGGAGGCATTGGAGAGGGTACAGAGGAGGTTTACCAGGATGTTGCCTGGTATGGAGGGCAGGTCTTATGAGGAGAGGCTGAGGGATTTGAGGTTGTTTTCGTTAGAAAGGTGGAGGCTAAGAGGGGACCTTATTGAAACATATAAGATGATTAGAGGTTTAGATAGGGTGGACAGTGATAGCCTTTTTCCTAGGATGGAGAAAGCTAGCACGAGGGGACACAGCTTTAAATTAAGGGGTGATAGTTATAGGACGGATATCAGAGGTAGGTTCTTTACCCAAAGGGTGGTTCGGGAGTGGAATGCCCTGCTGCAGCAGTTGTAGATGCGCCAAGTTTGGTGGCGTTTAAGAGGTTAGTTGATAAGTATATGGAAGAGAAGGGAATGGTTTAGTTTGGAGGGCATTGCTTTTTATATTGGTCGGCGCAACATCGAAGGCCAAAGGGCCTGTTCTGTGCTGTAATGTTCTATGTTCTATGTCTATGTTCTACCTGCCTCCACCACTTTAGTTGGCAGCGCATTCCATACCCCCACCATATCTCCTCTGTACTTGCCCTCCAGCACCTTAAACCTGTGTCTTCTCGTAGTGATCATTTTGGCCCTGGGAAATAGCCTTTGAGAATCTACCCTATCTATTCCTCTCAACATTTTATAAACCTCTATCAGGTCACCTCTCAACCTCTGTCTTTCCAGGGAGAAAAGACCTAGCTCCCTCAACCTATCTTCATAAGGCATGCCTCCCAATCCAGGCAACATCCTTGTTAATCTCCTCTGCACCCTCTCAATAGCTTCCACATCCTTTCTGTAGTGAGGTGACCAGAACTGCACACAGTATTCCAAGTTGGCCCACTCAAGGACATTGAAGGGAGCCACAGGAAATTGGTGAGATCCTTAATGAGTCCTTTGTATTTGTATTCACCAAGGAGAAGTTCATGACATGTTGAAGTGAATGTTACTATATCGAGTCGTTATTCTCATATCCCCATTCCTACCTTTTTGTATAATTTATTGAAGTAATAATTTTGATTAGCTCATTTAAATATCTCCTATTCCATTCTCTATCTTATTCAGTGGGATTAATTTGCAATTTTTGCATGAAGCCAAGTATAGACACAATGGACCAAACAGCCTCTGGATTCTCTGAGGGCACTTCTTAAATCTCACAATTTCCAATCTTGGGATAAGTAGTGACATTCTCCAATTTAGTTAATTTCTCACAATATCTGGATTATTTTCTGTTGTGAGTCAAAGTTTAGTAAACATTGTGTTGTTCCATTTCTCCAATTGTCTGTCATTTAAACCCCAAA
The DNA here is from genome assembly GCA_024679065.1 of Sphyrna mokarran. Lineage (NCBI taxonomy): Eukaryota > Metazoa > Chordata > Chondrichthyes > Carcharhiniformes > Carcharhinidae > Sphyrna > Sphyrna mokarran. The sequence continues at coordinate 783,744 of JAGIQG010000007.1, read as the reverse complement.
ATGTTTGTCAAACTCTTTCCAAAGTCGAAAGAACAGGACCATTCAAAGATCGTGAATAAACAGGATCCCATTCACTGCTGTGTGAGCCACATTCTGTGTGAACACCATTCAAACAGCAGGCTGAGGCAAAATAGAGAAGCTTCACTGACCGAGGGCACTGACCTGGACATGGCTGTGTGTAACAGGCTTCCAGTTCTTTCAGCTCTGAGCAGTTCCTGCTGCGATAACCTGTTCCACACGTCTGGGAACAGGAGCTCCATTCTGACCAAATACACCTGTGACCTGCCAATGTACAATATAAAAGAACATAAAAATCTATCAGTCACAATCACAATCTCTCCCAATCTCCGATCTTCCCATAGGCTGTCTTTACCATTTCTGTTTCTTTCTATCCCTCACCCTGCCTTCCATTAATCTCTCACTCTGTCTGTCCCTTCACATATCTCACTTTCTGTCATGTTTATTCTCTTTTGTCCCCCAGTGTTACTTCCTTACTCTCCTTTGTTCTCAGTCTCACACTCACTATCTCCCTCTGATTCTCAGTTTCTTCATCTATTTCTCCCCCCATCATGCCTCCACCATCAGGATGCCCCCTTACCTGGGCAGGCTGGAATGCTGCAGTTCTGGGTTTGAGCACTGAGACCTTCACACACTGAGCCATTGTTGCGAGGTGGAGGGTTGATACAAGCCCTAGTCCGTGTCTGTGACCCCTGGCCGCAGGTAACTGGACAATCTGACCATGGTGACCACGGGGTCCATCCTCCATCCACTAAAGGGTCAGAAGGAGAGAAGAATGAGGTCCAGAGAAGACATACAAAAATCAAAACAAAATTGGATGGGAGAGATACAACTTAGGGGGACAGTGGATATAAAAAAACACTGAAATATCCAATCAGCCATGGTCATATTGAACAATAAATGGCAACCAGCCTGTGACATCCATGTCATATGAATGAATAACAAAAAGGAATTGAATGGTCTACTCTTTTTAATATCAATTACTTGCTGTTATCAGCAATGCACGAAGCATTTGGAACAAAGTGAATGAGCTGACCCCACTTGGAGTATTGTGCTCAGTTCTGGTCACCTCATTATAGGAAGGATGTGGAAGCTATTGAGAGGGTGTAGAGGAGATTTACAAGGATGTTGCCTGGATTGGGCCTTATGACAGGCCTTATGAAGATAGGTTGAGGGAACTAGGTCTCTTCTCCCTGGAGAGACGAAGGTTGAGAGGCGACCTGATCGAGGTTTATAAGATGTTGAGAGGAATAGATAGGGTGGATTCTCGGAGGCTATTTCCTAGAGCTGAAATGGTTGCTACGAGAGGACACAGGTTTAAGGTGCTGGGGGGCAAGTACAGAGGAGATGTTAGAGGTAAGTTTTTCACTCAGAGGGTGGTGAGTGAATGAAATTGGCTGCCATCAGTGGTGGTAGAGGCGAACTCGCTGGGGTCTTTTAAGAGACTTCTGGATGAGTATATGGGATTTAATGGGATTGGGAGTTACAGATAGTTCTATGGCCTGGTAGGTACTGATATGATGGGCACAACTTGTGGGTTGAATGGCCTGTTTGTGCTGTAGTGTTCTATGGTCTATTAAACACCTTACTAAAATTCATGTGTACAACATCAACTGCTCTGCCTTTGTCTACACACTGAGTTACCTCCTCAAAGAATTCAATCAAATTTATGAGGTAGGACTTACCCCTCACAAAACCATGTTGACTATTCCAGATTAAACTGAATCTTTCCAAATGGTCATAAATCCTATTTCTCAGGACCCTTTCCATTAACTTACTGACAACCGAAGTAAGACTAACTGGCCTTTAATTACCACGGTCATTCCTCTTTCCTTTCTTGAAGAGAGAACAACATTTGCCACCCTCCAGTCCTCTGGCACAATCCCTGTGGATAGTGAGGACCCAAAGATCAAAGGGTCCGCAATCTCATCCCTTGCCTCCCAGGGTGAATGAATCACCCTGATCATTCTTTTATTTCTCACACTAGAGTAAAAAGCCTTGGGGTTTTCCTTTATCTGACTCGCCAAGGACTTCTCATGCCTCCTCCTAGCTCTCCTAAGCCCTTTTTTTAAGCTCATTCCTAGCTACCCTGTAATCGTCAAGCGGCTCTACTGAATCTTGTTTTTTCATCCTTACATATGCTTCCTTTTCCCTCTTGACAAGATATTCAACCTCCTTTGTGAACCATGATTCCCTCACTCAGCCATTTCCTCCCTGCCTGACAGGAACATACCTATCAAGGACACACAGTATTTGTTCCTTGAACAAGCTCCACTTTTTGTTTGTGCCCATACCTGACAGTTTCTGTTCCCATCTTGTGCTCCCTAATTCTTGCCCAATCACATCATAATTACCCCTGCCCCAATTATAAACCTTGCCTTGCCGTGTGACCCTATCCTTCTCCATTGCAATAATGAAGGACACCGAATTGTGGTCACTATCTCCAAAATGCTCTCCCACAAACAAATCTAACACTTGGCCCGGTTCATTAAACCAGTACCAAGTCTAATGTGGCCCTACCTCTTGTCGGCTTATCCACATGTTATGCCAGAAAACACTCCTGCACACACTGTACAAAAAGTGTCCCATCTGAACTAATCATAGAATCATAGAACCCTACAATGCAGAAGGAGGCCCTTTGGCCCATCGAGTCTGCACTGACCACAATCCCACCCAAGCACTACCCTCATATCCCCTCTACATATTTTACCCACTAATCCCTCTAACCTAAGCATCCTAGTACACTAAAGGGCAATTTTAGCATGGCAAATCAACCTAACCCACAGATCTTTGGACTGTGGGAGGAAACCAGAGCATCTGGAGGAAAACCACGCAGACACAAGGAGAATGTGCAAACCTACTGAAACTATAAAAGTTCTAATCAATATTTGGAAAGTTAAAGTCACCCATGATAACTACCCTGTGACTTCCACACCTGTCCATAAATCTGCTTTGCCATTTCCTTCTCCACATCTCTATTACTATTTGGGGGCCTATAGAAAACTCCTAATAACGTGACCAATCCTTTCCTATTTCTAACTTCAGCCCATATTACCTCAGTGGGCAGATCCCCCTCGAAATGCCTTTCAGCAGCTGTTAAACTATCCTTGATTAACAATACTACTCCTCCACCTCTTTTACCACCTTCCCTACTGTTATTGAAAACTTAACTCCTACTTAACGTTCTAGGATACAGATTTTTCAAGTGGGATAGAGGTTATATATAAGAGGTGGAGGAGGTGCGCTACTGGTTAAGGAAAATATCACAGCTGTAATGTGGGAGGACACCTCGGAGGGCTCATACAGCGAGGCAATATGGGTAGAGCACAGGAATAGGAAAGGTGTAGTTACAATGTTAAGAGAGTTAAGAGTTAAGAGCAACACAGCACGGGAAACAGGCCCTTCGGCCCAACGAGCCCGCGCCGCCATCATAACTATATAGTAGCAAATCCATTATCCTATTATAAATTTAGGTTATTTCTAATATGGAAGACTCTCACTATAGGGACAATTTGTTTCCCAATCAGCCTAAGAGCGAATTTTTGGGTTGTGGGAGGAAACCGGAGTGCCCGGAGAAAACCCACGCAACCACGGGGAGAACACACAAACTCCCACAGACACCGGCCCAATTCCAAGTGTCTGCATAGCCACATCGATAGTCTCTGAGCTGTCATGGTGCCCTTCAGATGGTCCACATAAAGCACTCATTTACAACATGAAGTACCAGGCAACCCATGAATCAACATCCAAGAGCTGTCCTCGTACCACCTGCCAAATGCATGCTCAATGTTGGTCAAGTATGGACCGAATTACCTGTGGAAAAAAAGCCGTAGTTAAACAGTCCTACTATATCCTTCTATCTGCATACCGCTCATGTGGCTGTCCAAGAGACCCTTAAACAGCCCCAGCGTGCCTGCTCCCACCACCTTACTCGGCAGTGCATTCCACACCCCTACTACCCTTTGTGTGAAAAACTGCCCTCTAATATTCGTCTTATACATAGCCCCCCTCACCCTAAGGCCATGACCCCTCGTCCTCTCCATTTCTGAAGGTGGAAAAAGTTTACCACCATTTACTCTATCTATACCCCTTATAATCTTATATACCTCTATGAGATCCCCTCTAAGCCGACGTCTTTCAAGGGAAAACAACCCCAGTCTATTTAATCGTTCCTCATAAGACAGTCCTTCCACACCAGGCAGCATCCTGGTAAACCTCCTCTGCACTCTCTCCAAGGACTCCACAGCCTTCCGATAGTACGGCGACCAGAACTGGACGCAGTATTCCAAGTGAGGCCTAACCAACGTTCTATACAATTGCAACATCAAACTCCTACTCTTGTATTCTATACCCTTTTTTATGAAAGCTAACATACTATACGCTTTCTTTATCACCTTCTCCACCTGTGAGGACACCTTCAGAGACTTGTGAACCTGCACCCCCAAGTCTCTCTGCGTCTCTATGCTCTGTATAGTTTTACCTTTTATCCTTTAACTCTCTTCTACATTTTTCCAGCCAAAATGCATCACCTCGCATTTATCCGGATTAAATTCTATTTGCCATCTATCTGCCCAGACTACCAACCTATCTATGTCCTGTTGTATTGCCTGGCACTGCTCCTCTGTACCCGCCAATCCAAGCATCTTGGTGTCATCAGCAAATTTGCTGATCTCACCACCTACCCCAACTTCCAAGTCGTTTATGTAGACCACAAATAGAAGAGGACCTAGTACTCTTGTTGGGGGCTTACCACAGGTCACCCAGTGGGAGATGGAGGAACAGGTATGTAGGCAGTGTAAAAGTGTAAAAGTAACAGGGTTGTTGTGGTGGGAGGTTTTAACTTCCCCGATATTGACTGGGTCTTATTTCACGCTTAGGCATGGATGGGACAGAGTTTGTAAGAAGCATTGAGGAGGGGGCTTATGAAACATTATAGAACATAGAACATAGAACAATACAGCACAAACAGGCCCTTCGGCCCACAAGTTGCGCCGATCACATCTACCAATCCACAGACCTATCTATAACCCCCTATCCTATTCTTTTCCATATACTCATCCAGAAGTCTCTTAAAGGACCCCAGTGAGTTTGCCTCAACAACCTCCGACGGCAGTCAGTTCCATTCACTCACCACCCTCTGAGTGAAAAACCTACCCCTGACATCTCCTTCGTATTTGCTTCCCTGCACCTTAAATAGAACATAGAACATAGAACAATACAGCACAGAACAAGCCCTTCGGCCTTCGATGTTGTGCCGACCAAAACAAAAAGCAATGCCCCTCCAAACTAAACCATTCCCTTCTCTTCCATATACTTATCAATTAACCTCTTAAACGCCACCAAACTTGGCGCATCTACAACAGCTGCAGGCAGGGCATTCCACTCCCTAATCACTCTTGAGTAAAGAACCTACCTCTGATATCCGTCCTATAACTCATACCCCTTAATTTAAAGCTGTGTCCCCTCGTGCTAGCTCTCTCCATCCTAGGAAAAAGGCTATCACTGTCCACCCTATCTAAACCTCTAATCATCTTATATGCTTCAATAAGATCCCCTCTTAGCCGCCTCCTTTCTAACGAAAACAACCTCAAATCCTTCAACCTCTCTTCATAGGACCTGCCCTACATACCAGGCAACATCCTGGTAAACCTCCTCTGTACCCTCTCCAATGCCTCCACATCTTTCTTATAATGTGGGGACCAGAACGGCACACAATACTCCAAGTGCGGCCGCACTAGAGTTTTGTACAGTTGCAACATGATGCTGCGGCTCCTAAATTCAATCCCCCTACCAATAAAAGCTAAGACTCCATATGCCGTCTTAACAACTTTATCCACTTGACTGCCTACTTTCAGGGATCTATTGACACATACACCAAGATCCTTCTGTTCCTCAACAATATTAAGAGCCCTACCATTAGCCCTATACTCTACACATTTATTGTTCCTGCCAAAGTGCATTACCTCACACTTTTCCACATTAAACTCCATTTGCCACCTCTCGGACCAGCTCTGCAACTTGTCCAAGTCACTCTGTAAACTATAACACCCCTCTTCACTATCTACCATTCCACCAACTTTAGTGTCATCTGCAAATTTACTGATCCATCCCTCAATACCCTCATCCAGATCATTTATAAAAATTACAAACAGCAGGGGCCCCAAAACAGACCCATGAGGCACACCACTCGTCACCGAACTCCACGATGAATATCTCCCATCAACCACCACCCTCTGTCTTCTATCTGCCAGCCAATTCCTAATCCAATTAGCTAAATTGGATTAGATTGGATTGGATTAAATCTGTGTCCTCTCGTAGTGACGATTTCAGATCGGGGAAATAGTCTCTGAGAGTCCACCCTATCTATCCCTCTCACCATTTTATAAACCTAGTCCAACTAGGTTTATGTACATAGTCCATACTGGGCCATACTGGAGCTGGTATTGGGGAATGAGCCTAGCCAGGTGGTCGATGTTTCAGTAGGGGAGCAGTTCGGGAACAGTAACCACAATTCGTAAGCATTAAGGATAAAGATAAGTGTAGTCCTCAAGTGAAGGTGCTAAATTGGGAGAAGGCTAATTCCAAGAGAAGGATGTTTTGGAACTTTTAAATTCTGTCGAGATAGATAAGTCGCCGGGACCAGATGGGATGTACCCCAGGTTCCTTGGGAAGTGAGGGAAGTGATTGCAGATCCTCTGGCGATGATCTTTGTATCGTCAATGGACATAGCAGAGGTTCCAGAGGATTGGAAGAGTGCGGATGTGATTTCTATTTTCAAGAAAGGGAACAGGAATAGCCTAGGAAATTGCCAACCAGTCAGTCGAACCTCAGTGGTTGGTAAATTGTTGGAGAGAACATAGAACATAGAACATAGAACAATACAGCACAGAACAGGCCCTTCGGCCTTCGATGTTGTGCCGACCAAAATAAAAAAGCAATGCCCCTCCTAACTAAATCATTCCCTTCTCTTCCATATACTTATCAACTAACCTCTTAAACGCCACCAAACTTGGCCTGAGGTAGAAAGAACATACAGCACAGACAGCCCTTCGGCCTTCGATGTGTGCCGACCAAAATAAAAAGCAATGCCCCTCCTAACTAAATCATTCCCTTCTCTTCCATATACTTATCAACTAACCTCTTAAACGCCACCAAACTTGGCGCATCTACAACAGCTGCAGGCAGGGAATTCCACTCCCTAATCACTCTTTGAGTAAAGAACCTACCTCTGATATCCGTCCTATAACTCATACCCCTTAATTTAAAGTTGTGTCCCCTCGTCTAGCTTTCTCCATCCTAGGAAAAAGGCTATCACTGTCCACCCTATCCAAACCTCTAATTATCTTATATGCTTCAATAAGATCCCCCCTTAGCCGCCTCCTTTCTAACGAAAACAACCTCAAATCCTGCAACCTCTCTTCATAGGACCTGCCCTCCATACCAGGCAACATCCTAGTAAACCTCCTCTGTACCCTCTCCAATGCCTCCACATCTTTCTTATAATGTGGCGACCAGAACTGCACACTATACTCCAAGTGCGGCCGCACTAGAGTTTTGTACAGCTGCAACATGATGCTGCGGCTACTAAATTCAATCCCCCTACCAATAAAAGCTAAGACTCCATAAGCCTTCTTAACAACTTTATCCACTTGACTGCCTACTTTCAGGGATCTATTGACACATACACCAAGATCCTTCTGTTCCTCAACACTATTAAGAGCCCTACCATTAGACTTATCTACACATTTATTGTCCTGCCAAAGTGCATTACCTCACACTTTTCCAATTAAACTCCATTTGCCACCTCTCGGCCCAGCTCTGCAACTTGTCCAAGTCACTCTGTAAACTAAAACACCCCTCTTCACTATCTACCACACCACCAACTTTAGTATCATCTGCAAATTTACTGATCCATCCCTCAATACCCTCATCCAGATCATTTATAAAAATTACAAACAGCAGGGGCCCCAAAACAGACCCCTGAGGCACCCACTGTCACCGAACTCACGATGAATATCTCCCATCAACCCCACCCTTTCTATTGGTCTATTGACACTCTTGGGATCTATTGACACATACACCAAGATCCTTCTGTTCCTCAACACTATTAAGAGTCCTACCATTAGCCCTATACTCTACACATTTATTGTTCCTGCCAAAGTGCATTACCTCACACTTTTCCACATTAAACTCCATTTGCCACCTCTCGGCCCAGCTCTGCAACTTGTCCAAGTCACTCTGTAAACTAAAACACCCCTCTTCACTATCTACCACACCACCAACTTTAGTATCATCTGCAAATTTACTGATCCATCCCTCAATACCCTCATCCAGATCATTTATAAAAATTACAAACAGCAGGGGCCCCAAAACAGACCCCTGAGGCACACCACTTGTCACCGAACTCCACGATGAATATCTCCCATCAACCACCACCCTCTGTCTTCTATCTGCCAGCCAATTTCTAATCCAATTAGCTAAATCACCCTCTATTCCACACATCTGCATTTTCTGTAGAAGTCTTCCATGGGCCACCTTATCAAAAGCCTTACTAAAGTCCATATATACTACATCAACCGCCTTACCCCCATCCACCTCTCTGGTCACTTTCTCAAAAAACTCAATGAGGTTAGTAAGGCATGACCTACCCTTCACGAAACCATGCTGACTATCCCCAATCAATTCATTTCTCTCTAAATAACTATAAATCCTATCCCTAATAATTCTCTCCAATACCTTGCCCACAACAGAAGTAAGACTCACTGGCCTATAATTCCCAGGAAGGTCTCTCTTCCCCTTCTTAAACAATGGGACCACATTCGCCATCCTCCAGTCCTCCGGAACCACACCCGTAACCAACGAGGACCTGAAGATCAGAGCCAGAGGCTCTGCAATCTCCTCTCTTGCCTCCCAGAGAATCCTAGGGTAAATCCCGTCCGGCCCAGGGGACTTATCCAACTTCAAACCCTCGAGAATTTCTAACACATCCTCCCTATCTACTACAATACTCCCCAATTTGCAACCCTGTACCTCAGTGCTCTCCACAGCTACATTTCCAGCACTCTGCGTGAATACCGAAGAGAAATATTTATTCAGTGCCTCACCAATCTCTTCAGGCTCCACGCACAACTTCCCACTGCTGTCTATGACTGGCCCTAATCTTGCCCTAACCAATCTTCTATTCTTATTCTAGGATGCTGAGGGACAGGATTTATGAACATCTAGAGAGGTTTAGTATGATGAGAAATAGTCAGCACGGCTTTGTCAAGGGCAGCTTGTGCCTCACAAGCCTGTTGAGTTCTGTAAAAATGTGACTGAACACATTGACAAAGGAAGAGCGGTGGATGTGGTTTACATAGATTTCAGCAAGGCGTTTGAAAAGATCCCCTCAAGACTTCTTGAGAACGTGAGAGGGCATGGGATCCAAGGGGCTTTGGTCTTGTGGATCTGGAACTGGCTTGCCTGCAGAAGGCAGAGAGCGGTTGTGGGGATGGGACTTTTTCTGCATGGAGGTCAGTCACCAGTGGAGTGCCCCAGGGATCTGTTCCAGGACCCTTGCTGTTTGTCATTTTCGTAAATGACCTGGATAAGGAAGTGGTGGGACGGGTTAGTAAGTTTGCCAATGATACGTAGGTTGGTGGTGTTGTGGATAGTCTGGAGGGATGTCAGAAGTTGCAGCAAGACATAGATAGGGTGTAATGTGGAAAAGTGTGAGGTAATGCACTATGGCAGAAATAATAAATGTGTAGAGTATAGGGCTAATGGTAGGATTCTTAGTAGTCTTGATGAACAGAGGGATCTTCGTGTGCATGTGCATAGATCCCTGAAAGTAGGCAGTCAAGTCGAGAATGTTGTTAAGAAGGCATATGGAGTCTTAGCTTTTATTGGTAGGGGGATTGAATTTCGGAGCCGCAACGTCATGTTGCAACTGTACAAAACTCTAGTGCGGCCGCACTTGGAGTATTGTGTGCAGTTCTGGTCCCCACATTATAAGAAAGATGTGGAGGCATTGGAGAGGGTACAGAGGAGGTTTACCAGGATGTTGCCTGGTATGGAGGGCAGGTCTTATGAAGAGAGGCTGAGGGATTTGAGGTTGTTTTCGTTAGAAAGGAGGCGGCTAAGAGGGGACCTAATCGAAACATATAAGATGATTAGAGGTTTAGATAGGGTGGACAGTGATAACCTTTTTCCTAGGATGGAGAAAGTTAGCACGAGGGGACACAGCTTTAAATTAAGGGGTGATAGTTATAGGACGGATATCAGAGGTAGGTTCTTTACCAAAGGGTGGTTCGGGAGTGGAATGCCCTGCCTGCAGCAGTTGTAGATGCGCCAAGTTTGGTGGCGTTTAAGAGGTTAGTTGATAAGTATATGGAAGAGAAGGAAATGGTTTAGTATGGAGGGGCATTGCTTTTTATATTGGTCGGCGCAACATCGAAGGCCGAAGGGCCTGTTCTGTGCTGTAATGTTCTATGTTCTAAGACTGGATGGAGAAGTCACAGATGGACTTCAAAGCAGATAAATGTGTGGTGGTCCATTTTGGCAGGACCAATGGGATGAAAGAGTACAATATCAACTATGGGGGTCTTGGCAGTGTACAGGATCTTGGGATCCGGGTCCATAGGACTGTTAACTTGGCCTCGCAGGTGGAGGATGTGGTCAAGAAGGCGTATGGTGTACTGGCCTTCATTAACCAAGGGATTGAGTTTGGGAGTCAGGAGGTAATGCTGCAACTTTAAAAGACCCTTGTCAGACCCAACTTGGAGTATTGTGCGCAGTTCTGGTCGCCTCACTATAGGAAGAATGTGGAAACTATTGAGAGGGTGTAGAGGAGATTTACAAGGATGCTGCCTGGATTGGGAGGCATGCCTTATGAAGATAGGTTGAGGGAGCTGGGACTCTTGTCTCTGGAGAGACGAAGGAGGCCTGTGCAGGAGTTTTTTGTTTTCACCTGGACCTCCATAAATTGGGAAGGTGAAGAATCCCGATACTCTACACGTGTAGAGTATCCCAACCCTCCCCCCTCCTCTAACCTAATAAAAAAAGGAGACTAGGAGTGTGAGCCGGTAAGTTTAAGTTTATATTTGTTTCTGGGTAAAGGAAGTAATAGGGATGGCAGTGCAGGCAGTGCGATGTACCTCCTGTGGGATGTTTGAGGTGAGGGACACTGGTAGTGTCCCAGCTGATTACACCTGCCAGAGGTGCATCCAGTTCCACCTCCTTGAGGACCGTGTTAGGGACCTGGAGCTGGAACTGGAGGAACTAAGAATTATTAGGGAAGCAGAGATGGCTGTTGATAAAAGCTACAGGGAGATAGTTACTCCTAAATGTGATACATGGGTGACTGTTAGAAGGGGTAAAAAGCAGTCAGTGCAGAGTTCCCCTGAGGCTGTTCCTCGACGTAATAAGTATTCTGCTTTGGATGCTGTTGGGGATGTAGATACAACCGGGGTAAGCCATGGAGTACAGGTCTCGGGAGTTGAGCCTGTCCTTGATGCTCAGGTGGGAAGGGGGAAGAAAAGATCTGGATTAGTGATTGGGGACTCCCTAGTTAAGGGGATAGATAGGAGGGTCTGTGGGAAGGAGCGGGACTCGCAGTTGGTATGTTGCCTCCCGGGCGCTGGGGTCAGTGATATCTCTGACCGAGTGTTCGGGATCCTTAAGGGGGAGGGGAACCAGCCCCAAGTTGTGGTGCATGTAGGTACCCATGACGTAGGTAGGAAAAGGGATGGGGATATAAAGCAGAAATTCAGAGAGTTAGGGTGGAAACTTAGGGCTAAAACTAACGGAGTGGTTATCTCTGGTTTGTTACCTGTGCCGCGGGATAGCATTGAAAAGAGTTGGGAGAGAGAACATTTGAACTTGTGGCTAAAGGGATGATGCAGGAGGGAAGGGTTCAGGTATTTGGACAATTGGGGCTCGTTCTGGGGAAGGTGGGACCTCTACAAGAGGGATGGTCTGCACCTGAACCGGAGAGGTACCAATATCTTGGGGGGTAAATTTATTTGGGGGGGTTTAAACTGATTCGGGGGGGGATGGGAACCTGAATTGTTGTGCCAGTATACAGGAGGATTTTTTATTTAAACTAACTTGTAACCGGAAGTCGTCACTAGGAGGCTGCCGGTAGTTGTAGTTTTTAAGCTATATGAGTACTAACCTCTGGGTATCGGCCTCATTGTTCCATTGGAGCAGCACGGAGAGGCAGCGATTTGGGAGAGCGAGAAGTTCGATTGATAAGTAGCTTTTTAACTTTTCTCTTTGTTTAAAACAGCGAGCGGGAGTAGTTTTTGCCGTTTTTTATTTAAACTAACTTGTAACCGGAAGTCGTCACTAGGAGGCTGCCGGTAGTTGTAGTTTTCTCTGTCTCTATAAATTGGTCCAGAGAGGTAACCCGATACTCTACACAGGTAGAGTATCCCACCCTCCCCCCTCCTCTAACCTAATAATAAAAGTGTGTGAGAAGTTTTTTTTTCTCTCCTGGAAATTAAAGTAACAGTGATGGCAGTGCAGGTAGTACGTTGCACCTCCTGCAGTATGTATGAGGTGAGGGACACCAGTAGTGTTCCTGCTGATTATACCTGCAGGAAGTGTGCACATTTGCAGCTCCTTGAGGATCGTGTTAAGGAGCTGGAGCTGGAATTAGAGGAACTCAGGGTAATTCGAGAGGTTGAGGAGGATATAGGCAGGAGTAACAAAGAGATTGTAACTCCTAAAAGTGATAATTGGGTAACTATTAGGAGGAGGGGTAAGAAGCAATCGGGGAGACAATCCCCTGGGGCTGTTCCCCTCCAAAATAAATTTTCTGTCTTGGAGGCTACAGTTGAGGAAGAATCAACTGGAGCTGACCAAAGGGAGCAGGTCTCTGGGGGTGAGCCTGCTGAGAATGCTCAGGTGGGTGGGGGGAATAAGAGATTAGGCCTAGTTATAGGAGACTCCATAGTTAGAGGGACAGATAGGAGGGTAAATAGTAATAAACGGGACTCAGGGCTGGTGTGTTGCCTCCCAGGGGCTGGGGTCCAGGATGTCGCAGATCGGGTTTTTAAGATTCTTAAGGGTGAGGGGAGTCAGCCCCAAGTCATAGTTCATGTGGGGACACATGATGTAGGTAGGACAAGGGAAGGGGATATTAAACAGAAATTTATGGAGTTAGGGTGGAAGCTTAGGTCCATAACAGGCAGAGTGGTTATCTCTGGACTCTTGCCTGTGCCAAGGGATAGTTTAGAGATGAACAGAGAAAGGGATAGTTTGAACTCATGGCTGCGTGGATGGTGCAGGAGGGAGGGGTTCAGGTTCCTTAACAATTGGGACTCATTCTGGGATAGGTGGGACCTCTTCAAGAGAGATGGTCTACACCTGAACCAGAGGGGGACTAATATCTTGGGGGGAAAATTTGCTAAGGCTATGATGGGGGCTTTAAACTGATTCGGGGGGGGGGGGTGGGATCCTAAGTAGTTGGGGTGCTGAGAGGGATGAGAGTAAGGGGGTTATAGAAGAGAGTTGTAAAACACAGCGGCGTACGGGTGGGGTGGGGCATGGTTTGAAATGCGTATACTTTAATGCAAGGAGTATTCGCAATAAGGGGGAGGAACTTGCAGCTTGGACCAGTACCTGGAACTTCGATGTTGTGGCCATTTCAGAGACTTGGGTAGAGCAGGGACAGGAATGGATGTTGCAGGTTCCGGGGTACAAATGCTTTAGTCGTAGTAGAGAAGGAGGTAGAAGGGGGGGAGGAGTGGCATTATTGGTCAAAGACTGTATCACGGTGATAGAAAAGAAGTTTGATGAGGACTTGTCTGTTGAGGTAGTATGGGCTGAGATTAGAAACAGGAGAGGAGAGGTCACCCTGTTGGGAGTCTTTTACAGACCTCCTAATAGTTCTAGAGAGGTTGAGGAAAGGATTGCAAAGTCAATTCTGATTAGGAGTGAAAGTAGTAGGGTAATTGTGATGGGGGACTTTAACTTTGCTAATATTGATTGGAATAGCTATAGCTCTAGCTCGTTAGAGGGGTCAGTTTTCGTACAGAGTGTGCAGGAAGGTTTTTTGACTCAGTATGTAGATAGGCCAACTAGAGGTGAGGCTACATTGGATTTGGTGCTGGGCAATGAGCCAGACCAGGTGTTAGGCTTGGAAGTTAGTGAACATTTTGGTGATAGTGACCACAATTCGGTTACGTTCACCTTAGTGATGGACAGGGATAGGCATGAAGCTGGGGGCAGTAGTTATAGCTGGGGGAAGGGTAATTATGAGGCCATCAGGAGAGAATTAGGGTGCATAGATTGGACCAGGAAACTACAGGGACTGGGAACATCTGGAATGTGGTGCTTATTCAAGGAGCAGCTGCTGCGAGTCCTTGATAAGTATGTCCCTGTCAGGCAGGGAGGAAATGGGCGAGTAAGAGAGCCTTGGTGTACGAAAAAAGTTGATTTGCTGGTTAAGAAGAAAAAGGAGGCTTATGTCAGGATGAGGCTTGAAGGCTCAGTTAGTGCAATGGATAGCTATAGATTAGCCAGGAAGGAGGTAAAAAGTGAATTGAGGAGAGCTAAGAGGGGACACGAGAAGATGTTGGCTGATAGGATTAAGGAGAATCCTAAAGCTTTCTTTCGATATGTTAAGAATAGAAGACTGGTTAGGGCAAGATTAGGGCCAGTCATAGACAGCAGTGGGAAGTTGTGCGTGGAGCCTGAAGAGATTGGTGAGGCACTGAATAAATATTTCTCTTCGGTATTCACGCAGAGTGCTGGAAATGTAGCTATGGAGAACACTGAGGTACAGGGTTGCAAATTGGGAAGTATTGTAGTAGATAGGGAGGATGTGTTAGAAATTCTCGAGGGTTTGAAGTTGGATAAGTCCCCTGGGCCGGACGGGATTTACCCTAGGATTCTCTGGGAGGCAAGAGAGGAGATTGCAGAGCCTCTGGCTCTGATCTTCAGGTCCTCGTTGGTTACGGGTGTGGTTCCGGAGGACTGGAGGATAGCGAATGTGGTCCCATTGTTTAAGAAGGGGAAGAGAGACCTTCCAGGGAATTATAGGCCAGTGAGTCTTACTTCTGTTGTGGGCAAGGTATTGGAGAGAATTATTAGGGATAGGATTTATAGTTATTTAGAGAGAAATGAATTGATTGGGGATAGTCAGCATGGTTTCGTGAAGGGTAGGTCATGCCTTACTAACCTCATTGAGTTTTTTGAGAAAGTGACCAGAGAGGTGGATGGGGGTAAGGCGGTTGATGTGGTATATATGGACTTTAGTAAGGCGTTTGATAAGGTGGCCCATGGAAGACTTCTACAGAAAATGCAGATGTGTGGGATAGAGGGTGATTTAGCTAATTGGATTAGGAATTGGCTGGCAGATAGAAGACAGAGGGTGGTGGTTGATGGGAGATATTCATCGTGGAGTTCGGTGACAAGTGGTGTGCCTCAGGGGTCTGTTTTGGGGCCCCTGCTGTTTGTAATTTTTATAAATGATCTGGATGAGGGTATTGAGGATGGATCAGTAAATTTGCAGATGACACTAAAGTTGGTGGAGTGGTAGATAGTGAAGAGGGGTGTTTTAGTTTACAGAGTGACTTGGACAAGTTGCAGAGCTGGGCCGAGAGGTGGCAAATGGAGTTTAATGTGGAAAAGTGTGAGGTAATGCACTTTGGCAGGAACAATAAATGTGTAGAGTATAGGGCTAATGGTAGGGCTCTTAATAGTGTTGAGGAACAGAAGGATCTTGGTGTATGTGTCAATAGATCCCTGAAAGTAGGCAGTCAAGTGGATAAAGTTGTTAAGAAGGCATATGGAGTCTTAGCTTTTATTGGTAGGGGGATTGAATTTAGGAGCCGCAGCATCATGTTGCAACTGTACAAAACTCTAGTGCGGCCGCACTTGGAGCATTGTGTGCAGTTCTGGTCCCCACATTATAAGAAAGATGTGGAGGCATTGGAGAGGGTACAGAGGAGGTTTACCAGGATGTTGCCTGGTATGGAGGGCAGGTCCTATGAAGAGAGGTTGAAGGATTTGAGGTTGTTTTCGTTAGAAAGGAGGCGGCTAAGAGGGGATCTTATTGAAGCATATAAGATGATTAGAGGTTTAGATAGGGTGGACAGTGATAGCCTTTTTCCTAGGATGGAGAAAGCTAGCACGAGGGGACACAGCTTTAAATTAAGGGGTATGAGTTATAGGACGGATATCAGAGGTAGGTTCTTTACTCAAAGAGTGATTAGGGAGCGGAATGCCCTGCCTGCAGCTGTTGTAGATGCGCCAAGTTTGGTGGCGTTTAAGAGGTTAATTGATCAGTATATGGAAGAGAAGGGAATGTTTTAGTTTGGAGGGGCATTGCTTTTTATTTTGGTTGGCACAACATCGAAGGCCGAAGGGCCTGTTCTGTGCTGTAATGTTCTATGTTCTAATAGGGAGGTCACGGATAAGGTTTCTAGGTCGCAGCAGTATAGTGGCAAACGGGAGGGTGGTTTGAAGTATGTATACTTTAATGTGAGGAGCATACGCAATAAGGTGGATGAACTTGCAGCCTGGATTGGTGCTTGGGACTTCGATGTTGTGGCCATTTCAGAGACGTGGATAGAGCAGGGGCAGGAATGGTTGTTGCAGGTTCCGGGGTTCAGATGTTTCAGTCAGAGCAGAGGAGGTGGTAGAAGAGGGGGAGGAGTGGCATTGTTAGTTAAGGACAGCATTACGGTGGCAGGAAAGACGTTTGATGTGGACTTTGCTGAGGTAGTGTGGGCTGAGATTAGGAACAAGAAAGGAGAGGTCACACTGTTGGGAGTTTTGTATAGGCCTCCAAAAAGTTCCAGAGAAGTAGAGGAAGGGATTGCAAAGTTGATCCTGGATAGGTGTGAAAGTAACAGGGTAGTTGTAATGGGGGACTTTAACTTTTCTAATATCGATTGGAAAAGCTATAGTTCAAGTACGTTAGAGGGGTCAGTTTTTGTTCAATGTGTGCAGGAAGGTTTCATGACTCAGTATGTAGATAGGCCAACAAGAGGTGAGGCTATATTGGATTTGGTACTGGGTAATGAACCAGACCAGGTGTTAGACTTGGAGGTGGGTGAGCACTTTGGTGATAGTGACCACAATTCGGTTACGTTTACCTTAGTGATGGAAAGGGATGGGCACGTACCGAATAACAGTAGTTATAGCTGGGGGAAAGGTAATTATGAGGCTATTAGGAGAGATTTAGGATGCATAGGGTGGAGCAGGAAATTGCAGGGGCTGGGGACATCTGAAATGCGGAGCAGATTTAAGGAACAGCTTCTGCATGTCCTTAATAAATATGTACCTGCCAGGCAGGGAGGAAGTGGTCGAGTGAGGGAACCATGGTGTACTAGGGAAGTTGAATCGCTGGTGAAGAGGAAGAAGGAGGCTTATATAATGATGAGACGTGAAGGCTCAGTTAGGGCAATAGAGATATAAATCAGCCAGGAAGGAGCTAAAGAGGGAGTTGAGGAGAGCTAGAAGAGGACATGAGAAGACTTTGGCGGATAGGATTAAGGAGAATCCTAAAGCTTTTTATAGGTATATAAATAATAAAAGATTGGTTAGGGCAAGATTAGGGCCAGTCAGAGATAGCAGTGGGAAGTTGTGCGTGGAGCCTGAGGAGATAGGAGAGACACTGAATGAGTATTTTTCGTCAGTATTCACGCAGGAGAAAGACAATGTTGTCGGGGAGAATACTGCGATACCAGGTTGTAGACTGGGCAGGATTGAGGTGCATAAGGAGGAGGTTTTAGCGAATCTTGAGGGTATGAAAATTGATAAGTCCCCTGGGCCAGATGGGATTTACCCTAGGATTCTCTGGGAGGCTAGAGAGGAGATTGCAGAGCCTTTGGCTTTGATCTTCATGTCGTCGTTGGCTACAGGTATAGTGCCGGAAGACTGGAGGATGGCAAATGTTGTCCCTTTGTTCAAAAAGGGGAGTAGGGACCATCCTGGAAATTATAGACCGGTGAGCCTGACTTCTGTTGTGGGCAAGGTCTTGGAAAGAATTATAAGGGATAGGATTTATAAGCATCTAGAGAGAAATAAATTGATTAGGGATAGTCAGCACGGTTTTGTGAAGGGTAGGTCGTGCCTCACAAACCTTATTGAGTTTTTTGAGGAGGTGACCAAAGAGGTAGATAAGGGTAAGGCAGTTGATGTAGTGTATATGGATTTTAGCAAAGTGTTTGATAAGGTTCCCCATGGTAGGCTACTGCAGAAAGTGCAGATGCATGGGATTGAAGGTGATTTAGCAGTTTGGATTAGGAATTGGCTAGCTGATAGAAGACAGAGGGTGGTGGTTGATGGGAAATATTCAACCTGGAGTGCAGTTACAAGTGGTGTACCTCAAGGATCTGTTTTAGGGCCACTGCTGTTTGTCATTTTTATAAATGACCTAGATGAGGGTGTAGAGGGTTGGATTAGTAAATTTGCTGACGATACCAAAGTGGGGGGAGTTGTAGACAGCGAGGATGGATGTTACAGTTTGCAGAGGGACATAGATAGGTTGCAGAGCTGGGCCGTGAGGTGGCAAATGGAATTCAATACGGATAAGTGTGAGGTGATTCACTTTGGTAGGAATAACAGGCATATGAAATATAGGGCTAATGGAAGGACCCTTAATAGTGTTGTCGAGCAGAGGGATCTTGGGGTACAAGTACATAGCTCTTTGAAAGTTGGCACCCAGGTTGATAAAGTTGTTAAGAAGGCGTACGGTGTGTTAGCTTTTATTGGTAGAGGGATTGAATTTAGGAGCCGTGAGGTTATGTTACAACTGTACAAAACTCTGGTGCGGCCGCACTTGGAGTATTGCGTACAGTTCTGGTCGCCGCATTATAAGAAAGATGTGGAAGCATTGGAAAGGGTGCAGAGGAGGTTTACCAGGATGTTGCCTGGTATGGTGGGAAGGCCTTATGAGGAAAGGCTGAGGGACCTGAGGTTGTTTTCATTAGAACATAGAACATTACAGCACAGAACAGGCCCTTCGGCCTTCGATGTTGCGCCGACCAATATAAAAAGCAATGCCCCTCCAAACTAGACCATTCCCTTCTCTTTCATATACTTATCAACTAACCTCTTACACGCCACCAAACTTGGCGCATCTGCAACTGCTGCAGGCAGGGCATTCCACTCCCGAACCACCCTTTGGGTAAAGAACCTGCCTCTGATATCCGTCCTATAACTATCACCCTTAATTTAAAGCTGTGTCCCCTCGTGCTAGCTTTCTCCATCCTAGGAAAAAGGCTATCACTGTCCACCCTATCTAAACCTCTAATCATCTTATATGTTTCGATAAGGTCCCCTCTTAGCCGCCTCCTTTCTAACGAAAACAACCTCAAATCCCTCAGCCTTCCTTCATAAGACCTGCCCTCCATAGCAGGCAACATCCTGGTAAACCTCCTCTGTACCCTCTCCAATGCCTCCACATCTTTCTTATATTGTGGGGACCAGAACTGCACACAATACTCCAAGTGCGGCCGCACTAGAGTTTTGTACAGTTGCAACATGACGTTGCGGCTCCGAAATTCAATCCCTCTACCAATAAAAGCCAAGACTCCATATGCCTTCCTAACAACCTTCTCGACCTGACTGCCTACTTTCAGGGATCTATGCACATACACACCAAGATCCCTCTGTTCATCTAGACTACTAAGAATCCTACCATTAGCCCTATACTCTACACATTTATTATTTCTGCCATAGTGCATTACCTCACACTTTTCCACATTAAACTCCATTTGCCACCTCTCGGCCCAGCTCTGCAACTTGTCCAAGTCCCTCTGCAAACTATAACACCCCTCTTCACTATCTACCACTCCACCGACTTTAGTGTCATCTGCAAATTTACTAATCCATCCTTCAATACCCTCATCCAGATCATTTATAAAAATTACAAACAGCAGGGGCCCCAAAACAGACCCCTGAGGTACACCACTTGTCACCGAACTCCAAGATGAATATCTCCCATCAACCACCACCCTCTGTCTTCTATCTGCTAGCCAATTCCTAACCCAATTAGCTAAATCACCCTCTATCCCATACATCTGCATTTTCTGCAGAAGTCTTCCATGGGCCACCTTATCAAACGCCTTATTAGAGAGAAGAAGGTTACGCGGTGACCTAATTTAGGCGTATAAGATGATCAAGGGATTGGATAGGGTGGATAGTGAGAGCCTTTTTCCTCGGATGGTGATGACCAACACGAGAGGACATAACTTTAAATTAAGAGGTGGTAGTTATAGGATGGATGTCAAAGGTAGGTTCTTTACACAGAGGGTGGTGAGAGAGTGGAATGCCCTGCCTGCAGCAGTTGTGGACTCGCTTACTTTGGGGACATTCAAATGTTTGGTGGAAAGGCATATGGATGATATTGGAGTAGTTTAGGTTAGAGGGGCCACTGGCCGGCGCAACGTTGAGGGCCGAAGGGCCTGTACTGCGCTGTAATGTTCTATGTTCTATGAATAGATAGGATGGATTCTCAGAGGCTATTTCCCGGGCTGAAATGGTTGCTACGAGAGGACACAGATTTAAGCTGCTGGGGACCAAGTACAGAGGGGATGTTAGGGGTAAATTTTTCACTCAGAGGGCGGTGAGTGAGTGGAATCCGCTGCCGCTGGGTGTAGAGGTGAACTTGTTGGCATCTTTTAAGAGACTTCTGGATGACTACACGGGATTTAATGGGATTGAGAGTTATAGATAGACCTGGCATGTATGGATATGATTGCACAACTTGTGAGCCGAAGGGCCTGTTTGTGCTGTAGTTTTCAATGTTCTATGTACAACAATATTAGACAGGAACTGAAGACTGTAGATTGGGGCCAGATATTTGAGGACAAATCAACATCTGGCATGTGGGAGGATTTCAAATGTAAGTTGGCAGGGATTCAGGACTGGCACATTCCTGTAAGGGTGAAGGATAAGTATGGCAAATTTTGGAAACATAGAACATAGAAGCACAAACAGGCCCTTCAGCCCACAAGTAGCACCAATCACATCTATACCTACCAAGCAATAGTCCTATCTATAATCCCCAATCCCATTAGATCCCACATACTCATCCAGAAGTCTTTTAAAAGACCCCAGCGAGTTCGCCTCTACCACCACCGACAGCAGCCGATTCCATTCACTCACCACCCTCTGAGTGAAAAACTTACCCCTAACATCTCCTCTGTACTTGCTTCCCTGCACCTTAAATCTGTGTCCTCTCGTAGTGACCATTTCAGCCTGGGGAAATAGCCCCTGAGAATCCACCCTATCTATTCCTCTCAACATTTTATAAACCTCTATCAGGTTGCCTTTCAATCTTTGTCTCTCCAGGGAGAGGCGTCCGAGCTCCCTCAACCTATCTTCATAAGGCATGCCTCCCAATCCAGGCAACATCCTTGTAAATCTCCTCTGCACCCTTTCAATAGCTTCCACATCCTTCCTATAGTGAAGCGACCAGAATAGCGCACAGTACTCCAAGTGGGGTCTGACAAGGGTCTTATAAAGTAGCAGCATTACCTCCTGACTCCTAAAGTCTATTCCTCGATTAATGAAGGCCAGTACACCGTACGCCTTCTTGACCAGATTCTCCACCTGTGAGGCCGATTTAAGAGTCCTATGGACCCGGACCCCAAGATCCTTCTGCTCTTCAACACAGCTAAGACTCCTACCCCTTATATTGTACTCCTTCATCCCGTAATGCAAGGAAAGTAGAGCGAAAGTTAAACAAGGAGTAAGGAGGGCTAATAGAAAAAGCATTGGCCAACAGGATTGAGGAAAATCTCAAGGTTTTTTATACATATATAAAGAGCAAGAGGGTAGCCAGGGAGAGGGTTGGCCCACTCAAGGACAATGTATATATGGAGCCAGAGGAAATAAGTACTTTGTGTCAGCATTCACCAAAGAGAAGGACTTAATGGATGATGAATCAGGGAAAGGATGTGTAGATAGTTTGAGTCAAGAGGAGAAGGAATTGGGGTTCTTGAGAAACATTAAGATAGACAATTCCCCAGGGCCTGATGGGATATATCCCAGAATGCTGAGAGAGGCAAGGGAGGAAATTGTTGAGCCTTGAGAGAAATCTTTGTATCCTCACTGATTACAGGGAGGTCCCCGGAGAATAGCTAATGTTGTTCCTTTGTTTAAGAAGGGTAGCAAGAACAATCCAGGTAATTATAAGCCAGTGATCTTACATCAGTGATAGGGAAATTATTGGAGAGGATTCTTCAAGACAGGATTTATTCCCACCTGGAAAAAAGTGGACATATTAGTGAGGTGCAACATGGTTTTGTGAAGGGGAGGTTGTGTCTCATGAACTTGATGGAGTTTTTCGAGGAAGTGATGAAGATGATTGATGAGGGGAGGGCAGTGGATGTTGTCTACATGGATTTCAGTAAGGCCTTTGACAAGGTGCCTCATGGCAGACTGGTGCAGAAGGTGAAGTCACATGGGATCAGAGGTGAGCTGGCAAGGTGGATATAATTTAGCGTCATCATTTAGCAGATGACACTAAAGTCGGTGGAGTGGTAGATAGTGAAGAGGGGTGTTATAGTTTGCAGAGAGACTTGGACAAGTTGCAGAGCTGGGCCGAGAGGTGGCAAATGGAGTTTAATGTGGAAAAGTGTGAGGTAATGCACTTTGGCAGGAATAATAAATGTGTAGAGTATAGGGCTAATGGTAGGATTCTTAATAGTGTTGATGAACAGAGGGATCTTGGTGTATATGTGCATAGATCCCTGAAAGTAGGCAGTCAAGTCGAGAAGGTTGTTAAGAAGGCATATGGAGTCTTAGCTTTTATTGGTAGGGGGATTGAATTTCGGAGCCGCAACGTCATGTTGCAACTGTACAAAACTCTAGTGCGGCCGCACTTGGAGTATTGTGTGCAGTTCTGGTCCCCACATTATAAGAAAGATGTGGAGGCATTGGAGAGGGTACAGAGGAGGTTTACCAGGATGTTGCCTGGTATGGAGGGCAGGTCTTATGAAGAGAGGCTGAGGGATTTGAGGTTGTTTTCGTTAGAAAGGAGGCGGCTAAGAGGGGACCTTATCGAAACATATAAGATGATTAGAGGTTTAGATAGGGTGGACAGTGATAGCCTTTTTCCTAGGATGGAGAAAGCTAGCACGAGGGGACACAGCTTTAAATTAAGGGGTGATAGTTATAGGACGGATATCAGAGGTAGGTTCTTTACCCAAAGGGTGGTTCGGGAGTGGAATGCCCTGCCTGCAGCAGTTGTAGATGCGCCAAGTTTGGTGGCGTTTAAGAGGTTAGTTGATAAGTATATGGAAGAGAAGGGAAATGGTTTAGTATGGAGGGGCATTGCTTTTTATATTGGTCGGTGCAACATCAAAGGCCGAAGGGCCTGTTCTGTGCTGTAATGTTCTATGTTCTAAAACTGGCTCAGTCAAAGAAGACAGAGGGTAGCAGTGGAAGGATGTGTTTCTGAATGGAGGGCTGTGACAAGTGGTGTTCCTCAGGATCAGTGCTGGGATCTTCGATGTTTGTGATATATGTGGATGATTTAGAGGAAAATTTTACTGGTTTGATTAGTAAGTTTGCAGACAACACAAAGGTTGGTGGATTTGCGGATAGTGATGAGAGCCCAGGATAGATTGCACTGCAGGTTTGAGGCATACGGAAAAGATTGAGTATGTGGATATTAGGAAAGAGGATGTGTTAGACCTGTTAAATTCTACCAAGATAGACAAGTCACCGGGACCGGATGGGATGTACCCCAGGTTATTGTGGGAGGTGAGGGAAGTGGTTGCAGAGTCCCTGGCGATGATATTTGCATCGGGAGAGGTTCCGGAGGATTGGAGGATTGCGGATGTGGTTCCTATCTTTAAGAAAGGGAACAAGGATAGTCCAGGAAATTACCGACCAGTGAGTCTGACTTCCGTGGTTGGTAAGCTGATGGAGAGGCGTCTGAGGGATAAGATTCATGAACATTTGGAGAAATTTGGACTGATTAGAAATAGTCAGCATGGTTTTGTCAAGGGCAGGTTATGCCTCACGAGCCTAGCTGAGTTCTTTGAAATTGTGACTGAACACATTGATGAAGGAAGAGTGGTGGACGTAGTGTACATGGACTTTAGCAAGGCGTTTGATGAGGTCCCCATGCAAGGCTTCTGGAGAAGGTGAGAGGGCATGGAATCCAAGGGGCTTTGGCCTCGTGGATCCAGAACTGGCTTGCTGGCAGAGGCAGAAAGTGGTTGTGGATGGGTCTTGTTCTGCATGGAGGTCGGTAACCAGTGGAGTGCCCCAGGGATCTGTTCTGGGACCCCTGCTGTTTGTCATTTTCATAAATGACCTGGATGAGGAAGTGGAGGGATGGGTTAGTAAGTTCGCCAACGATATAAAGGTCGGTGGTGTTGTGGATGGTTTGGAGGGATGCCAAAAGTTGCAGCGGGACATAGACAGGATGCAAGACTGGGTGAAGAAGTGGCAGATGGATTTCAATGCGGATAAAAGTGTAGTGGTCCATTTTGGCAGGAATAATGGGACGAAGGAGTACAATATAATGGGTAGAAGTCTTAGCTGTGTTGTAGAGCAGAAGGATCTCGGGGTCCGGGTCCATAGGACTCTTAAATTGGCCTCGCAGGTGGAGGGAGTGGTCAAGAAGGCGTACGGTGTACTGACCTTTATTAATCGAGGAATTGAGTTTAGGAGTCAGGAGGTAATGATGCAGCTCTATAAGTCTCTTGTCAGACCCCACTTGGGGTATTGTGCGTAGTTCTGGTTGCCTCACTACAGGAAGGATGTAGAGGCTATTGAGAGAGTGCAGAGGAGATTTACAAGGATGCTGCCTGGATTGGGAGGCAGGCCTTATGAACATAGGTTGAGGGAGCTGGGACTCTTCTCACTGGAGAGACGTAGGTTGAGAGGCGACCTGATAGAGGTTTATAAAATGTTGAGAGGAATAGATAGGGTGAACTCTCAGAGACTATTTCCAAAAGCTGAAATGGTCACTACGAGAGGACAGGTTTAAGGTGCAGGGAAGCAAGTACGGAGGGGATGCTAGGGGAAAGATTTTCACTCAGAGGGTGATGAGTGAATGGAATCGGCTGCTGTCGGTGGTGGTCGAGGTGAACTCGCTGGGGTCTTTTAAAAGACTTCTGGATGAGTATATGGGATCCAATGGGATTGGGGGTTATAGATAGGTCTATGGCTGGGTAGGTTTTGATGTGTTCGGCACAACTTGTGGGCCGAAGGGCCTGTTTGTGCTGTAGTGTTCTATGTATGTTCTATGTATGCCTGCTGCAGTTGTAGATGCGCCAAGTTTGTTGGCGTTTAAGAGGTTAGTAGATAAGTTTATGGATGAAAAGGGAATGTTTTAGGTTAGATGGTCATTGCTTTTTCTTAACTGGTCGGCCCAACATCGAAGGCCGAAGGGCTTGTTCTGCGCTGTAATGTTCTATCTATCTTCTATCTAACTGGCTGGGGTCTTTTAAAAGACTTCTGGATGAGTATATGGAAAAGAATAGGATAGGGGGTTATAGATGGGTCTGTGGATCGCTGGATGTGATCAGCGCAACTCGTGGGCCGAAGGGCCTGTTTGTGCTGTATTGTTCTATGTTCTATGATATAGATCAGTTGGAGACTTGGGCGGAGAGATGGCAGATGGAGTTTAATCCAGACAAATGAGAGGTAATGCATTTTGGAAGGTCTAATACAGATAGGAAACATACAGTAAATGGCAGAGCCCTGGTAAAACACTGGTAAAATAAAAGCTGTTTTACGAGTATATTAAGGGTAAAAGGATAACTAGGGAAAGAGGAAGCCTCTTGAGGACAGGGTATTTGTGTGTGGAGCCAGTGGACAATGGTCGGGTTCTAAATGAATACTTTGTGTCAGCATTCACTGGTAAGGCAGACGCTGTGGGTCTAGAATTGGGGGGAAGGATTTATACTATTAAAGAATTGAACACAGACAGAGAGGAGCTTGTGAGTGATCTGGCAGGTTAAAGGTAGATAAATCTTCAGGACCTGATGAAATATATTCCAGACTGTTGAGTGAAGCAAGAGAGGAAATAGCAGGGTTACTGGCAATAATTTTCAGTTCCTGTCTGGTCACAGGAGAGGTGCCAGAGAACTGGAGGACAGCTAAAGAATCCTAGAACACCAGGGGGAGACTCTGGCCGAGCCTCTGGCAGCGCAGTCTCTACTCCACGAGAGCAAGAAACTTTGAACCAGCAGAAATTCCAAAACCAGGGAAATTCTTTCAGTCTGACATCCATTCTAAAAACTAACTCTGCAGCCAAACAGAAAATGAAGCATTAAATTCACTGGGGGAAAAACTGTCCAGAACACACGACTTTCTTCCTAACAATACAGGGTCAGAAAACCAACCCAGAATAAACCTAAACAAACTCTGTTTAAACCACTGAAGGAGCAATAAAAGGACTCCTAGAGACAGCCCAGTAACACTGAGAACTGCAGAGAACTTTATTAAAAAAAAAGCTCTCTTAAAGGAACACTGTCAAGACAAGATGTTTTCCTGGTGAGGACAGTGGGATCTGGAATTCACTGTCTGAAAACGTTATACAGGCTGAAACTTCCAGCTCATTTCAAATGTCCCTGGACAATCAGCTCAATCAGAGCAGCATGGTGACAATGATGATTAACCCTGCTGCCTCACAATGCCAGGGACCCAGGTCCGATTCCTTGTCTGGGAGGAATCTGCACATTCTCCTGTGTCTGTGTAGGTTTCCTCCCACAGTCCAAAGATGTGTTGGTTAGGTAGATGTGCTAAATGCACATGGTTACAGGGATAGGATGGATGGGAGGGCCTGAATGGGATGCTCTTTTGGAGAATAGATGCAGACTTGATGGGCTGAGTGGCCTCTTCCTGCACTGTTGGGATTCTATGATTGTTTCTCCTGTTGCTGTAACACTCTTGTTCTTTCTGTATGTATTTAATTTATGTGTGTTGTCAGATGGCCACTGTGGAAGTCCATTTGAATACCAAGCCTGCAGGCCAGCGTGTGGTGGTCATTGCTCTGACCTTGGATACAGCCCAGAATGTCATGTGACTGGCCAGGACTGTGTAGCGGGGTGTTACTGTCCTCAGGTGGGTTCAATAGCTTCACTTTCACATGGTCGATACTTTCATTTCAAATACTTAAAACCCATCCCTATTGCAGAGAAATTCAGCACATAAACCCCAAGTCTCTCTCGGTCCGCCTGTCTCTCTCGGTCCGCCTGACCCCCTCGGTCCTCCTGACCCCCTCGGTCCGCCTGACCCCCTCGGTCCGCCTGTCTGTCTTAAAGGAACATAAAAATTAGAAGCAGGAGGAAGCCATTCGATCCTTTGAGCCTGGTCCACCATTCGTTTTGATCATGGCTGATCATCAAGTGCAATTATCCTTATTCCCGTTCCTCCCATATCCTTTGACCCCTTTAGCCCTAAGAGCTAGTTCTAATTTCTTCTTGAAGTCGCATTACATTTTGGCCTCAACTACATTCTATGGGAGTGAATTCCACACATTCACCACCCTCTGGGTGAAGAAATTTCTCCTCACCAAAGTTCATCTAGTTCTGGATTTCCCCCACCATTGGGAGCATTCTTTCTGCATCTACCCTGTCTAACCCTGTTCGAATTTTATAAGCTCCTATGAAATTCCCTCTCATTCTTCTAAATCCCAATGAATATAATCTGAACCAATTTATATGACAGACCTGCCATTCCAGGAATCAGCCTGGTAAACCTTCACTGCACTCCCTCGAGACCAAGAACATCCTTCCTCAGATAAGGAGACTAAAACTGCACACAATACTCCAGGTGTGGCCTCACCAACACCCTGTACAATTACAGCAAAACATCCCTATCCCTATACTCCAATCCTCTTGCTAAGATGGCCAACATACCATTTGCCTTCTTTACTGCCTGTTGTTCCTGCACACTTACTTTCAGCGACTGATGCACGAGGACTCCAAGACCTTGCTGTGTATCAATTTCTCTCAATTTGCAAGTAATAATCTGTCATTGAACATAGAACATAGAACATTACAGTGCAGTACAGGCCTTTCGGCCCTCAATGTTGCGCTGAGCAATGGAACCAATCTAATGATACTCTAACCTAAACTATTCCAATGTTATCCATATGCCTATTCACTGACCATTTGAAAGCCCTTATAGTTGGTGAGTCCACAACTGCTGCAGGCAGGGCATTCCATGCCCTTACTGCCCTCTGAGTAAAGGACTAGAATGAGCAAGTGGAGGGATGGGTTGCTAGGCTCCCTGACGATACGAAGGTTGGTGGTGTTGTGGATAGTCTGGAGGGGTGTCTGAAGTTGCAGCGAGACATAGATAGGATGCAAGACTGGGCAGAGAAGTGGCAGATGGACTTCAACACAGATAAATGTGTGGTGGTCCATTTTGGCAGGACCAATGGGATGAAGGAGTACAATATCAAGGGTAGGAGTCTTAGCAGCATTAAGGATCAGAAGGATCTTGGGGTCTGAGTCCATAGGACTCTTAAATTGGCCTCGCAGGTGGAGGATGTGGTCAAAAAGGCGTATGGTGTGTTGGCCTTCATTAATCAAGGGATTGAGTTTAGGAGTCGGGAGATAATGCTGCAACTTTATAAGACCCTTGTCAGACCCCACTTGGAGTATTGTGCGCAGTTCTGGTCACCTCACTATAGGAAGGATGTGGAAATTATTGAGAGGGTGCAGAGGAGATTTACAAGGATGTTGCCTGGATTGGGAGGCATGTCTTATGAACATAGGTTTAGGGAACTCGGTCTCTTCTCCTTGGAGAGAAAAGGTTGACAGGCGACCTGATAGAGGTTTATAAGATGTTGAGAAGAATAGATAGGATGGATTCTCGGAGGCTATTTCCCAGGGCTGAAATGGTCACTATGAGAGGACACAGATTTAAGGTGCTGGGAAGCAAATACAGAAGATGATGTTAGAGGTAAGTTTTTCACTTAGAGGGAGGTGAGTGAATGGAATCGGCTGCCGTCAGTGGTGGTCGAGGCAAACTCGCTGGGGTCTTTTAAAAGACTTCTGTATGAATACATGGGATTCAGTGTGATTGGGAGTTATGGGCCTGGTAGGTATGGATGTGATCAGCGCAACTTGTGGGCTTGACATGACTTGCCAATTTTTAAACTCAATGCCCTGGTCAATGAAGGCAAGCATGCCATATGCCTTTTAACTACCTGCTAACCCCACACTGGAGGCCACTCCCCTGCTAGCCCCACACTGGAGGCCACTCCCCTGTTTGTCCCACACTGCAGGCCACTCCTCTGCTAGCCCCATACTGCCTGCCATTCCCCTTCTAGCCAACACTGTAGGCCATTCCCCTGCTGGCCTCACACTGGAGATCACTCCCCTGCTAGCCCCACACTGGAAGCCATTTCCCTTCTAGCCGATATTGGAGGCCATTCCTCTGCTGGCCCCACACTGGAGGCCATCCCCCTGCTCAACCAACACTGGAGGCCACTCCTCTGCTAGTCTCACACTGGAGATCACTCCCCTGCTAGCCCCACACTGGAAGCCATTTCCCTTCTAGCCGATATTGGAGGCCATTCCTCTGCTGGCCCCACACTGGAGGCCATCCCCCTGCTCAACCAACACTGGAGGCCACTCCTCTGCTAGTCTCACACTGGAGATCACTTCCCTGCTAGCCCCACGATGGAAGCCATTTCTGTGCTAGCCGACACTGGAGGCCATTCCTCTGCTGGCCACATACTGGAGGCTACTTTCCTGCTAACCCCACTACCTGTTGGGTTGCCACCTCCAGAAATATACAATGCAGGTATGTCTGATATTCTCTGATGTTTTGCAATGACTCCAGCTGCCTGTGGAATCCTGAAATCAGGCTGAGCTTCTGAACACATCCCAACACATATCTGTTCTGGAACAACCTTTGTCTCTTACCTTTACAATCCAAGGGTTGGCAGTAAGTTCCCTCAGGAGTGCACAAGCTGTAAAAAAGAGCAAACATAGTAAGGATATTCCTGTAAGAAAAATGTGACAGAGTGGATTCAAAATTGGCTCAGTTATAGGAAACAGGGTGGTGACAGAAGCTGCTTTAGTGACTGGAAGCCGGTGTCCAGTGGCGTACCACAGGGATCTGAGTTGGGTCTCCATCGTTCATTTATATAAATAACATTGACGACTACATAGAACATAGAACATTACTGCGCAGAACAGGCCCTTCGGCCTTCGATGTTGCGCCGACTAATTAGGAAAAATTGGGGGTAGGATTGGTAAATTTGAGGATGACACAGAGATTGGTCAGGTGGTTAACAATAAGGTGGAGTGTCTTGGGCTACAAGAAGATATAGACAGAATTGTCAAATGGGCAGATAAATGGCAGGTAGAATTTAACCCTGAAAAATATGGGGTGATACACTTTGGTAGAAGTAATTTGACAAGAAAATACTCAATGAATGGTAGGACATTCGGAAATTCTGTGGAACAAAGGGAGCTTGCCGTGTTTGTCCAAAGATCTCTGAAAGTGGAAGCGCCTGTTAGTAGGATGATGAAATAGGCATAAGGGACACTCACCTTTATCCATCGAGGCATAGATTACAAAAGCAGGGAGGTCATTTTGGAGTTGTATAGAACTTTGGTGAGGCCATTGCTGGAGCACTGTGTGCAGTTCTGGTCACCACATTATCGGAAGGATGTGGAGGGGGTACAGAGGAGATTCACCAGGATGCTGCCTGGGATGGAGTGTTTAAGTTCTGAAGAGAGAATCATATAATCATAGAGCCAGAGAGGTTTACAGCATGAAAACAGAACCTTTCGCCCAACTTATCCACGCTGCCCCTTTGTTAACCTCTCAGCGATTCCCAAGTGCTAGCGTTTGGACCATATCCCTTGAAAGCCATCTTATCTATGTAACTGGTTGAAATGGATGGGGTTGTTTTCTTTGGAGCAGAAAAGATGAATGACAGATAGAGTTCAATTTAGACAAATGTGAGATGATGCATTTTGGTAGATTGAACCAAGGCAGGACTTAGTTAACAGTAGGGTGTCGGGGAGAGTTACAGAACAAAGACATCTAGGGATACAGGTTCATCGCTCCTTATAAGTGGAGTCACAGGTGGACAGAGTGGTGAAGAAGGCATTCAGCATGCTTGGTTTCATTGGTCAGAACATTGAATATAGGAGTTGGGACGTCTTGTTGAAGTTGTACAAGACATTGGTAAGGCCACACTTGGAATAGTGTGTACCGTTCTGGTCACCCTATTATAGAAATTATTAAACTAGAAAGACTGCAGAAAAGATTTACTGGGATACTACCAGAACTTGATGGTTTGAGTTAGAAGGAAAGGCTGGATAGACTGGGGCTTTTTCTCTGGAGTGTAGGAGACTGAGAGGTGATCTTAGAATGGCCATAAAATAATGAGGTGCATAGATTGGCTAGTTGATGTCTCTTCCCAAAGATAGTGGAATCTAAAACTAAAGGGCATAGGTGAGAGTGGAGAAGTACATAATGGTCCAGAGGGGCAATTTTTTCACACAGAGGGTGCTGAGTTTCTAGAACGATCTGCAGAGGTAGTAGTTGAGGCGAGTATAATTTTGTCTTTTAAAAATTGTTTAGACAGTTACATGGGTACGATGGGTATAGAGGGATATGGGCCAAATTTGGGTAATTGGGACTAGATTTGGGGTTAAAAATGGCTGGCATGGACAAGATGGGCTGAAGGGCCTGTTTCTATGCTGTTAATTTCTATGATTCTATGAATGAGAAATGACCTGATTGAGTTGTCCAAGATTATATAGATACGTGAAGAAAAAGAGGATAGTGAAGACAAACATAAGTCCCCCACAGATAGAAACAGGGGGAAATGTATAATAGGGAAACAAAGAAATGGCTGAGCAACTGAATACATACTTTGGTTCTGTTTTCACAAAAAGGGACACAAATCAGATGCCAGGCTACCAAGTTTCTCCAACCTCTCCTCATAGCTAATGCCCTCCATATCAGGCAACATCCTGGCAAATCTTTTCTGCCATCGAAGGTACACAGAACACCACAGCGCAGAACAGGCCCCTCGGCCCTCGATGCCACGCCGACCAACTAGAAACAAGCAGCGACCCTCCAACCCAGACCACTCCCCCCCCATCCACAAACCCATCCACCAACCTCCCAAACGCCACCAAACCTGGTGCATCCACAACTGACGCAGGCAGGGCACCCCACACCCTCAACACCCCCTGGGCAAAGAACCCACCTCCGACATCTGTCCCAAAACCACCACCCCCCAATTCAAAGCCATGTCCCCTCATGCTAGCCCTCTCCACCCCAGGAAAAAGGCCATCACTGTCCACCCCATCCAAACCTCCAATCATCCTACACGCCTCAACAAGGTCTTCTCCTCCCAGCCGCCCCCTTCCCAACGAAAACAACCCCAAATCCCCCAGCTTCCCACCACAAGACCCGCCCTCCATACCAGGCAACATCCTGGCAAACCTCCTCTGCACCCCCCCAATGCCTCCACATCTCTCCCACAATGCGGGGACCAGAACTGCACACAACACTCCAAGTGCGGCAGCACCAGAGCCCCGCACTACCGCAACACGATGCCGCGGCTCCGAAACTCAATCCCCCCACCAACAAAAGCCAAGACTCCGCATGCCTTCTCAACAACCCTATCGACTTCATTGCCATTCCTCACACCCATTCCCCCTCAATCTCATTCCTCACACTCAATCCCCCTCACACTCATTCCTCACACTCAATCCCCCTCACACTCATTCTCACACTCAATCCCCTCACTCTCATTCCTCACACTCAATCCCCCTCACTCTCATTCCTCACACTCAATCCCCCTCACTCTCATTCCTCACACTCAATCCCCCTCACACTCATTCCTCACACTCAATCTCCCCCTCACACTCATTCCTCACACTCAATCCCCCTCACACTCATTCCTCACACTCAATCCCCCTCCACTCATTCCTCACACTCAATCCCCCTCACACTCATTCCTCCACTCAATCCCCCTCACTCTCATTCCTCACACTCATCTCCCTCACTCTCATTCCTCACACTCAATCCCCCTACTCTCATTCCTCCACTCATCCCCCTCACTCTCATTCCTCACACTCATCCCCCTCACTCTCATTCCTCACACTCAATCCCCCTCACTCTCATTCCTCACACTCAATCCCCCTCACTCTCATTCCTCACACTCTTCAATTCCCCTCACACTCATTCCTCACACTCATTCCCCCTCACACTCATTTCTCACACTCAATCCCCCTCAATCTCATTCCTCACACTCAATTCCCCTCACACTCATTCCCCCTCACTCTCATTCCTCACACTCTTCAATTCCCCTCACACTCATTCCTCACATTCACAGAACATAGAACACTACAGCACAAACAGGCCCTTCGGCCCACAAGTTGTGCCGAACACATCAAAACCTACCCAGCCACAGACCTATCTATAACCCCCAATCCCACTGGATCCCATATACTCATCCAGAAGTCTTTTAAAAGACCCCAGCGAGTTCGCCTTGACCACCACCGACGGCAGCCGATTCCATTCACTCACCACCCTCTGAGTGAAAATCTTTCCCCTATCATCCCCTCTGTACTTGCTTCCCTGCACCTTAAATCTGTGCCCTCTCGTCGCGACCATTTCAGGTGGTAGAGGCGAACTCACTGGAGTCTTTTAAAAGACTTCTGGATGAGTATATGGGAACTAATGGGATAGGGGGTTATAGATAGGTCTGTGGATTGGTAGATGTGATCGGCGCAACTCGTGGGCCGAAGGGCCTGTTTGTGCTGTATTGTTCTATGTTCTATGCTTATGTTCTAACAAAGGTAATAAAGGCCATCATTGCTGCAAATTGTTCTCAATGTTTAGCAACATCAAGAGAAATGGTACACATGTCGACTTGTTCAGGTGACACCTTACTAACTGCCTCTAGTGCTTTTCAAATTGATTAAATAAGTCATTTCTGGAAGAAAGATGTGTTTACAAAATCATGAACTCAGAAAAGAACAGCTTGGCAGCATTTGGATCTACCCTACAGTTAAATTACATGGGCACACAAAATAAAGAACTCAAAGAACTCCAAAGTGATTTATGAAGTTAATTCAGGCCCAAAGTTTTACTTTGCTTCTGGCATAGGGTGAGCATAATGTATTTCACTCCAGGTATGATTCCACTGACCCACTAGGAAGCTTTAGAACACAGAACATAACAGCGCAGAACAGGCCCTTCGGCCCTCGATGTTGCGCTGACCAATTAGGAAAAATCAATGACGCTCTAACCTAAACCATTCCCTTTTCATCCATAAACTTATCTACTAACCTCTTAAATGCCACCAAACTTGGCGCATCTACAACTGCAGCAGGCAAGGCATTCCATACCCTTACCACCCTCTGGGTAAAGAACCTACCACTGACATCCGTCCTATAACTACCACCCCTTCATTTAAAGCTATGTCCCCTCATGCTAGCTTTCTCCATCCTAGGAAAAAGGCTATCACTGTCCACCCTATCTAAACCTCTAATCATCTTATATGTTTCAATAAGGTCTCCTCTTAGCCGCCTTCTTTCTAACGAAAACAACCTCAAATCCCTCAGCCTCTCTTCATAAGACCTGCCCTCCATACCAGGCAACATCCTGGTAAACCTCCTCTGTACCCTCTCCAATGCCTCCACATCTTTCTTATAATGCGGGGACCAGAACTGCACACAATACTCCAAGTGCGGCTGCATTAGAGTTTTGTACAGTTGCAACATGACGTTGCGGCTCCGAAATTCAATCCCCCTACCAATAAAAGCTAAGACTCCGAATGCCTTCTTAACAACCTTATCGACTTGATTGCCAACTTTCAGGGATCTATGCACATATACACCAAGATCCCTCTGTTCATCAACACTATTAAGAGTCCTACCATTAGCCCTATACTCTACACATTTGTTATTCCTGCCAAAGTGAATTACCTCACACTTTTCCACATTAAACTCCATTTGCCACCTCTCGGCCCAGCTCTGCAACTTGTCCAAGTCTCTCTGCAAACTATAACACCCCTCTTCACTATCTACCACTCTCGACTTTGGTGTCATCTGCAAATTTACTATTCCATCCTTCACACCCTCATCCAGATCATTTATAAAAATTACAAACAGCAGGGGCCCCAAAACAGACCCCTGAGGTACACCACTTGTAACCGAACTCCTAATGAATAATTCTATCGCCACCACCCTCTGTCTTCTATCTGCTAGCCAATTCCTAATCCAATTAGCTAAATCACCCTCAATCCCATACATCTGCATTTTCTGCAGAAGCCCTCCAAGGGGCACCCTATCGAACGCCTTACTAAAGTCCATATATACCACATCAACTGCCTTACCCCCATCCATCTCTTTGGTCACTTTTTCAAAAAACTCAATGAGGTTAGTAAGGCACGACCTACTCTTCACAAAACCATGCTGACTATCTCCAATCAATTCATTTCTCTCTAAATAATTATAAATCCTATCCCTAATAATTCTTTCTAATACTTTGCCCACAACAGAATTAAGACTCACTGGTCTATAAATCCCAGGAAAGTCTCTATTCCTCTTCTTGAACAATGGGACCACATTCGCTATCCTCCAGTCTTCCGGCACTATACCTGTAACCAACGATGACCTGAAGATCAGAGCCAGAGGCTCTGCAATCTCCTCTCTCACCTCCCAGAGAATCCTAGGGTAAATCCTGTCCGGCCCAGGGGACTTATCTAACTTCAAACCCTCAAGAATATCTAGCACATCCTCCTTATCTACTTGAATACTTTCCAGTTCACAACCCTGTATCCCAGTTTCTCCACAACTACATTTACATCTCCCTGCGTGAATACCGAAGAGAAATATTTATCAGTGCTCGCAATCTTCAGGCTCCACGCACAACTTCCCACTGCTGTCTATGACTGGCCCTAATCTTGCCCTAACCAATCTTCTATTCTTATTATAGGATGCGAGGGACAGGATTTATGAACTCTAGAGAGGTTTAGTATGATGAGAATAGTCAGCACGGCTTTGTCAAGGGCAGATTGTGCCTCCAAGCTGTTGAGTTCTGTAAAAATGTGACTGAACACATTGACAAAGGAAGAGCGGTGGATGTGGTTTACATAGATTTCAGCAAGGCGTTTGAAAGATCCCCTCAGACTTCTTGAGACGTGAGAGGGCATGGGATCCAAGGGGCTTTGGTCTTGTGATCGGAATGGCTTTGCTGCAGAAGGCAGAGAGCGGTGTGGGGATGGGACTTTTTCTGCATGGAGGTCAGTCACCAGTGGAGTGCCCCAGGGATCTGTCAAGGAACCTTGCTGTTGTCATTTTCGTAAATGACATGGATAAGGAAGTGTGGGACGGGTTATTAAGTTTGCCAATGATACGTAGGTGGTGTGTTGTGGATAGTTTGGAGGATGTAAGAAGTTGCAGCAAGACATAGATAGGGTGTAATGTGAAAAGTGTGAGGTAATGCACATGCAGAAATAGTAAATGTGTAGGAGTATAGGGCTAATGGTAGGATTCTTAGTGTCTTGATGAAAGAGGATCTTCGTGTGATGTGCATAGATCCTGAAAGTAGCAGTCAAGTCGAGAATGTGTAAGAAGGCATATGGAGTCTTAGCTTTTATTGTAGGGGGATGAATTTCGGAGCCGCAAGTCATTTGCAACTGTACAAAACTCTAGTGCGGCTGCACTTGAGTATGTGTGCAGTCTGGTCCCCGCATTATAAGAAAGATGTGGAGGCTTTGGAGAGGGTACAGAGGAGGTTTACCAGGACGTTGCCTGGTATGGAGGCAGGTCTTATTGAAGAGAGCTGAGGGATTTGAGGTTGTTTTCGTTTTAGAAGAGGCGGCTAAGAGGGAGACCTTATCGAAGCATATAAGGATGATTAGAGGTTTAGATGGGTGGACAGTGATAGCTTTTCCTAGGATGGAGAAGTCTAGCACGAGGGACAAGCTTTAAATTAAGGGGTGATAGTTTATAGGACGGATATCAGAGGTAGTTCTTTACCAAGGGGGTGGTTTGGGAGTGGAATGCACTTGCCTTGCAGCAGTGTGATGGCCAAGTTTGGTGGAGTTTAAGAGGTTAGTTGATAAGTATATGGAAGAGAAGGAAATGGTTTTAGTATGGAGGGGCATTGCTTTTTATATGGTCGGCGCAACATCGATAGGCCGAAGGGGCTGTTCTGGCTGTAATGTTTCTATTGGTTCTAAGACTGGATGGAGAAGTCACAGATGGACTTTAAAGCAGATAAAGTGTGGTGGTCCATTTTGGCAGGACAATGGGATGAAAGAGGTACAATATCAACTATGGGGGTCTTGGCAGTGTTACAGGTCTTGGGATCGGGTCCATAGGACTTTTAACTGGCCTCGCAGGTTGGAGGATGTGGTCAAGAAGGCGTTATGGTGTACTGGCCTCATAACCAAGGGATGAGTTTGGGAGTCAGGAGGTTAATGCTGCACTTTAAAAGACCTTGTCAGACCCACTTGGAGTATTGTGCGCAGTTCTGGTCGCCTCACTTATTTAGGAAGAATGTGGAAACTATGAGAGGGTGTAGTGGAGATTTACAAGGATGCTGCCTGGATTGGAGGCATGCCTTATGAAGATAGGTTGAGGGAGCTGGGGACTCTTGTCTCTGGAGAGACAAGGAGGCCTGGCAGGAGTTTTTGTTTTCACCTGGACCTCCATAAATTGGAAGGTGAGAATCCCGATACTTACACGTGTAGAGTATTCCAACCCTCCCCCCTCTCTAACCTAATAAAAAAAGGAGACTAGGGAGTGTGAGCCGGTAAGTTTAAGTTTAATTTGTTTCTGGGTAAAGGAAGTAATAGGGATGCAGTGCAGGCAGTGGGGTGATGTACTCCTGTGGGATGTTTGAGGTGAGGGACACTGTTAGTGTCCAGCTGATACACCTGCCAGAGGTGCATCCAGTCCACTCCTTGAGGACGTTTAGGGACATGGATCTGGAACTGGAGGAACTAAGAATTAGTAGGAAGCAGAGAGGCTTTGATAAAGCTACAGGGAGATATTACTCCTAAAGTGATACATGTGACTGTTAGAAGGGGTAAAAAGCAGTCAGTGCAGAGTTCCCCTGAGGCTGTTTCCTCGAAGTAATAATTATTCTGCTTTGGATGCGTTGGGGATGTAGATACAACCGGGGTAGCGCATGGAGTACAGGTCTCGGGAGTGAGCCTGTCCTTGAGATAGGTGGGAAGGGGGAAGAAAAGTTATGGATTAGTGATGGGGACTCCCTAGTTAAGGGGATAGGTAGGAGAGTCTGTGGAAGAGCGGGACTCGCAGTTGGTATGTTGCCTCCCTTTTGTGCGCTGGGTTCAGTGTATCCTGACCGAGTGTTCGGGATCCTAAGGGGGAGGGGAACCAGCCCCAAGTTGTGGGCATGTAGGACCCATGACGTAGGTAGGGAAAAGGGATGGGGATAAAAGCAGAAATCAGAGAGTTAGGGTGGAAACTTAGGGCTTAAAACTAACGGTAGTGGTTATCTCTGGTTTGTTACCTTGTGCGCGGATAGCATTGAAAGGAGTGGGAGAGAGAACATTTTTGAATTGTGGCTAAAGGGATGATGCAGGAGGGAAGGTTCAGGTATTTGGACAATTGGGCTCGTTCTGGGGAAGGTTGGGACCTCTACAAGAGGGATGGTCTGCACCTGAAACGGAGAGGTACCAATATCTTGGGGGGTAATTTTATTGGGGGGTTTTAAACTGATTCGGGGGGGGATGGGAATATGAATTGTTGTGCCAGTATACAGGGGGATTTTTATTTAAACTAACTTGTAACCGGGAAGTCGTCACTAGGGAGGCTGCCGGTAGTTGTAGTTTTTAAGCTATATGAGTACTAACCTCTGGGTATCGGCCTCATTGTTCATTGGAGCAGCACGGAGAGGCAGCGATTTGGGAGAGCGATGAAGTTCGATGTTAAGTATTTTTAACTTTCTCTTTGTTTAAAACAGCGAGCGGGAGTAGTTTTTGCCGTTTTTTATTTAAACTAAATTGTAACCGGAAGTCGTCACTAGAGGCTGCCGGTAGTTGTAGTTTTTCTCTCTGACTCTATAAATTGGTCCAGAGAGGTAACCCGATACTCTACACAGGTAGAGTATCCCACCCTCCCCCTCCTCTAACCTAATAATAAAAGTGTGTGTGTAGAAGTTTTTTTTTTTCTCCTGGAAATTAAAGTATCAGTGATGGCAGTGCAGGTAGTACGTTGCACCTCCTGCGGTATGTATGGGGTGAGGGACACCAGTAGTGTTCCTGCTGATTATACCTGCGGGAAGTGTGCACATTTGCAGCTCCTTGAGGATGTGTTAAGGAGCTGGAGCTGGAATTAGAGGAGCTCAGGGTAATTCGGAGGTTGAGGTGGATATTGGCAGGAGTACAAAGAGATTGTAACTCCTAAAAGTGATAATTGGGTAACTATTAGGAGGAGGGTAAGAAGCAATCGGGGAGACAATCCCCTGGGGCTGTTCCCCTCCAAAATAAATTTTGTGTCTTGGAGGCTACAGTTGAGGAAGAATCACTGGAGCTACCAAAGGGAGCAGGTCTCTGGGGGTGTGAGCTGCTGGGAATGCTCAGGTGGGTGGGGGGAATAAGAGATTGGGCCTGGTTATGGGAGACTCATAGTTAGGGGACAGATAGGAGGGTAAATAGTAATAAACGGGACTCAGGGCTGTGTGTTGCCTCCAGGGGCTGGGGTCCAGGATGTCTCAGATCGGGTTTTTAAGATTCTTAAGGGTGAGGGGAGTCAGCCCCAAGTCATAGTTCATGTGGGGACACATGATGTAGGTAGGACAAGGGAGGGGGATATTAAAAAGAAATTTATGGAGTTGGGGTGGAAGCTTAGGCCATAACAGGCAGAGTGGTTATCTCTGGACTCTTGCTGTGCCAAGGGATAGTTTAGAGAAGAACAGAGAAAGGGAAAGTTTGAACTCATGGCTGCGGGATGGTGCAGGAGGGAGGGGTTCAGGTTCCTTAACAATTGGGACTCATTCTGGGGATAGGTGGGACCTCTTCAAGAGAGATGGTCTACACCTGAACCAGAGGGGGACAATATCTTGGGGGGAAAATTTGCTAAGGCTATGATGGGGGCTTTAAACTGATTCGGGGGGGGGTGGGATCCTAAGTAGTTTGGGGTGCTGGGAGGGATGAGAGTAAGGGGGTTATGAGAGAGTGTAAAGCACAGCGGCGTACGGGTGGGTGGGGCATGGTTTGAAATGCGTATACTTTAATGCAAGGAGTATTCGCAATAAGGGGGAGGAACTTGCAGCTTGGACCAGTACCTGGAACTTCGATGTTGTGGCCATTTCAGGGACTTGGGTAGAGCAGGGACAGGAATGGTTGTTGCAGGTTCCGGGGTTACAAATGCTTTAGTCGTAGTAGAGAAGGAGTAGAAGGGGGGAGGGAGTGGCATTATTGGTCAAAGACTGTATCACGGTGATAGAAAAGAAGTTTGATGAGGACTTGTCTGTTGAGGTAGTATGGGCTGAGATTAGAAACAGGAGAGGAGAGGTCACCCTGTTGGGAGTCTTTTAAAGACCTCCTAATAGTTCTAGAGAGGTTGAGGAAAGGATTGCGAAGTCAATTCTGATTAGGAGTGAAAGTAGTAGGGTAATTGTGATGGGGGACTTTAACTTTGCTAATATTGATTGGAATAGCTATAGCTCTAGCTCGTTAGAGGGGTCAGTTTTCGTACAGAGTGTGCAGGAAGGTTTTTTGACTCAGTATGTAGATAGGCCAACTAGAGGTGAGGCTACATTGGATTTGGTGCTGGGCAATGAGCCAGACCAGGTGTTAGGCTTGGAAGTTGGTGAACATTTTGGTGATAGTGACCACAATTCGGTTACGTTCACCTTAGTGATGGATAGGGATAGGCATGAAGCTGGGGGCAGTAGTTATAGCTGGGGGAAGGGTAATTATGAGGCCATCAGGAGAGAATTAGGGTGCATAGATTGGACGGAAACTACAGGGACTGGGAACATCTGGAATGTGGTGCTTATTCAAGGAGCAGCTGCGAGTCCTTGATAAGTATGTCCCTGTCAGGCAGGGAGGAAATGGTCGAGTAAGAGAGCCTTGGTGTACGAAAAAAGTTGATTTGCTGGTTAAGAAGAAAAAGGAGGCTTATGTCAGGATGAGGCTTGAAGGCTCAGGTAGTGCAATGGAGCTATAGATTAGCTAGGAAGGAGGTAAAAAGTGAATTGAGGAGAGCTAAGAGGGGACACGAGAAGATGTTGGCTGATAGGATTAAGGAGAATCCTAAAGCTTTCTTTCGATATGTTAAGAATAGAAGATTGGTTAGGGCAAGATTAGGGCCAGTCATAGACAGCAGTGGGAAGTTGTGCGTGGAGCCTGAAGAGATTGGTGAGGCACTGAATAAATATTTCTCTTCGGTATTCACGCAGAGTGCTGGAAATGTAGCTGTGGAGAGCACTGAGGTACAGGGTTGCAAATTGGGGAGTATTGTAGTAGATAGGGAGGATGTGTTAGAAATTCTCGAGGGTTTGAAGTTGGATAAGTCCCCTGGGCCGGACGGGATTTACCCTAGGATTCTCTGGGAGGCAAGAGAGGAGATTGCAGAGCCTCTGGCTCTGATCTTCAGGTCCTCGTTGGTTACGGGTGTGGTTCCGGAGGACTGGAGGATAGCGAATGTGGTCCCATTGTTTAAGAAGGGGAAGAGAGACCTTCCTGGGAATTATAGGCCAGTGAGTCTTACTTCTGTTGTGGGCAAGGTATTGGAGAGAATTATTAGGGATAGGATTTATAGTTATTTAGAGAGAAATGAATTGATTGGGGATAGTCAGCATGGTTTCGTGAAGGGTAGGTCATGCCTTACTAACCTCATTGAGTTTTTTGAGAAAGTGACCAGAGAGGTGGATGGGGGTAAGGCGGTTGATGTAGTATATATGGACTTTAGTAAGGCTTTTGATAAGGTGGCCCATGGAAGACTTCTACAGAAAATGCAGATGTGTGGAATAGAGGGTGATTTAGCTAATTGGATTAGGAATTGGCTGGCAGATAGAAGACAGAGGTGGTGGTTGATGGGAGATATTCATCGTGGAGTTCGGTGACGAGTGGTGTGCCTCAGGGTCTGTTTTGGGGCCCCTGCTGTTTGTAATTTTTATAAATGATCTGGATGAGGGTATTGAGGGATGGATCAGTAAATTTGCAGATGATACTAAAGTTGGTGGTGGTAGATAGTGAAGAGGGGTGTTTAGTTTACAGAGTGACTTGGACAAGTTGCAGAGCTGGGCCGAGAGGTGGCAAATGGAGTTTAATGTGGAAAAGTGTGAGGTAATGCACTTTGGCAGGAACAATAAATGTGTAGAGTATAGGGCTAATGGTAGGGCTCTTAATAGTGTTGAGGAACAGAAGGATCTTGGTGTATGTGTCAATAGATCCCTGAAAGTAGGCAGTCAAGTGGGATAAAGTTGTTAAGAAGGCTTATGGAGTCTTAGCTTTTATTGGTAGGGGGATTGAATTTAGGAGCCGCAGCATCATGTTGCAGCTGTACAAAACTCTAGTGCGGCCGCACTTGGAGTATTGTGTGCAGTTCTGGTCGCCACATTATAAGAAAGATGTGGAGGCATTGGAGAGGGTACAGAGGAGGTTTACTAGGATGTTGCCTGGTATGGAGGGCAGGTCCTATGAAGAGAGGTTGAAGGATTTGAGGTTGTTTTCGTTAGAAAGGAGGCGGCTAAGGGGGATCTTATTGAAGCATATAAGATGATTAGAGGTTTGGATAGGGTGGACAGTGATAGCCTTTTTCCTAGGATGGAGAAAGCTAGCACGAGGGGACACAGCTTTAAATTAAGGGGTATGAGTTATAGGACGGATATCAGAGGTAGGTTCTTTACTCAAAGAGTGATTAGGGAGTGGAATGCCCTGCCTGCAGCTGTTGTAGATGCGCCAAGTTTGGTGGCGTTTAAGAGGTTAGTTGATAAGTATATGGATGAGAAGGGAATGGTTTAGTTAGGAGGGGCATTGCTTTTTATTTTGGTCGGCACAACATCGAAGGCCGAAGGGCCTGTTCTGTGCTGTAATGTTCTATGTTCTAATAGGGAGGTACTAGGATAAGGTTTCTAGGTCGCAGCAGTATAGTGGGCAAACGGGAGGGTGGTTTGAAGTTGTATACTTTAATGCGAGGAGCATACGCAATAAGGTGGATGAACTTGCAGCCTGGATTGGTGCTTGGGACTTCGATGTTGTGGCCATTTCAGAGACGTGGATAGAGCAGGGGCAGGAATGGTTG
Source organism: Sphyrna mokarran (assembly GCA_024679065.1). Taxonomy (NCBI): domain Eukaryota; kingdom Metazoa; phylum Chordata; class Chondrichthyes; order Carcharhiniformes; family Carcharhinidae; genus Sphyrna; species Sphyrna mokarran. Next base: position 740,539 of record JAGIQG010000007.1, on the reverse strand, counting down.
TTGCAGGTTCCGGGGTTCAGATGTTTCAGTCAGAGCAGAGGTGGTGGTAGAAAGAGGGGAGGAGTGGCATTGTTAGTTAAGGACAGCATTACGGTGGCAGACGTTTGATGTGGACTTTGCTGAGGTAGTGTGGGCTGAGATTAGAAACAAGAAAGGAGAGGTCACACTGTTGGGAGTTTTTATAGGCCTCCAAAAAGTTCCAGAGAAGTAGAGGAAGGGATTGCAAAGTTGATCCTGGATAGGTGTGAAAGTAACAGGGTAGTTGTAATGGGGGACTTTAACTTTTCTAATATCGATTGGAAAAGCTATAGTTCAAGTACGTTAGAGGGGTCAGTTTTTGTTCAATGTGTGCAGGAAGGTTTCATGACTCAGTATGTAGATAGGCCAACAAGAGGTGAGGCTATTATTGGATTTGGTACTGGGTAATGAACCAGACCAGGTGTTAGACTTGGAGGTGGGTGAGCACTTTGGTGATAGTGACCACAATTCGGTTACGTTTACCTTAGTGATGGAAAGGGATGGGCACATACCGAATAACAGTAGTTATAGCTGGGGGAAAGGTAATTATGAGGCTATTAGGAGAGATTTAGGATGCATAGGGTGGAGCAGGAAATTGCAGGGGCTGGGGACATCTGAAATGTGGACATATTTAAGGAACAGCTTCTGCATGTCCTTAATGAATATGTACCTGCCAGGCAGGGAGGAAGTGGTCGAGTGAGGGAACCATGGTGTACTAGGGAAGTTGAATCTCTGGTGAAGAGGAAGAAGGAGGCTGATATAATGATGAGACGTGAAGGCTCAGTTAGGGCAAAGAGCTATAAATAGCCAGGAAGGAGCTAAAGAGGGAGTTGAGAAGAGCTAGAAGAGGACACGAGAAGACTTTGGCGGATAGGATTAAGGAGAATCCTAAAGCTTTTTACAGGTATATAAATAATAAAAGATTGGTTAGGGCAAGATTAGGGCCAGTCAGAGATAGCAGTGGGAAGTTGTGCGTGGAGCCTGAGGAGATAGGAGAGACACTGAATGAGTATTTTTCGTCAGTATTCACGCAGGAGAAAGACAATGTTGTCGGGGAGAATACTGCGATACCAGGTTGTAGACTGGGCAGGATTGAGGTTCATAAGGAGGAGGTGTTAGCGAATCTTGAGGGTATGAAATTGATAAGTCCCCTGGGCCAGATGGGATTTACCCCAGGATTCTCTGGGAGGCTAGAGAGGAGATTGCAGAGCCTTTGGCTTTGATCTTCATGTCGTCGTTGGCTACAGGTATAGTGCCGGAAGACTGGAGGATGGCAAATGTTGTCCCTTTGTTCAAAAAGGGGAGTAGGACCATCCTGGAAATTATAGACCGGTGAGCCTGACTTCTGTTGTGGGCAAGGTCTTGGAAAGAATTATAGGATTTATAAGCATCTAGAGAGAAATAAATTGATTAGGGATAGTCAGCACGGTTTTGTGAAGGGTAGGTCGTGCCTCACAAACCTTATTGAGTTTTTTGAGGAGGTGACCAAAGAGGTAGATAAGGGTAAGGCAGTTGATGTAGTGTATATGGATTTTAGCAAAGCGTTTGATAAGGTTCCCCATGGTAGGCTACTGCAGAAAGTGCAGATGCATGGGATTGAAGGTGATTTAGCAGTTTGGATTAGGAATTGGCTAGCTGATAGAAGACAGAGGGTGGTGGTTGATGGGAAATATTCAACCTGGAGTGCAGTTACAAGTGGTGTACCTCAAGGATCTGTTTTAGGGCCACTGCTGTTTGTCATTTTTATAAATGACCTAGATGAGGGTGTAGAGGGTTGGATTAGTAAATTTGCTGACGATACCAAAGTGGGGGGAGTTGTAGACAGCGAGGATGGATGTTACAGTTTGCAGAGGGACATAGATAGGTTGCAGAGCTGGGCCGTGAGGTGGCAAATGGAATTCAATACGGATAAGTGTGAGGTGATTCACTTTGGTAGGAATAACAGGCATATGAAATATAGGGCTAATGGAAGGACCCTTAATAGTGTTGTCGAGCAGAGGGATCTTGGGGTACAAGTACATAGCTCTTTGAAAGTTGGCACCCAGGTTGATAAAGTTGTTAAGAAGGCGTACGGTGTGTTAGCTTTTATTGGTAGAGGGATTGAATTTAGGAGCCGTGAGGTTATGTTAAACTGTACAAAACTCTGGTGCGGCCGCACTTGGAGTATTGCGTACAGTTCTGGTCGCCGCATTATAAGAAAGATGTGGAAGCATTGGAAAGGGGTGCAGAGGAGGTTTACCAGGATGTTGCCTGGTATGGTGGGAAGGCCTTATGAGGAAAGGCTGAGGGACCTGAGGTTGTTTTCATTAGAACATAGAACATTACAGCACAGAACAGGCCCTTCGGCCTTCGATGTTGCGCCGACCAATATAAAAAGCAATGCCCCTCCAAACTAAACCATTCCCTTCTCTTCCATATACTTATCAACTAACCTCTTAAACGCCACCAAACTTGGCGCATCTACAACTGCTGCAGGCAGGGCATTCCACTCCCGAACCACCTTTGGGTAAGAACCTGCCTCTGATATCCGTCCTATAACTATCGCCCTTAATTTAAAGCTGTGTCCCCCGTGCTAGCTTTTCTCCATCCTAGGAAAAAGGCTATCACTGTCCACCCTATCTAAACCTCTAATCATATTTATATGTTTCGATAAGGTCCCCTCTTAGCCTCCTCCTTTCTAACGAAACAACCTCAAATCCCTCAGCCTCTCCTCATAAGACCTGCCCTCCATACCAGGCAACATCCTGGTAAACCTCCTCTGTACCCTCTCCAATGCCTCCACATCTTTCTTATAATGTGGGGACCAGAACTGCACACAATACTCCAAGTGCGGCCGCACTAGAGTTTTGTACAGTTGCAACATGACGTTGCGGCTCCGAATTCATCCCTCTACCAATAAAAGCCAAGACTCCATATGCCTTCCTAACAACCTTCTCGACCTGACTGCCTACTTTCAGGGATCTATGCACATACACACCAAGATCCCTCTGTTCATCTACTACTAAGAATCCTACCATTTGCCCTATACTCTACACATTTATTATTTCTGCCAGTGCATTACCTCACACTTTTCCACATTAAACTCCATTTGCCACCTCTCGGCCCAGCTCTGCAACTTGTCCAAATCCCTCTGCAAACTATAACACCCCTCTTCACTATCTACCACTCCACCGACTTTAGTGTCATCTGCAAATTTACTAATCCATCCTTCAATACCTCATCCAGATCATTTATAAAAATTACAACAGCAGGGGCCCCAAAACAGGGGCCCTGAGGTACACCACTTGTCACCGAACTCCAAGATGAATATCTCCCATCAACCACCACCCTCTGTCTTCTATCTGCTAGCCAATTTCCTAACCCAATTAGCTAAATCACCCTCTATCCCAACATCTGCTTTTCTGCAGAAGTCTTCCATGGGCCACCTTATCAAAACGCCTTATTAGAGAGAACGAAGGTTACGCGGTGACCTAATTTAGGCGTATAAGATGATCAAGGGATTGGATAGGGTGGATAGTGAGGAGCCTTTTTCCTCGGATGGTGTGATGACAACACGAAGAGGACATAACTTTAAATTAAGAAGGGTGGTAGTTATAGGATGGATGTCAAAGGTAGGTTCTTTACACAGAGGGTGGTGCGGAGAGTGGAATGCCCTGCCTGCAGCAGTTGTGGACTCGCTTACTTTGGGGACATTCAAATGTTTGGGGGAAAGGCATATGGATGATATTGGAGTAGTTTAGGTTAGAGGGGCCACTGGCCGGCGCAACGTTGAGGGCCGAAGGGCCTGTACTGCGCTGTAATGTTCTATGTTCTATGAATAGATAGGATGGATTCTCAGAGGCTATTTCCCGGGCTGAAATGGTTGCTACGAGAGGACACAGATTAAGCTGCTGGGACACAAGTACAGAGGGATGTTAGGGGTAAAATTTTTTCACTCAGAGGGCGGTGAGTGAGTGGAATCCGCTGCCGCTGGGTGTTAGAGGTGAATTGTGGCATCTTTTAAGAGACTTCTGGATGACTACACGGGATTAATGGGATTGAGAGTTATAGATAGACCTGGCATGTATGGATATGATTGCACACAACTTGTGAGCCGAAGGGCCCCTGTTGTGCTGTAGTTTCAATGTTCTATGTACAACAATATTAGACAGGAACTGAAGACTGTAGATTGGGGCCAGATATTGAGGACAAATCAACATCTGGCATGTGGGAGGATTTCAAATGTAAGTTGGCAGGGATTCAGGGACTGGCACATTCCTGTAAGGGTGAAGGATAAGTTATGGCAATTTTGGAAACATAGAAACTAGAAGCACAAAACAGGCCTTCAGCCCACAAGTAGCCACCAATCACATCTAGATACCTACCAAGCAATAGTCCTATCTATAATCCCCAATCCCATTAGAGCCCCACATACGCATCCAGAAAGTCTTTTTTAAAAGACCCCAGCGAGTTCGCCTCTACCACAAAAACAAAAAAACCGGGGGGGGGGGGGGGGAAACAGCCCCAGCGATTCCATTTCACTCACACCCTCTGAGTGAAAACTTACACCTAACACTCCTCTGTACTTTGCTTCCCTGCACCTTAAATCTGTGTCCTCTCGTAGTGACCATTTCAGCCTGGGGAAATAAGCCCAGGAGAATCCACCCTATCTATTCCTTCAACATTTATAAACCTCTATCAGGTTGCCTTTCAATCTTTGTCCTCCAGGGAGAGGCGTTCGAGCTCCCTCAACCTATCTCATAAGGCCATGCCTCCCAATCCCAGGCAACATCCTTGTAAATCTCCTCTGCCACCCCTTTCAATAGCTTCCAATATCCTTCTATAGTGAAGCGACCAGAATAGCGCACAGTATCAAGTGGGGTCTGACAAGGGTCTTATAAAGTAGCAGCATTACCTCCTGACTCCTAAAGTCTATTCCTCGATTAATGAAGGCCAGTTTTACACCGTACGCCTTCTTGACCAGATTCTCCACCTGTGAGGCCGATTTTTAAGAGTCCTATGGACCCGGACCCCAAGATCCTTCTGCTCTTCAACACAGCTAAGGACTCCTACCCCTTATATTGTACTCCTTCATCCCGTAATGCAAGGAAAGTTAGAGCGAAAGTTAAAACAAGGAGTAAGGAGGGCTAATAGGAAAAAGCATTGGCCAACAGGATTGAAAACAAAATTCTCAAGGTTTTTATACAGATATAAAGAGCAAGAGGGTAGCCAGGGAGAGGGGTTGGCCCATCAAGGACAATGTATATATGGAGCCAGAGGAAATAAGTACTTTGTGTCAGCATTCACCAAAAGAGAAGGACTTAATGGATGATGAATCAGGGAAAGGATGTGTTGATAGATCGTTTGAGTCAAGAGGAGAAGGAATTGGGGTCTGAGAAACATTAAGATAGACAATTCCCAGGGCCCTGATGGGATATATCCCAGAATGCTGAGAGAGGCAAGGGAGGAAATTGTTGAGCCTTGAGAGAAATCTTTGTATCCTCATGATTACAGGGAGGTCCCCGGAGAAATAGCTAATGTTGTTCCTTTGTTTAAGAAGGGTAGCAAGAACAAATCAGGTAATTATAAGCAGTGATCTTACATCAGTGATAGGGAAATTATTGGAGAGGATTCTTCAAGACAGGATTTATTCCCACCTGGAAAAAAGTGGACATTTTTTATTAGTGAGGTGCAAACATGGTTTTGTGAAGGGAGGTTGTGTCTCATGAACTTGATGGAGTTTTTCGAGGAAGTGATGAGCGATGATGAGGGGAGGGCAGTGGATGTTGTCTACATGGATTTCAGTAGGCCTTTGGACAAGGTTTGCCTCATGGCAGACTGGTGAAGAAGGTGAAGTCACATGGGATCAGAGGTGAGCTGGCAAGGTGGATATAATTTAGCGTCATCATTTAGCAGATGACACTAAAGTCGGTGGAGTGGTAGATAGTGAGAGGGTGTTATAGTTTGCAGAGAGACTTGGACAAGTTGCAGAGCTGGGCCGAGAGGTGGCAAATGGAGTTTAATGTGGAAAAGTGTGAGGTAATTGCACTTTGGCAGGAATAATAAATGTGTAGAGTATAGGGATAATGGTAGGATTCTTAATAGTGTTGATGAACAGAGGGATCTTGGTGTATATGTGCATAGATCCCTGAAAGTAGGCAGTCAAGTCGATAAGGTTGTAAGAAGACATATGGAGTCTTAGCTTTATTGGTAGGGGGATTGAATTTCGGAGCCGCAACGTCATGTGCAACTGTCAAAACTCTAGTGCGGCCGCACTTGGAGTATTGTGTGCAGTTGGTCCCCACATTATAAGAAAGATGTGGAGGCATTGGAGAGGGTACAGAGGAGGTTTACCAGGATGTTGCCTGGTATGGAGGGCAGGTCTTATGAAGAGAGGCTGAAGGATTTGAGGTTGTTTTCGTTAGAAAGGAGGCGGCTAAGAGGGGATCTTATTGAAGCATATAAGATGATTAGAGGTTTAGATAGGGTGGACAGTGATAGCCTTTTTCCTAGGATGGAGAAAGCTAGCACGAGGGGACACAGCTTTAAATTAAGGGGTGATAGTTATAGGACGATATCAGAGGTAGGTTCTTTACCCAAAGGGTGGTTCGGGAGTGGAATGCCCTGCCTGCAGCAGTTGTAGATGCGCCAAGTTTGGTGGCGTTAAGAGGTTAGTTGATAAGTATATGGAAGAGAAGGGAATGGTTTAGTTTGGAGGGGCATTGCTTTTATATTGGTCGGTGCAAATCGAAGGCCGAAGGGCCTTTCTGTGCTGTAATGTTCTAGTTCTAAAACTGGCTCAGTCAAAGAAGACAGAGGGTAGCAGTGGAAGGATGTGTTTTGAATGGAGGGCTGTGACAAGTGGTGTTCCTCAGGATAAGTGCTGGGATCTTCGATGTTTGTGATATATGTGGATGATTAGAGGAAAATTTTACTGGTTTGATTAGTGAAGTTTGCAGACAACACAAAGGTTGGTGGATTGCGGATAGTGATGAGAGCCCAGGATTAGATTGCACTGCAGGTTTGAGGCATACGGAAAAGATTGAGTATGTGGATATTAGGAAAGAGGATGTGTTAGACCTGTTAAATTCTACCAAGATAGACAAGTCACCGGGACGGATGGGATGACCCCAGGTTATTGTGGGAGGTGAGGGAAGTGGTTGCAGAGCCCTGGCGATGATCTTTGCATCGGGAGAGGTTCCGGAGGATTGGAGGATTGCGGATGTGGTTCCTATCTTTAAGAAAGGGAACAAGGATAGTCCAGGAAAATTACCGACCGGTGAGTCTGACTTCCGTGGTTGGTAAGCTGATGGAGAGGCTTCTGAGGGATAAGATATGAACATTTGGAGAAATTTGGACTGATTAGAATAGTCAGCATGGTTTTGTCAAGGGCAGGTTATGCCTACGAGCCTAGCTGAGTTCTTTGAAAATGTGACTGAACACATTGACGAAGGAAGAGTGGTGGACGTAGTGTACATGGACTTTAGCAAGGCGTTTGATGAGGTCCCCATGCAAGGCTTCTGGAGAAGGTGAGAGGGCATGGGATCCAAGGGGCTTTGGCCTCGTGGATCCAGAACTGGCTTGCGGCAGAAGGCAGAGAAGTGGTTGTGGATGGGTCTTGTTCTGCATGGAGGTGGTAACCAGTGGAGTGCCCCAGGGATCTGTTCTGGGACCCCTGCTGTTTGTCATTTTCATAAATGACTGGATGAGGAAGTGGAGGGATGGGTAGTAAGTTCGCCAACGATATAAAGGTCGGTGGGTTGTGGATGGTCTGGAGGATGCCAAAAGTTGCAGCGGGACATAGACAGGATGCAAGACTGGGTGAAGAAGTGGCAGATGGATTCAATGAGGTAAATGTGTAGTGGTCCATTTTGGCAGGAATAATGGGATGAAGGAGTACAATATAAGGGGTAGGAGTCTTAGCTGTGTTGTAGAGCAGAAGGATCTCGGGGTCCGGGTCCATAGGACTCTTAATTGGCCTCGCAGGTGGAGGGAGTGGTCAAGAAGGCGTGGTGTCTGGCCTTCATTAATCGAGGAATTGAGTTTAGGAGTCAGGAGGTAATGATGCAGCTCTATAAGTCTCTTGTCAGACCCCACTTGGAGTATTGTGCGCAGTTCTGGTCGCCTCACTATAGGAAGGATGTAGAGGCTATTGAGAGAGTGCAGAGGAGATTTACAAGGATGCTGCCTGGATTGGGAGGCAGGCCTTATGAACATAGGTTGAGGGAGCTGGGACTCTTCTCACTGGAGAGACGTAGGTTGAGAGGCGACTGATAGAGGTTTATAAAAATGTTGAGAGGAATAGATAGGGTGGAACTCTCAGAGACTATTTCCAAAAGCTGAAATGGTCACTACGAGAGGACAGATTTAAGGTGCAGGGAAGCAAGTACAGAGGGGATTAGGGGAAAGTTTTCATCAGAGGGTGATGGTGAGTGAATGGAATCGGCTTGCGTCGGTGGTGGTCGAGGAAACTCGCTGGGGTCTTTTAAAAGACTTCTGGATGAGTATATGGGATCCAATGGGATTGGGGGTTATAGATAGGTCTATGGCTGGGTAGGTTTTGATGTGTTCGGCACAACTTGTGGGCCGAAGGGCCTGTTTGTGCTGTAGTGTTCTATGTATGTATATCTATGTATGCCTGCTGCAGTTGTAGATGCGCCAAGTTTGTTGGCGTTTTAAGAGGTTAGTAGAAAAGTTTATGGATGAAAAAGGGAATGTTTTAGGGTAGATGGTCATTGCTTTTTCTTAACTGGTCGGCCCCAACATCGGAAGGCCGAAGGGCTTGTCTGCGCTGTATGTTCTACATATCTTCTATCTAACCTGGCTGGGGTCTTTTAAAAGACTTCTGGATGAGTATATGGAAAAGAATAGGATAGGGTTATATAGATGGGTCTGTGGATCGCTGGAGTGATCAGCGCAAATCGTGGGCCGAAGGGCTGTTTGTGCTGTATTGATTTCTATGTTCTATGATATAGATCAGTTGGAGACTTGGGCGGAGTAGATGGCAGCATCGGAGTTTTTAATCCAGACAAATGAGAGGTAATGCATTTGGAAGGTCTAACAGATAGGAAACATACAGTAAATGGCAGAGCCCTGGTAAAACACTGGTAAAATAAAAGCTGTTTTACGAGTATATTAAGGGTAAAAGGATAACTAGGGAAAAAGAGGAAGCCTCTTGAGGACAGGGTATTGTGTGTGTGAGCCCAGTGGACAATGGTCGGGTTCTAAATGAATACTTTGTGTCAGCATTCACTGGTAAGGCAGACGCTGGGGTCTAGAATTGGGGGAAGGAATTTATACTATTAAAGAATTGAACACAGCAGAGAGGAGATTGTGAGTGATCTGGCAGGGTAAAGGTAGATAAATCTTCAGGACCTGATGAAATATATTCCAGACTGTTGAGTGAAGCAAGAGAGGAAATAGCAGGGTTACTGGCAATAATTTTCAGTTCCTGTCTGGTCACAGGAGAGGTGCAGAGAACCTGGAGGACAGCTAAAGAATCCTAGAACACCAGGGGGAGACTCTGGCCGAGCCTCTGGCAGCGCAGATCTCTACTCCACGAGAGCAAGAAACTTTGAACCAGCAGAAATTCAAAACAGGGAAATTCTTTCAGTCTACATCCATTCTAAAACTACTCTGCAGCCAAACAGAAAATGAAGCATTAAATTCACTGGGGGAAAAAAACTGTCCAGAACACACGACTTTCTTCCTAACAATACGGGTCAGAAAACCAACCAGAATAAACCTAAACAAACTCTGTTTTAAACCACTGAAGGAGCAAAAAAGGACTCCTAGAGACAGCCAGAACACTGAGAACTGCAGAGAACTTTATTAAAAAAAAAAAAGCTTCTTAAAGGAAACACTGTCAAGACAAGATGTTTTCTGGTGAGGACAGTGGGATCTGGAATTCACTGTCTGAAAACGTTATACAGGCTGAAACTTCAGCTCTCATTTCAAATGTCCCTGGACAATCAGCTCAATCAGAGCAGCATGGTGACAATGATGATTAACCCTGCTGCCTCACAAGGCCAGGGACCCAGGTTCGATTCCTTGTCTGGGGGAATCTGCACATTCTCCTGTGTCTGTGTAGGTTTCCCTCCCACAGTCCAAAGATGTGTTGGTTAGGTAGATGTGCTAAATGCACATGGTTACAGGGATAGGATGGATGGGAGGGCCTGAATGGGATGCTCTTTGGAGGAATAGATGCAGACTTGATGGGCTGAGTGGCCTCTTCCTGCACTGTTGGGGGATTCTATGATGTTTCTCCGTCCTGCTGTAACACTCTTGTTCTTCTGTATGTATTTAATTTATGTGTGTTGTCAGATGGCACTGTGGAAAGTCCATTTGAATACCAAGCCTGCAGGCCAGGGCGTGGTGGTCATTGCTCTGCCTTGGATACAGCCCGAATGTCATGAGACTGGCCAGGACTGTTGTAGCGGGGGTTACTGTCCTCAGGTGGGTTCAATAGCTTCATTTCACATGGTCGATACTGTCATTTCAAATACTTAAAACCCATCCCTCTTGCAGAGAAATTCAGCACATAAACCACCCAAGTCTCTCTCGGTCCGCCTGTCTCTCGGTCCGCCTGACCCCCGGTCCTCCTGACGGTCCCTCGGTCCGCCGGACCCCCTCGGTCCGCCTGTCTGTCTTAAAGGAAAACATAAAAATTATTAGAAGCAGGAGGAAGCCATTCGATCCTTTGAGCCTTGAAGCCACCATTCGTTTTGATCATTTGATCATCATCAAGTGCACTTATCCCTTATTCCCGTTCCTCCCATATCCTTTGACCACTTTAGCCCTAAGAGCTGTTCTAATTCTTCTTGAAGTCGCATTAATTTGGCCTCAAACTACATTTCTATGGGAGTGAATTCCACACATCTTCACCACCCTCTGGGTGAAGAAATTCTCCTCACCAAAGTTCATTAGTTCTGGATTTCCCCCACCATTGGGGAGCATTCTTTTCTGCATATACCCTGTCTAACCCTGTCGAATTTTATAAGCCCTCCTATGAAATTCCCTCTCATTCTTCTAAATCCCAATGAATATAATCTGAACCAATTTATATGACAGACATGCCATTCCAGGAATCAGCCTGGTAAACCTTCACTGCACTCCCTCGAGACCAAGAACATCCTTCCTCAGATAAGGAGACTAAAAACTGCACACAATACTCCAGGTGTGGCCTCACCAACACCCTGTACAATACAGCAAAACATCCCTATCCCTATACTCCAATCCTCTTGCTAAGATGGCCAACATACCATTTGCCTTCTTTACTGCCTGTTGTTATGCACACTTACTTTCAGCGATGGATGCACGAGGACTCCAAGACCTTGCTGTGTATCAATTTCTCTCAATTTGCAAGTAATAAATCTGCATTGAACATAGAACATAGAACATTACAGTGCAGTACAGGCCTTTCGGCCCTCAATGATTTGCGCTAGCAATGGAAACCAATCTAATGATACTCTAACCTAACTATTCAATGTTATCATATGCCTATTCCATGACCATTTGAAAGCCCTCCTTATAGTTGGTGAGTCCACAACTGCTGCAGGCAGGGCATTCCATGCCCTTACTTGCCTCTGAGAGTAAAGGACTAGAATGAGCAAGTGGAGGGATGGGTTGCTAGGCTCCCTGACGATACGAAGGTTGGTGGCTGTTGTGGATAGTCTGGAGGGGTGTCTGAAGTTGCAGCGCGAGACATAGATAGGATGCAAGACGGGCAGAGAAGTGGCAGATGGACTTCAAACACAGATAAATGTGTGGGTCCATTGGCAGGACCAATGGGATGAAGGAGTACAATCTCAAGGGTAGGAGTCTTAGCAGCATAAGGATCAGAAGGATTTGGGGTCTGAGTCCATAGGACTCTTTAAATGGCCTCGCAGGTGGAGGATGTGGTCAAAAAGGGCGTATTATGGTGTGTTGGCCTTCATTAAATCAAGGGATTGAGTTTAGGAGTCGGGAGATAATGCTGTGAACAACTTTATAAGACCCTTGTCAGACCCCACTTGGAGTATTGGCGCAGTTCTGGTTCACCTCACTATAGAAGGATGTGGAAATTATTGAGAGGGTGCAGAGGAGATTACAAGGATGTTGCCTGGATTGGAGGCATGTCTTATGGAACATAGGTTTAGGGAACTCGGTCTCTTCTCCTTGGAGAGAAAAAGGTTGACAGGCGACCTGTGATAGAGGTTTATAAGATGTTGAGAAGAATAGATAGGATGGATTCGGGGCTATTTCCCGGGCTGAAATGGTCACTATGAGATGGAGACCACAGATTTTTAAGGTGCTGGGAAAGCAAATCACAGAAGATGATGTTAGAGGTAAGTTTTTCACTTAGAGGGAGGTGAGTGAATGGAATCGGCTGCCGTCAGTGGTGGTGAGGCAAACTCGCTGGGGTCTTTTAAAAGACGTCTGTATGAATACATGGGATTCAGGTGATTGGGAGTTAGGGCTGGTAGGTATGGATGTGATCAGCGCAACTTGTGGGCTTGACATGACTGCCAATTTTGAAACTCAATGCCCTGGTCAATGAAGGCAAGCATGCCATATGCCTTTTAACTACCTGCTAACCCCACACTGGAGGCCACTCCCCTGCTAGCCCACACTGGAGGGCCACTCCCCTGTTTGTCCCACACTGCAGGCCACCCTCTGCTAGCCCCATACTGCCTGCCATTCCCCTTCTAGCCAACACTGTAGGCCATTCCCCTGCTGGCCTCACATGGAGATCACTCCCCTGCTAGCCCCACACTGGAAGCCATTTCCCTTTCTAGCCGATATTGGAGGCCATCATCCTCTGCTGGCCCCACACTGGAGGCCATCCCCCTGCTCAACCAAACACCTGGAGGCCATCCTTGCTAGTTCACACTGGAGATCACTCCCCTGCTAGCCCCACATGGAAGCCATTTCCCTTCTAGCGATATTGGAGGCCATCCTCTGCTGGCCCCACCACTCTGCCATCCCACGGCTCCCCAACAACTGGAGGCCACTCCTGCTAGTCTCACATGGAGATCACTTCCCTGCTAGCCCACGAGGAAGCCATTTTCTGTGCTAGCGGGGACACTGGAGGCCATTTCCTCTGCTGGCCACATACTGGAGGCTACTTTCCTGCTAACCCACTACCTGTTGGGTTGCACCTCCAGAAGATACAATGCAGGTATGTCTGATATCTCTGATGTTTTGCAATTGACTCCAGCTACTGTGGAATCCTGAATCAGGCTGAGCTTTGAACACATCCCAACACATATCTGTTCTGGAAAAACCTTTGTCTCTTACCTTTACAATCCAAGGGTTGGCAGTAAGTTCCTTCAGGAGTGCCACAAGCTGTAAAAAAAGCCAAACATAGTAAGGATATTCCTGTAAGAAAAATGTGACAGAGTGGATTCAAAATTGGCTCAGTTATAGGAAACAGGGTGGTGACAGAAGCTGCTTTAGTGACTGGAAGCCGGTGTCCAGTGGCGTTACCACAGGGATCTGAGTTGGGTCTCCATCGTTCATTTATATATAATAACATTGACGGACTAACATAGAACATAGAACATTACTGCGCAGAACAGGCCCTTCGGCCTTCGATGTTGCGCGACTAATTAGGAAAAATTGGGGGTAGGATTGGTAAATTTGAGGATGACACAAGAGATTGGTTCAGGTGGTTAACAATAAGGTGGAGTGTCTTGGGCTACAAGAAGATATAGACAGAATGTCAAATGGGCAGATAAATGGCAGGTAGAATTTAACCCTGAAAAAATATGGGGGTGATACACTTTGGTAGAAGTAATTTGACAAGAAAAATACTCAATGAATGGTTATAGGACATTCGGAAATTCTGTGGAACAAAGGGGCTTTGCCGTTGTTTGTCCAAAGATCTCTGAAAGTGGAAAGCGCCTGTTAGTAGGATGATGAAATAGGCATAAGGGACACTCCACCTTTATCCATCGAGGCATAGATTACAAAAGCAGGAGGTCATTTTGGAGTTGTATAGAACTTTGGTGAGGCCATGCTGGAGCACACTGTGTGCAGTTCTGGTCAACCACATTATCGGAAGGATGTGGAGGGGGTACAGAGGAGATTCACCAGGATGCTGCCTGGGATGGAGTTGTTAAGTTCTGAGAGAGAATATATAATCATAGAGCCAGAGAGGTTTACAGCATGAAAACAGAACCTTTCCCCAACTATCCACGCTGCCCCTTTTGTTAACCTCTCAGCGATTCCCAAGTGCTAGCGTTTTGGACCATATCCCTTGAAAGCCATCTTATCTATGAAACTGGTGAAATGGATGGGGTTGTTTTCTTTGGAGCAGAAAAGATGAATGACAGATAGAGTTCAATTTAGACAAATGTGAGATGATGCATTTTGGTAGATTGAACCAAGCAGGACTTAGTTAACAGTAGGGTGTCGGGGGAGAGTTTACAGAAACAAAGACATCTAGGGGATACAGGTTCATCGCTCTTTATAAGGAGAGTCACAGGGGACAGAGTGGTGAAGAAGGCATTCAGCATGCTTGGTTCATTGGTCAGAACATGAATATAGGAGTTGGGACGTCTTGTTGAAGTTGTACAAGACATTGGTAAGGCCACACTTGGAATAGTGTTGTACCGTTTGGTCACCCTTATTATAGAAAAATTATAAACTAGAAAGACTGCAGAAAAGATTTACGGGGATACTACCAGAACTTGATGGTTTGAGTTAGAAGGAAAGGCTGGATAGACTGGGGCTTTTCTCTGGAGTGTAGGAGACTGAGAGGTGATCTTAGAATGGCCATAAAATAATGAGGTGCATGATTGGCTAGTTGATTCTACTTCCCAAAGATAGTGGAATCTAAAACTAAAGGGCATAGGTGAGATGTGGAGAAGACATAATGGTCCAGAGGGGGCAATTTTTTCACACAGGGGTGCTGAGTTTCTAGAACGATCTGCAGCGGTAGTAGTTGAGGCGAGTCTAATTTTGTCTTTTAAAAATTGTTTAGACAGTACATGGGTACGATGGGTAGAGGGATAGGGCCAAATTGGGTAATTGGGCTAGATTTGGGGTTAAAAATGGCTGGCATGGACAAGATGGGCTGAAGGGCCTGTTTCTATGCGATGTTAATTTCTATGATTCTATGAATGAGAAATGACCTGATTGAGTTGTCCAAGATTATATAGATACGTGAAGAAAAAGAGGATAGTGAAGAAAACAAAGTCCCCCACAGATAGAAACAGGGGGAAATGTAAATAGGGAAAACAAAGAAATGGTCTGGCTGAGCAACTGAATACATACTTTGGTTCTGTTTTCACAAAAAGGGACACAAATCAGATGGCCAGGTACCAAGTTTCTCCAACCTCTCATCATAGCTAATGCCCTCCATATCAGGCAACATCCTGGCAAATCTTTTCTGCCATCGAAGGTACACAGAAACACCACAGCGCAGAACAGGCCCCTCGGACCTCGAATGCCACGACGACCCAAACTAGAAACAAGCAGCGACCCTCCAACCCAGGACACACCCCCCCATCCACAAACCCTCACCAACCTCCCCAAAAGCCACCAAAACTGGTGCTGGTGTTTTTTTTTTGATTTTATTATTTATTTATTGAATCCAACAACGTGGACGCAGGCAGGGCACCCCCACACCCTCAACACCCCCGGGCCAAAGAACCCACCTCCGACATCTGTCCCAAAACCACCACCCCCCAATTCAAAGCATGTCCCCTCATGCTAGCCCTCTCCACCCAGGGAAAAAGGCCATCACTGTCCACCCATCCAAACTCCAATCATCCTACACGCCTCAGCAAACAAGGTCTTCTCCTCCCCAGCCGCCCCCGTCCCAACGAAAACAACCCCAAATCCCCCAGCTTCCCACCACAAGACCGCCCTCCATACCATACCAGGCAACATCCTGGCAAACCTCCTCTGCACCCCCCCAATGCCTCCACATCTCTCCCACAATGCGGGGACCAGAACTGCACACAAACACTCAAGTTGCGGCAGCACCAGAGCCCCGCACTACCGCAACACGATGCCGCGGCTCCGAACTCAATCCCCCCACCAACAAAAGCCAAGACTCCGCATGCCTTCTCAACAACCCTTCGACTTCATTGCCATTCCTCACACCCATTCCCCCTCAATCTCATTCCTCACCTCAACCTCACACTCATTCCTCACACTCCAATCCCCCTCACCTCATTCCTCCACACATCCCACTCACATCATTCCTCACACTCAATCCCCCTCACTTCATTCCTCACACTCAATCCCCTCACTCTATTCCTCACACCAATCCCCTCTCACTCTCATTACTCACACTCAATCCCCTCACATCTCTCACTTCAATCCTCACACTCAATCCCCCTCACATCACACACTCAATCCCCCTCACACTCAGTCCTCACACTCATCACACTCCCTCACACTCAATCCCCTCACACATCATTCATCAAAATCATCCCTCACTCATTCTTCTCCCTCACTCTCATTCCTCACAATCCTCACTCTCATCCCTCAACTCAATTCCTCACACTCAATCCCCCTCACTCTCATTCCTCACACTCCAATCTCCCTCACTTCTCATTCCTCTCTTCAATCCCCTCACTCATTTCACCACATTCCCTCACACCATTTCTCACACTCAATCCCCTCATCCCCCTCAATCTCATCCCCCTCACTCTCATTCCTCACACTCAATCCCCCTCACCTCTCATTCTCACACTCTCATTCCCCCTCATTCTCTCAGTTTCCCCCTTCACACTATTTCTCACCACTAAATCCCCCTCAACTCATCCTCACACTCAATTCCCTCACACTTTCAATTCCCCACTCTTCATTCACTCATTCCTCACATTCACAGAACAAGAAACTACAGCACAAACAGGCCCTTCGGCCCACAAGTTGTGCCGAACACATCAAAACCTACCCAGCCATGTAGACCTATCTATAACCCCCAATCCACTGGATCCAATACTATCCAGAAGTCTTGTTAAAAGACCCCAGCGAGTTCGCCTTGACCACCACCGACGGCAGCCGATTCCATTCCACTCACCACCCTCTGAGTGAAAAATCTTTCCCCTATGTCATCCCCCTCTGTACTTGCTTCCCTGCACCTTAAATCTGTGCCCCTCTCGTCGCGACTTTCAGGTGGTAGAGGCGAACTCAGGGAGTCTTTTAAAAGACTTCTGGATGAGTATATGGGGAAAAATAATGGGATAGGGGTTTATAGATAGGTCTGTGGATTGGTAGATGTGAGCGGCGCAAACTCGTGGGCCGAGGGCCTGTTGTTTGTGCTGTATGTTCTATGTTCTATGCTTATGTTCTAACAAAGGTAAATAAAGGCCATCATTGCTGCAAATTGTTCTCAATGTTTAGAACATCAAGAGAAAATGGTACACATGTCGACTGTTTCAGGTTGACACCTTTACTAAACTGCCTCTCTTTGCATTCTTTTCAAATTGATTAAAATAAGTCATTTCTGGAAGAAAAGTGAGAAAGACAATCTGTGTTTACAAATCATAGGAACTCAGGGAAAAGAACAGCTTTGGCAGCATTTGGATCTACCCTACAGTTAAATTACATGGGCACACAAAATAAAGAACTCAAAGAACTCCAAACGTGTGATTATGAAGTTAATTCAGGCCCAAAGTTTTTACTTTGCTTCTCTGCATAGGGGTGAGCATAATGTATTTCACTCCAGGTATGATTCCACTGATTTCTCCCCACTAGGAAGCTCCTTTAAGAAACAGAAACAAAAACAGCGCAGAACAGGCCCTTCGGCCCTCGATGTTGCGCTGACCAATTAGGAAAAAGCAATGACCTCTAACCTAAACCATTCCCTTTTCATCCATTAAACTTATCTACTAACCTCTTAAACGCCACCAAACTTGGCGCATCTACAACTGCAGCAGGCAAGGCATTCATACCCTTTACACCCTCTGGGTAAAGAACCTACCTCTGACATCCGTCCTATAACTACCACCCCTTAATTTAAAGCTATGTCCCCTCGTGCTAGCTTTCTCATCTAGGAAAAAGGCTATCACTGTCCACCCTATCTAAACCTCTAATCATCTTATATGTTTCAATAAGGTCTCCTCTTAGCCGCCTTCTTTCTAACGAAAACAACCTCAAATCCCTCAGCCTCTCTTCATAAGACCTGCCCTCCATACCAGGCAACATCTGGTAAACCTCCTCTGTACCCTCTCCAATGCCTCCACATCTTTCTTATAATGCGGGGACCAGAACTGTACACAATACTCCAAGTGCGGCCGCACTAGAGTTTTGTACAGTTGCAACATGACGTTGCGGCTCCGAAATTCAATCCCCCTACCAATAAAAGCTAAGACTCCGTATGCCTTCTTAACAACCTTATCGACTTGATTGCCAACTTTCAGGGATCTATGCACAATACACCAAGATCCCTCTGTTCATCAACACTATTAAGAATCCTACCATTAGCCCTATACTCTACACATTTGTTATTCCTGCCAAAGTGAATTACCTCACACTTTTCCACATTAAACTCCATTTGCCACCTCTCGGCCCAGCTCTGCAACTTGTCCAAGTCTCTCTGCAAACTATAACACCCCTCTTCACTATCTACCACTCCGACTTTGGTGTCATCTGCAAATTTACTATTCCATCCTTCAACACCCTCATCCAGATCATTTATAAAAATTACAAACAGCAGGGGCCCCAAAACAGACCCCTGAGGTACACCACTTGTAACCGAACTCCATGATGAATATTTCTATCAGCCACCACCCTCTGTCTTCTATCTGCTAGCCAATTCCTAATCCAATTAGCTAAATCACCCTCAATCCCATACATCTGCATTTTCTGCAGAAGCTTCCATGGGGCACCCTATCGAACGCCTTACTAAAGTCCATATATACCACATCAACTGCCTTACCCCCATCCACTCTTTGGTCACTTTTTCAAAAAACTCAATGAGGTTAGTAAGGCACGACCTACCTTCACAAAACCATGCTGACTATCTCCAATCAATTCATTTCTCTCTAAATAATTATAAATCCTATCCCTAATAATTCTTTCTAATACTTTGCCCACAACAGAATTAAGACTCACTGGTCTATAAATCCCAGGAAAGTCTCTATTCCTCTTCTTGAACAATGGGACCACATTCGCTATCCTCCAGTCTTCCGGCACTATACCTGTAACCAACGATGACCTGAAGATCAGAGCCAGAGGCTCTGCAATCTCCTCTCTCACCTCCCAGAGAATCCTAGGGTAAATCCTGTCCGGCCCAGGGGACTTATCTAACTTCAAACCCTCAAGAATATCTAGCACATCCTCCTTATCTACTTGAATACTTTCCAGTTCACAACCCTGTATCCCAGTTTCTCCACAACTACATTTACATCTCCCTGCGTGAATAGTCCAAATCAAAACCAATGTGATAAGGATTATATTTCTTTAATAACAAAAAGTAAACTGGTTACAGACAACATGCTGTTAACAGAGCATTCTGTAGAGAAACATAATTAAAATATATTGTTTAAAGGAACAGCAACGTCACATTATCTATCCTAACCCAAAGTGTTGGAGAGAATAATTAGGGATAGGATTTATAGTTATTTAGAGAGTAATGAATTGATTGGAGATAGTCAGCATGGTTTTAGAACATAGAACAATACAGCACAGAACAGGCCCTTCGGCCTTCGATGTTGTGCCGACCAAAATAAAAAGCAATGCCCCTCCTAACTAAACAATCTTTCATCCATATACTATCAACTAACCTCTTAAACGCCACAAACTTGGCGTATCTACAAACAGCTGCAGGCAGGGAATTCCACTCCCTAATCACTCTTTGGTTTAAAGAACCTACATATGAATCCGTCCATAACTCATACCATTACATTAAAGTGGTCCCCGTGATTGGTTTTTCCATTCCTGGAAAAAGGCTTATCATGTCCACCCTTCCAAAACCTATAATCGTCTATATGTTTCAATAAGATCCCCCTAGCCGCCTGCCTTTTAACGAAAACAACCTCAAATCTTCAACCTCTCTCATAGGACCTGCCCCATACAGGCAACATCCTAGTAAACTCCTTGTACCCTCTCCAATGCCTCCACATCTTCTTATAATGTGGCGAACAGAACTGCACACAATACTCAAGTGACGGGCCGCACTAGAGTTTTGTACAGCTGCAACATGATGCTGCGGCTCCTAAAGTCAATCCCCTACCAATAAAGCTAAGACTCATAAGCCTTCTTAACAACTTTATCAACTGGACTCCTACTTCAGGATTAAAGTCCCTTTTGTGAAGGTAGTTGTGCCTTACTAAACCTCATTGAGTTTTTAAAAAATGACTAGGAGGTGATGGAGGGTAAGGCGTTGATGTGGTATATATGGACTTTAGTAAGGCGTTGATAAGGTGGGCATGGAAGACTTCTGCAGGAAAATGCAGATGTATGGGATAGAGGGTGATTTAAGCTAATGGGTTAGGAAATTGGCAGCAGATAGAAGACAGAGGGTGGGTGGTTGATGGGAGATATTCATCTTGGAGTTCGGTGAAAAAGTGGTGTACCTCAGGGGTCTGTTTGGGCCCTGCTGTTTGTAATTTTTATAAAAGATCTGGATGAGGGTATTGAAGGATGGATTAGTAAATTTGCAGATGACACTAAAGTCGGTATGGAGTGGTAGATAGTGAAAGGGTGTGTTATAGTTTGCAGCGGGATTTGACAAGTTGCCAGAGCTGGGCCGAGAGGTGGCAAATGGAGTTTTTAATGTGGAAAAGTGTGAGGTAATTGCACTATGGCAGAAAGAATAAATGTGTAGAGTATAGGGCAAATGGTAGGATTCTTAGTAGTCTAGATGAACAGAGGGATCTTGTGTGGTATGTGCATAGATCCCCTGAAAAGTAGGCATCAGGTCGAGAAGGCTTTGTTAGGAAGGCATATGGAGGCTTGGCTTTTTCTTGGCTCTATTGGTAGCGGGATTGAATTCGGAGCCGCAACGGTCATGTTGCACTGTACAAAACTCTAGTGCGGCCGCACTTGGAGTATTGTGTGACCAGTTCTGGTCCCCACAATATAAGAAAATGTGGTGGAGGCATTGGAGAGGGTTACAGAGGAGGTTTTACCAGGATGTTCCCTGGTATGGAGGGGCAGGTCTTATGAGGAGAGGCTGAGGGATTTGAGGTTGTTCGTTAGAAAGGGGAGGCCTAAGAGGGGACCTGATCGAAAACATATAAGATGATTAAGAGGTTTTTAGATAGGGTGGACAGTGATAGCCTTTTTCCTAGGATGGAGAAAGCTAGCACGAGGGACACAGCTTTTTAAATTAAGGGGTGATAGTTATAGGACGGATATCAGAGGCAGTTCTTTACCCAAGGGTGGTTCGGGAGTGGTGGAATGCCCTGCCTGCAGCAGTTGTAGATGCGCCAAGTTGGTGGGGTTAAGGGTTAGTTGATAAGTATATGGAAGAGAAGGGAATGGTTAGTTTGGAGGGGCATTGCTTTTTAATTGGTCGGCGCAACATCGAGGGCCAAAGGGCCTGTTCTGTGCTGTAATGTTCTATGGTTGTATGTTAGCCTCTTAACAACATTATCGACTTGATTGCCAACTTTCAGGGATCTATGCGCAATTACCAAGATCCCTCTGTTCTTCAACACTATTTAAGAGTCCTCCCATTAGCCCTATACTCTGCCACATTGTTATTCTGCCAAAGTGAATTACCTCACACTTTTCCGCATTAAACTCCATTTTCCACCTCTCGAGCCCAGCTCTGCAACTTGTCCAAGTCTCTCTGCAAACTATAACACCCCTCTTCACTATCTACCACTCCTCCGACTTTGGTGTCATCCGCAAATTTACTAATCATCCTTCAATACCCTCATCCAGATCATTTATAAAAATTACAAACAGCAGGGCCCAAAACAGATCCCTGAGGTACACCATTGTAACGAACTCCACGATGAATAATTTCCATCAACCACCACCCTCTGTCTTCTATCAGCTAGCCAATTCCTAATCCAATTAGCTAAATCACCTTCAATCTCATACATCTGCATTTTCTGCAGAAGCCTTCCAGGGCACCTTATCGAATGCCTTACTAAAGTCCATATATACCACATCAACTGCACCCCCATCCACCACTTTGGTCACTTTTCAAAAAATCAATAAGGTTAGTAAGGCACGACCTATCCTTCACAAAACCATGCTGACTATCCCCAATCAATTCGTTTCTCTCTAAATAACTATAATCCTATCCCTAATAATTCTTTCCAATACTTTGCCCACAGCAGAAGTAAGACTCACCGGCCTATAATTCCCAGGAAAGTCTCTCTTCCCCTTCTTGAACAATGGGACCACATTCGCTAACCTCCAGTCTTCCGGCACTATACTCGTAACCAACGACGACCTGAAGATCAGAGCCAGAGGCTCTGCAATCGCCTCTCTCGCCTCCCAGAGAATCCTAGGGTAAATCCCGTCTGGCCCAGGGGACTTATCTAACTTCAAACCCTCAAGAATATCTAGCACATCCTCCTTATCTACTTCAATACTTTCCAGTTTACAACCCTGTATCCCAGTGTTCTCCACAACTACATTTACATCTCCCTGTGTGAATACCGAAGAGAAATATTTGTTCAGTGCCTCTCCAATCTCTTCAGGCTCCACGCACAACTTCCCACTGCTGTCTATGACTGGCCCTAATCTTGTCCTAACCAATCTTCTATTCTTAACATATCTAAAGAAAGCTTTAGGATTCTCCTTAATCCTATCAGCCAAAGTCTTCTCGTGTCCCCTCTTAGCTCTCCTCAACTCACTCTTTAGCTCCCTCCTGGCTAATCTATAGCTATCCATTTCACTAACTGAGCCTTCAAGCCTCATCCTGACATAAGCCTCCTTTTTCCTTTTAACCAGCGAATTAACTTTTTTAGTACACCATGGTTCCCTTACTCGACCATTTCCTCCTTGCCTGACAGGGACATACTTATCAAGGACTCGCAGTAGCTGCTCCTTGAATAAGCTCCACATTTCAGATGTTCCCAGTCCCTGTAGTTTCCTAGTCCAACCTATGCACCCTAATTCCCTCCTAATGGCCTCATAATTACCCTTCCCCCAGCTATAACTACCGCCCCCAGCTTCATGCCTATCCCTATCCATCACTTAGGTTAGTAGATAAGTTTATGGATGAAAAGGGAATGGTTTAGGTTAGAGGGTCATTGCTTTTTCTTAATTGGTCGGCGCAACATCGAAGGCCGAAGGGCGTGTTCTGTGCTGTAATGTTCTATGTTCTATGTTAGGGATAACTTTTTCACTCAGAGGATGGTGAGTGAATGGAATCGGCTGCCGTCGGTGGTGGTAGAGGCGAACTCGCTGGGGTCTTTTAGAAGACTTCTGGATGAGTATATGGGAGCTAATGTGATGGGGGTTATAGATAGGTCTGACGCTTGATAGGTATATATGTGATCGGCACAACTTGTGGGCCGAAAGGCCTGTTTGTGCTGTAGTGTTCTATGTTCTATATTCTATGATGGGTAGGTCTTATGAGGAAAGACTAAGGGACTTGAAATTATTTTCATTAGAGTGAAGAAGGCTAAGAGGTGACTTAATTGAGACATATAAGATGATCAGAGGGTTAGATAGGGTGGATAGTGAGAGCCTTTTTCCTCGGATGGAGATGGATAACACGAGGGGACATAGCTTTAAATTAAGGGGTGGTAGTTATAGGACAGATGCTAAGGTTGGGTTCTTTACTCGGAGGGTAGTAAGGGTGTGGAATGCCCTGCCTGCAGCAGTTGTGGACTCGTCAAGTTTAAGGGTGTTCAAATGGTCAGTGGATAGGCATGTGGATAACATTGGAATAGTTTAGGTTAGAGGATCATAAAATTGGTTCCGTTGGTCGGCGCAACATTGAGGGCCAAAGGGCCTGTACTGAGCTGTAATGTTCTATGTTCTTGTTGTTTCTTAACTCAAACCATCCAGATTTTCCATCATCTATGCTAATATCCTTCCTCAATATTGTATCAATATCATCTTTAATCAACAATACAACTCCCCCACCTTTTCCTTTCTGCCTATCCTTCCTAAACACTGAATAACCCTCAATGTTTAGTTCCCATCCTTGCTCACGTGTCTCAGTAATGCCAATTAAATCTTTCATCTATCTGTGCAACTAATTCATCCATTAGGGAAGGATATCTGCCATGCTCACATTGGCCTCCGTGTGACTCCAGACAGAATAATGTGATTGATTTTTATCTGCATTGTCAGTTGGCTGAGCAAACCACTCAGTTCAAGAGCAGTAAGAGATGGGCAATGAATTCTGGTCCAGCCGCTAACACCCACATCTCATGAATGAATATCGAACAGAATCCTCAGCCCTATATATCCCATTTTCAAATCCATCACATGGATGAATTCCTCTCTCTGTGTTCTCTGACTGTGAGGATGTTTGGGACTATTCTTCCAGTGCGAGGCCTATGGAGTTTAGAACATAGAACATAGAACATAGAACAATACAGCACAGAACAGGCCCTTCGGCCTTCGATGTTGTGCCGACCAAAATAAAAAGCAATGCCCCTCCTAACTAAACCATTCCCTTCTCATCCATATACTTATCAACTAACCTCTTAAACGCCACCAAACTTGGCGCATCTACAACAGCTGCAGGCAGGGCATTCCACTCCCTAATCACTCTTTGAGTAAAGAACCTACCTCTGATATCCGTCCTATAACTCATACCCCTTAATTTAAAGCTGTGTCCCCTCGTGCTAGCTTTCTCCATCCTAGGAAAAAGGCTATCACTGTCCACCCTATCTAAACCTCTAATCATCTTATATGCTTCAATAAGATCCCCTCTTAGCCGCCTCCTTTCTAACGAAAACAACCTCAAATCCTTCAACCTCTCTTCATAGGACCTGCCCTCCATACCAGGCAACATCCTGGTAAACCTCCTCTGTACCCTCTCCAATGCCTCCACATCTTTCTTATAATGTGGCGACCAGAACTGCACACAATACTCCAAGTGCGGCCGCACTAGAGTTTTGTACAGCTGCAACATGATGCTGCGGCTCCTAAATTCAATCCCCCTACCAATAAAAGCTAAGACTCCATAAGCCTTCTTAACAACTTTATCCACTTGACTGCCTACCATTACTTACCATTGCTTGCATTCTCCAACAAACCAACTTTCTCCCAACTGCATCTCCTGGTTGTCATGGACACATAGTAATGGACATTGACCTTGGTCACATTGTTTTGTTTGTAACTGTTCCGGTTGACACTTCCTGTCAGATGAACCTGAAGTCGATGATCTACAAAAACAAAAGATGTTTTAGTGAAACTGCTCAGGAAACAACAAGTCAATGAGATCATCTTTAAACCATTGCCCAACTCTCACCTCCCTCACTCTCTATGCCCTCACTCCCCAACTCCCTCTGCCTACCTCCCTCAGTGTCTACGCTTCCCTGTGCCCCAATTCCCATCTCCCTCTCCTCTGCACCCTCACTCCCCACCTCCCTCCCCCCAAAGTGCTCTCTTTCCCCACTCTCACTGCATACACATACTGTATACTTGTGCCCAACTTACCCTCCCCCAGCCTTCCTCACCCCCTCCCTATGCCCACACTCTCTGCATCCTCAACTCTCTCAAAGTCTGTGCTCCACACTTGTCTCCCTGTGTCCTCTCTCCCTCAATAGCCAGTTCTGGATCATTTCCTCATCCTCAGCTTCCTCTAACCCTGGTCATAAAATTGGTTCCATTGGTCAGCGCAACATCGAGGGCCAAAGGGCCTGTACTGCGCTGTAATGTTGTATGTTCTATGCTAGCTAGCCTACCCTATACACTGACCTTTCGTGCTACGTGCAGAGATTGCCAGCGAACGGGAAGAAAATAATTGTTTGGGTAAATGAGTGGAATGGAGATATATATGGAGTGAAGGGTGAGAGACAGACAGACAGACAGAGAGAGAGACATAGAGAGAGAGAAAGAGAGATAGAGACAAAGACACAGAGAGAGAGAAACAGAGAAAGACAGAGAGAGAGAGAAAGAAATAGTGTCACACACAAAGAGAGACAGAGAGAGAGTGAGGCAGAGAGAGTGAGGCAGAGAGAGTGAGGCAGAGAGAGTGAGGCAGAGACACACAGAAAGAGAGAGACAGAGAGAGATAGAGAGAGACAGAGAGAGAGGGACAGAGACAGAAAGACACACACACACAAAGAGATAGACAGAGAGACAGAGAGAGACAGAGAGTGAGTGAGAGAGAGACAGAGAAAAAGACAGAGAGAGAGACAGAAAGAGAGAGTGAGACAGAGAAAGACTGAGTGAGAGAGAGAGAAATAGACAGATAGAGAGGCAGAGAGAGAGAGGCAGAGAGAGAGAGGCAGAGAGAGATACACACACACATGCACACACACACACACAAACAGAGAAAGAGAGAGACAGACAGACAAAGGCAGACAGAGAGAGAGGGAAACAGAGACAGAGAGAGAGACACACACAAAGAGAGAGAAAGAGAGTGAGAGAAAGTCAGAGAGAGAAAAAGAGTGGCAGAGAGACAGAGAGAGACACTGAAAGAAAGACAGAGAGATGGAGAAAGACAGAGACAGACAAGACAGAGAGAGAGATGGCAGAGAGAGTGAGAGAAACACAGAAAGATAGAGAGAGATAGAGACAGAGAAAGACGTAGAGGGAGAGAGAGGGACACAAAGAGAGAGATAGAGAGAGAGAAACAGGGACAGAGAGAGAGAGAGAGAGACAGAGACAAAGAGAGACAGAAAGAGAGAGACTGAGACAGAGAGTAAGGCAGAGAAAGAGAGAGACAGAGACACAGAGAGGGAGAGAAAGACACACACACAGAAAGTGAGATAGAAAGAGAGAGAGAAAGAGACAAAGTGAGAGAGAGAGAACAAAGAGAGAGAGAGAGAGAGAAACAAAAAGAGAGAGAGAGAGACAGAGAGAAAGAGAGAGACAAAGAGAGTCAGAAAGAGAGATAGAGAAAGAGAGAGAGACAGACAGAGAGACTGAGAGAGAAAGAGACAGGGAGAGAGAGAGAGAGAAACAGAGAGAGAGGAAAAGAGAAAGAGGAAGAGAGAAAGAGAGATAGAGAGAGGAAGAGAGAGAGAGAGAGAAACAGAGAAATAGACTGAGAGAGAGAGACAGACAGAAAGAGTGAGAGAGAGACACAGAGAAAGCGAGAGAGAGAAAGCAAGAGAGACAGAGTGAGAGAGACGGAGGGAGAGGGGCACGGAGAGAAAGAGGGAGACAGAAATAGAGACAGAGATAGCGAGACAGAGGGAGAGGGAGAGAGAGAGGGAGAGGGAGAGAGAAAGGGAGACGGAGAGAAAGAGAGAGAGAAATAGAGAGAGAGACAGAGAGAGAGAGAGAGAGAGAGAGGAAGAGAGACGGAGAGAGACAGATACCGAGAGTATAGAATGAGAGAGAGAGAGAGAGAGGGAGAGAGAGAGAGAGAGAGGGAGATAAGGAGAGAGTGACAGAGAGAGATAGACAGAGAGACAGCCAGAGAGGCAGAGAGAGACAGAGAGAAAGTGAGAGAGAGAGAGAGAGACAGGGAGAGAGAGAGAGAGAGAGACAGAAGGAGAGAGAGAGAGAGAGACAGGGACAGAGAAATAGAGAGACAGAAACAGGGAGAGAGAGAGACACACACACAGAGGCAGAGAGAGAGAGAGACAGACAGACAGAGAAAGACACAGAAAGAGAGACAGAGAGACAGAGAGAGAGACAGAGAGAGACAGACAGACAGAGAGAAAGAGACAGTGTGAGAGAAAGAGAGAGAGGGAGAGAAAAAGACAGAGAGACAGAAAGAGAGGGGCACAGTGAGAGAGAGAGAGACAGAGAGAGACAGAGACAGATAGACAGAGAGAGAGAGAAAGAGAGAGAGAGAAAGAGAGAGAGAAAAGCCAGAGGGTGGTTGTAGAGAGTTGTTTTTCAAACTGGAGGCCTGTGACCAGTGATGTGCCTCAGGGATCACTGCTCGGTCCACTGTTATTTGTCATTTATATTAATGATTTGGTTGAGAATAGAGAAAGCATGGTTAGTAAGTTTGCAGATGACACGAAGATTTGTAGCATAGTGAACAGTAAAAAAGTCACCTCTAATTGCAAGAGGATCTTGATCAATTGGGCCAGTGGGCTGATGAATTGCAGATGGAGTTTAATTTAGATAAATGTGAGGTGATGCATTTTGGTAGATTGAACCAGTGCAGGACTTACTCAGTTAATGGTAGGACACTGGGGAGAATTACAGAACAAAGAGATCAAGCAGTACATGTTCAAAGCTTCATGAAAGTGGAGTCACAGGTGGACAGAATGGTGAAGAAGGCATTCGGCATGCTTGGTTTCATCAGTCAGAACATTGAATACAGGAGTTAGGATGTGTTGTTGAAGTTGTACTAGGCATTGGTAAGGCCACACTTGGAATATTGTATGCAATTCTGGTCACCCTATTATAGAAAGGATATTATTAAACTAGAAAGAGTGCAGAAAAGGATACTAGGATGCTACTGGGGACTTGATGGTTTGAGTTATAAGGAGAGGCTGGATAGACTGAGACGTTTTTCCCTGGACCGTAGGAGATTGAGGGATAATCTTACAGAGGTCTATAAAATAATGAGGGGCACAGATCAGCTAGATAGTCAATATCTTTTCCTCAAAGGCAGGGGAATCTAAAACTAGAGGGCATAGGTGAGAGGAGAGAAATACAAATGTGTGCAGAGAGGCAATTTTTTCACACAGAGGGGTGGTGAGTGTCTGGCGAACAAGTGCCAGACGGCAGTAGTAGAGGTTGGTACAAATTTAAGTGATGAAGTTATATAGGCCGGATCTCAGAGGTAGGTTCTTTACCTAAAAGAAGTGACTTAGAGGTAGGGGAGTGGAATGCCCTCGCCCTGCAGCTGTTGTAGAGGTGCCAAGTTTTGGTGGCGTTTTAAGCGAAGTTAAATTCATAAGTAAGGAGAGAAGGGAATGGTTTAGTTTGAGGGCATGCTTTCCAAGATCCCTCTGTTCGTCTAGACTACTAAGATCCTACCATTTGCCCTATACTCTACACATTTATTATTTCTGCCATAGTGCATTACCTCACACTTTTCCACATTAAACTCCATTTGCCACCTCTCGGCCCAGCTCTGCAACTTGTCCAAGTCCCTCTGCAAACTATAACACCCCTCTTCACTATCTACCACTCCACCGACTTTAGTGTCATCTGCAAACTTACTAATCCATCCTTCAATACCCTCATCCAGATCATTTATAAAAATTACAAACAGCAGGGGCCCCAAAACAGACCCCTGAGGTACACCACTTTTCACCGAACTCCACGATGAATATCATCCCATCACCACCACCCTCTGTCTTCTATCTGCTAAGAACTCAGTAAGAATTTAGCAACACCAATTTATAATCCAACCGATTTATTTGATAGTAAAAACGCGAGCTTTCAACACTCTGTGTCTTCCTCAGGCCTGAGGAAGACAGAGTGTTGAAAGCGCGCGTTTTTACTATCAAATAAATCGGTTGGATTATAAATTGGTGTTGCTAAATTCTTACTGAGTTCTTACCACCCCAATCCAACGCCGGCATCTGTATATCATGACTTCTATCTGCTAGCCAATTCCTAACCCAATTAACTAAATCACCCTCTATCCCATACATCTGCATTTTCTGCAGAAGTCTTCCATGGGACACCTTATCAAACGCCTTACTAAAGTCCATATATACCACATCAACCACCTTACCCCCATCCACCTCTTTAGTCACTTTTTCAAAAAACTCAATGAGGTTAGTAAGGCATGACCTACCCTTCACAAAACCATGCTGACTATCCCCAATCAATTCATTTCTCTCTAAATAACTATAAATCCTATCCCTAATAATTCTCTCCAATACCTTGCCCACAACAGAAGTAAGACTCACTGGCCTATAATTCCCTGGAAGGTCTCTCTTCCCCTTCTTAAACAATGGGACCACATTCGCTATCCTCCAGTCCTCCGGAACCACACCCGTAACCAACGACGACCTGAAGATCAGAGCCAGAGGCTCTGCAATCTCCTCTCTTGCCTCCCAGAGAATCCTAGGGTAAATCCCGTCCGGCCCAGGGGACTTATCCAACTTCAAACCCTCGAGAATATCTAGCACATCCTCCCTATCTACTTCAATACTTTCCAGTTTGCTACCCTGTACCTCAGTGTTCTCCATAACTACATTTACATCACCCTGCGTGAATACCAAAGAGAAATATTTATTCAGTGCCTCTCCAATCTCTTCAGGCTCCACGCACAACTTCCCACTGCTGTCTATGACTGGCCCTAATCTTGCCCTAACCAATCTTCTATTCTTAACATATCTAAAGAAAGCTTTAGGATTCTCCTTAATCCTATCAGCCAAAGTCTTCTCGTGTCCCCTCTTAGCTCTCCTCAATTCACTCTTTAGCTCCCTCCTGGCTAATCTATAGCTATCCATTGCACTAACCGAGCCTTCAAGCCTCATCCTGACATAAGCCTCCTTTTTCCTTTTAACCAGCAAATCAACTTTTTTCGTACACCAAGGTTCTCTTACTCGACCATTTCCTCCTTGCCTGACAGGGACATACTTATCAAGGACTCGCAGCAGCTGCTCCTTGAATAAGCTCCACATTCCAGATGTTCCCAGTCCCTGTAGTTTCCTAGTCCAATCTATGCACCCTAATTCTCTCCTGATGGCCTCATAATTACCCTTCCCCCAGCTATAACTACTGCCCCCAGCTTCATGCCTATCCCTATCCATCACTAAGGTGAACGTAACTGAATTGTGGTCACTATCACCAAAATGTTCACTAACTTCCAAGCCTAACACCTGGTCTGGCTCATTGCCCAGCACCAAATCCAATGTAGCCTCACTTCTAGTTGGCCTATCTACATACTGAGTCAAAAAACCTTCCTGCACACTTTGTATGAAAACTGACCCCTCTAACGAGCTAGAGCTATAGCTATTCCAATCAATATTAGTAAAGTTAAAGTCCCCCATAACAATTACCCTATTACTTTCACTCCTGACCAGAATTGACTTTGCAATCCTTTCCTCAACCTCTCTAGAACTTTTAGGAGGTCTATAAAAGACTCCCAACAGGGTGACCTCTCCTTTCCTGTTTCTAATAGAACATAGAACATTACAGCACAGAACAGGCCCTTCGGCCTTCGATGTTGTGCCGACCAAAATAAAAAGCAATGCCCCTCCAAACTAAACCATTCCCTTCTCTTCCATATACTTATCAATTAACCTCTTAAACGCCACCAAACTTGGCGCATCTACAACAGCTGCAGGCAGGGCATTCCACTCCCTAATCACTCTTTGAGTAAAGAACCTACCTCTGATATCCGTCCTATAACTCATACCCCTTAATTTAAAGCTGTGTCCCCTCGTGCTAGCTTTCTCCATCCTAGGAAAAGACTAAAAAGGAAAAAGGCCCATAATCTCAGCCCATACTACCTCAACAGACAAGTCCTCATCAAACTTCTTTTCTGTCACTGTGATACAGTCTTTGACTAATAATGCCACTCCTCCCCCCCTTCTACCTCCTTCTCTACTCCGACTAAAGCATTTGAACCCCGGAACCTGCAACATCCATTCTTGTCCCTGCTCTACCCAAGTCTCTGAAATGGCCACAACATCGAAGTTCCAGGTACTGGTCCAAGCTGCAAGTTCCTCCCACTTATTGCGAATACTCCTTGCATTAAAGTAAACGCATTTCAAACCATGCCCTACCCCACCCGTATGCTGCTGTGTTTTACAGCTTTCCTCTATGACCCCCTTACTCTCATCCCTCTTAGCACCCCAACTACTTAGGATCCCACCCCCCCCCGAATCAGTTTAAAGCCCCCTGCATAGCCTTAGCAAATTTTCCCCCCAAGATATTAGTTCCCCTCTGGTTCAGGTGTAGACCATCTCTCTTGTAGAGGTCCCACCTATCCCAGAATGAGTCCCAATTGTTCAGGAACCTGAACCCCTCCCTCCTGCACCATCCCCGCAGCAACGAGTTCAAACATTCCCTCTGTCTATTCTTCTCTAAACTATCTCTTGGCACGGGCAAGAGTCCAGAGATAACCACTCTGCCAGTTTTGGCCCTAAGCTTCCACCCCAACTCCATAAATTTCTGTTTAATATCCCCTTCCCTTTTCCTACCTATATCATGTGTCCCTACATGAACTATGACTTCGGGTTGACTCCCCTCTCCCTGAAGAATCTTAAAAACCTGATCTGCGACATCCTGGACTCCAGCCCCTGGGAGGCAACACACCAGCCCTGAGTCCCTTTTATTACTACTTACTCTCCTATCTGTCCCTCTAACTATGGAGTCTCCAATTACTAGGCCCAATCTCTTATTCCCCCCACCCACCTGAGCATTCTCAGCAGGCTCACCCCCAGAGACCTGCTCCCTTTGGCCATCTCCAGTTGATTCTTCCTCAACTGTAGCCTCCAAGGCAGAAAATTTGTTTTGGAGGGGAACAGCCCCAGGGGATTGTCTCCCTGATTGCTTCTTACCCCTCCTCCGAATAGTTACCCAAGAATCACTTTTAGGAGTGACTATCTCTTTATTAATCCTGCCAATATCCTCCTCAACCTCTCGAATTATCCTGAGTTCCTCTAATTCCAGCTCCAGCTCCTTAACACGATCCTCAAGGAGCTGCAAATGGGCACACTTCCTGCAGGTATAATCAGCAGGAACACTACTGGTGTCCCTCACCTCGTACATACTACAGGAGTTGCAACGGACTGCCTGCACTGCCATCCCTGATACTGAGGGTATCAGTACCCTGAGGGTGGGATACTCTACCTGTGTAGAGTATCGGGTTTCGTCTCTGGACCAATTTATAGAGAGAGAGAAAACTACAACTACCGGCAGCCTCCTAATGACGACTTCCGGTTTCTTGTTAGTTTAAATAAAAATGGCAAAAACTACCCCTGCTCGCTATTGTAAACAAAGAGAAAAGTTAAAAAACTACTTAACACTCGAACTTCATGCTTTCCCAAATTGCTGCCTCTCCGTGCTGCTCCAAGGGAACAATAGAGGGTTGGATTAGTAAATTTGCTGACGATACCAAAGTGGGGGGAGTTGTAGACAGCGAGGATGGATGTTACAGTTTGCAGAGGGACATAGATAGGTTGCAGAACTGGGCCGTGAGGTGGCAAATGGAATTCAATACGGATAAGTCTGAGGTGATTCACTTTGGTAGGGATAACAGGCATATGAAATATAGGGCTAATGGAAGGACCCTTAATAGTGTTGTCGAGCAGAGGGATCTTGGGGTACAAGTACATAGCTCTTTGAAAGTTGGCACCCAGGTTGATAAAGTTGTTAAGAAGGCGTACGGTGTGTTAGCTTTTATTGGTAGAGGGATTGAATTTAGGAGCCGTGAGGTTATGTTACAACTGTACAAAACTCTGGTGCGGCCGCACTTGGAGTATTGCGTACAGTTCTGGTCGCCGCATTATAAGAAAGATGTGGAAGCATTGGAAAGGGTGCAGAGGAGGTTTACCAGGATGTTGCTGGATGCGCCAAGTTTGGTGGCGTTTAAGAGGTTAGTTGATAAGTATATGGAAGAGAAGGGAATGGTTTAGTTTGGAGGGGCATTGCTTTTTATATTGGTCGGCGCAACATCGAAAGCCAAGGGCCTGTTCTGTGCTGTAGTGTTCTATGTTCTATGTTGCCTGGTATGGTGGGAAGGCCTTATGAGGAAAGGCTGAGGGACCTGAGGTTATTTTCATTAGAGAGAAGAAGGTTACGCGGTGACCTAATTGAGGCGTATAAGATGATCAGGGGATTGGATAGGGTGGATAGTGAGAGCCTTTTTCCTCGGATGGTGATGATCAACACGAGGGGACATAACTTTAAATTAAGAGGTGGTAGTTATAGGACGATGTCAGAGGCAGGTTCTTTACACAGAGGGTGGTGAGGGCGTGGAATGCCCTGCCTGCAGCAGCTGTGGACTCGCCTACTTTGGGGACATTCAAATGGTCGATGGACAGGCATATGGATGATATTGGAATAGTTTAGGTTAGAGGGTCCACTGGCCGGCGCAACATCGAGGGCCGAAGGGCCTGTACTGCACTGTAATGTTCTATGTTCTATGACTCTATGAAACAGAGAGAGCATCTTACCCAGGCCTTATCCCATAACTCCACATATTTACCCCACTGATCACCCTAACCTACACACCATGAGATACTAAGGTGCAACTTAGCATGGCCAATCAACCTAACCAGTACATCTTTCAGACTGTGGAGGAAACCACAGAACGTGGAGGAAACCCACACAGACATGGGGAGAACTTTTAAACTCAATGCCCCGGCCAATGAAGGCAAGCATGCCAAATGCCTTCTTGACTATCTTCCCCACTTGCATTGCCACTTTCAGTGACTTGTGTACCTGTACACCCAGATCCCTCTGCCTATCAATACTCTTAAGGGTTCTGCCATTTACTGTATATTTCCTATCTGTATTAGACCTTCCAAAATGCATTATCTCACATTTGTCTGGATTAAACTCCATCTGCCATCTCTCCACTCAAGTTTCCAACTGATCTATATCCTGCTATATCTTCTGATAGTCCTATCTGTAAATCCAACAATTTTGTGTTGTCTGTAAACTTACTAATCAAACCAGTTACATATTCTTCCAAATCATTTATATATATTACAAACAGCAAAGGTCCCAGCACTGATCCCTGAGGAACTCCACTTGTCACAGCTCCCCATTCAGAAACACACCCTTCCACTGCTACCCTCTGTCTTCTTTGACCAAGCCAGTTTTGTATCCACCTTGCCAGCTCACCTCTGATCCCATGTGACTTCACCTTCTGCGTCAGTCCGCCATGAGGGACCGTGTCAAAGGCCTTACTGAAGTCCATGTAGACAACACCCACTGTTCTACCCTCATTAATCATCTTTGTCACTTCCTTGAAAAGTTTTATCAAGTTAGTGAGACATAACCTCCCCTTCGCTAAACCATGTTGCCTCTCACTAATACATCCACTTATTTCCAAGTAAGAATAAATCCTATCTCGAAGTATCTCCTCCAATAATTTCTCTGCCATTGATGTAAGGCTCACCGGCCTGTAATTACCTGGATTATTTTTGCTACCCTTCTTAAACGTTAGCAATGTTCCAATGAGATAGGGAAGTTATGGTGGGTTACAGGAACCATGGTGTACAAAGGCTGTAGTAAATCTAGTCAAGAAGATAAGAAAAGCTTACAAAAGGTTCAGAGAACTAGGTAATGTTAGAGAGCTGGAAGGGTATATGGCTAATAAGAAGGATCTTAAGAAGAAAATTAGAAGAGCCAGAAGGGATCATGAGAAGGCCTTGGCAGGCAGGATTAAGGAAAACCCCAAGGCATTCCACAAGTATGAGAAGAGCAAGAGGATAAGACATGAAAGAATAGGACCCATCAAGTGTGACAGTGGGAAAGTTTGTATAGAACCAGAAGAAATAGCAGAGGTACTCAATGAATACTTTACTTCAGTATTCACTATGGAAAAGGATCTTGGTGGTTGTAGTGCAGACTTGCAATGGACTGAAAAGCTTGAGCAGGTAGATATTAAGAAAGAGGATGTGTTGGAGCTTTTGAAAAGCACCAAGTTAGATAAGTCACTGGGACCAGATGGAATGTACCCCAGGCTTCTGTGGGAGGCGAGGGAGGAGATTACTGAGCCTCTGGTGATGATCTTTACATCATCAGTGGAGACAGGAGAGGTTCCGGAGGATTGTGGATTTTGTTCCTTTATTCAAGAAAGGGAGTAGGGATAGCCCTGGAAATTATAGACCAGTGAGTTTAACCTCAGTGGTTGGTAAGTTAATGGAAAAGATCCTGGGAGGCAGGATCTATGAACATTTGAGAGGTACAATATGATTAAGAATAGTCAGCATGACTTTCTCAAAGGCAGATCATGCCTTATGAGCCTGATTGAATGTTTTGAAGATGAGACTAAACGCATTGATGAAGGAAGAACAGTAAATGTGGTTTATATGGACTTCAGCAAGGCATTTGATAAGGTGCACCATGCAAGGCTTATTGAGAAAGTGAGGGGACGTGGGATCCAAGAGGACATTGCTTTGTAGATCCTGAACAGAAGGCAAAGAGTGATTATAGATGGGTCATATTCTATAAGGAGGTCAGTCACCAGTGCAGTGCCCCAGGAATCTGTTCTGGGACCCTTTTCTTTGTGATTTTTATAAATGACCTGGATGAGGAAGTGGAGGGATGGGTTGGTAAGTTTGCTGATGACACAAAGGTTGGAGATGTTGAGGATAGTGTGGAGGGATGTCAGAAGTTGCAGTGAAACATTGATAGGATGCAAGACTGGGCAGAAAAGTGGCAGATGGACTACAATCCAGGTAAGTGTGAAGTGGTTCATTTTGGCAGGTCAAATAGAATGGCAGAATATAATATTAATGGTAGGACTCGGCAGTGAGGAAGATCAGAAGGATCTTGGAGTCTGAGTTCATAGGATGCTTGAAGCAGCTACGCAGGTTGAAGCTGTGGTTAAGAAGGCATATGGTGTACTGGCCTTCATCAATCAAGGGATTGAGTTTAGGAGTCAAGAGATAATGTTGCAGCTGGATAGGACCCTCATCACACCCCACTTGGAGTACTGTGCGCAGTTCTGGTTGCCTCATTAAAAGAAGGATGTGGAAGATATTGAAATGTTGCAGAGGAGATTTACAAGGATGTTGCCTAGATTGGGGAGCATGCCTTATGAGGATAGGTTGAGGAAGCTTGGCCTTTTCTCCTTGGAGAGACAAAGGATGAGGGGTGATCTGATAGAGGTGTATAAGATGATGAGAGGTATTGATCAAGTGGATAGTCAGAGGCTTTTTCCCAGGGCTGAAACGGCTGCCACAAGACAACACAGGTTTAGGGTGCTGGGGAGCAGATACAGAGGAAAGAGGGTTACAGGTAAGCCTAGCAATCTCTAAGGTAGGGACATGTTAGGCACAACTTTGTGGGCTGAAGGGCCTGTATTGTGCTGTAGTTTTTCTATGTTTCTAAACAAAAGAACAACATTGGCCATTCTCCAATCCTCTGGGACTTCCCTTGGCCACCGGCCATCTCCCCTGACAGCACAGAGTCGCTGAGCAGAGACTGCCAAGTTCTGCACCCATGAGGTCAGTCTCAACCAGAATCTGGGGTTCACGTCACACTATCTGTTACGCCACGACTTGCCTGGGTTTACAAAATCTCACTAACTGTCCTGTCTGGAGACAATACACATCTCTTTAACCTGTGCTTAACCCTCTCTCCACTCACATTGTCTGTAACTTTAAGACTTGATTACCTGTAAAGACTCACATTGCAATCACTATTTTGTAAGTTGAGTTTGTGTCTTTATATACCCTGTTTGTGAACACAACTCCCACTCACCTGAAGAAGGAGCGACCCTCCAAAAGCTTGTACTACCAAAGACACTGTTGGACTTTAACCTGCTGTTTTGAGACTTCTTATTTTACCTCTCCTGTAGCCAGTGAGGATACAAAGATTTCTCTCAAGGCCCCAGCAATACCCTCCCTTGCCTCTCTCATATTGTGGGGTACATCCCATCAGGCCCTGGGGACACGTCTACCTTAGTGTTTCTCGAGAGCCCCAATACCACCTCCTTTTTGTTCTCAACATAACTCAAACCATCTACACACCCTTCCCCAGACTCATCAAAGAGCAAGACCTTCTCTTTGGTGAACAGTGAAGCAAAATATCCGTTTAATACCTCACCCATTTTCTCTAGCTCCATGTGTAGATTCTCTTCCTGTCCTTGAGTGGGCCTCTCTGTGGGTACTCTCTTGCTCTTTCTATATGTTTAAAAAGCCTTGGGATTTTCCCCCACTGCTGTTTCTCACTTCCCTCACCCTCTGTCATAGTCTGTCATTTCTCACTCTCCTCTCCTATCAATTCCTCCTTCAGCCATTACTGCTCCTCTCTCGTCACCTGCAAGGCCCTGAATTTGCAGATTGATCAAGGAATAGAGTTTAGGAGTCAGGAGGTAATGATGCAGCTCTATAAGACCCTTGTCAGACCCCACTTGGAGTATTGTGCGCAGTTCTGGTCGCCTCATTATAGGAAGGATGTAGAGGCTATTGAGAGGGTTCAGAGGAGATTTACAAGGATGCTACCTGGATTGGGAGGCAGGCCTTATGAAGATAGGTTGAGGGAGCTGGGACTCTTCTCACTGGAGAGACGTAGGTTGAGAGGCGACCTGATAGAGGTTTATAAAATGTTGAGAGGAATAGATAGGGTGGACTCTCAGAGACTATTTCCCCGAGCTGAAATGGTCACTACGAGAGGACACAGATTTAAGGTGCAGGGAAGCAAATACAAAGGAGATGTCAGGGGTAGGTTTTTCACTCAGAGGGTGGTGAGTGAATGGAATCGACTGCCGTCGGATGTTGTTGAGGCAAACTCACTGGGGTCTTTTAAGAGACTTCTGGATGAGTATATGGAAAAGAATAGGATAGGGGGTTATAGATAGGTCTGTGGATTGGTAGATGTGATCGGCGCAACTCGTGGGCCGAAGGGCCTGTTTGTGCTGTATTGTTCTATTGGACGTGTATGATGGGTTATCGGGGGAGGGGCACTGAGAAACTGTGCACAGGGCAGGAAGAACTATTCAGATTCAGGGCTAATGGATGGACAGAATATCCCAACCTCATGGCAAGGACTAGCTGAATTAAGGACCCAGGTGCCTTCCCGCCAGGCTACATCTA
This sequence comes from Sphyrna mokarran, assembly GCA_024679065.1. Classification (NCBI taxonomy): domain Eukaryota; kingdom Metazoa; phylum Chordata; class Chondrichthyes; order Carcharhiniformes; family Carcharhinidae; genus Sphyrna; species Sphyrna mokarran. The sequence continues at coordinate 701,861 of JAGIQG010000007.1, read as the reverse complement.
AAGGATCTTGGTGCCCTCCCCTCCAGGACTATCCCTGACAGAACTCAGTGCCACTTTTATAAACTTTTGGAAGTTTTCTGGTAGGGGAATCCCTGTCCAATCAGGTGCCTCAGGAGTTACCAGATGCCTCACCTGAAGCGCGATCGAACTCCAGTCTCACAGCTGACACTGCACGAGGACCACATGGACCACTGGCTCCAGGAACACTCAGAGATCGGGCAGCTGTTGTTTGAGCAGATGATCCTACCCTCAGTACAGGTACAATTATTGCAGTCAATATGATGCGTACTCCCTGGGGCCCAGGCTTGTCCAAATGCATCAGTACATTGACACTGCCAAGGAGCCACACACACGCCATCCTGTTCCAGGTAACCTGCAAAATCAGAGCAACATTTGACATTCTGACCTCAACCGTTTTTTGGGAAAGGTTGAGATTTGCACTCAACAAAGGGCATCCATGAGGCATAGTCGGCCAGTAGAATGATTTATAAACATAGTTAATGAGGTAGCCTCTACTGCTTCAATGGGCAGAGAATTCCAAAGATTTCTGGGAGAAGAAGTTCCTCCTCAACTTTGTTCCAAATTGACCCCCCTTTATTTTGAGACTGTGTCCTCTAGTTCTTGTTTCCTTTCTAAGTGGAAAGAATCCCTCTGCCTCTACCCTATCCATCCCCTTCATTATCTTATATGTCTCTATAAGATCCCCCCTCAGCCTTATAAATTCCAATGAGTACAGACCCAGTCCATTCAATCTCTCCTCATAAGCTAACCCACTCATCTCCGGTATCAGCCTGGTGAACCTTCTTTGTACTCCTTCCAAGGCCAATATATCCTTTCGCAAATAAGGAGATCAAAACTGCACACAGTACTCCAGTTGCGGCCTCATCGGTACCTTGCACAGTTGCAGTAAGACTTCCCTGCTTTTATATTCTATCCCTCTCGCTATACAGAGAGTTATAAATTAGCCAGGAAGGCGCTAAAGAGAGAGTTAAGAAGAGCTAGAAGAGGACATGAGAAGACCTTGGTGGATAGGATCAAGGAGAACCCTAAAGCTTTTTATTAGTATGTCAAGAATAAAAGATTAGTTAGGGCAAGATTAGGGCTAGTCAGAGGCAGCACCGGGAAGTTGTGCGTGGAGCCTGAAGAGATCGGAGAGGCACTGAATGAGTATTTTTCATCAATCTTCACGTAGGAAAATGTCAATGTAATCGAGGAGAATACTGAGATACAGAGTTGTAGACTAGACGGGATTGAGGCATAAAAGGAAGAGGTATTACTTTTGAGAGTATGAAAATAGATAAGTCTCCTGGGCCAGATGGGATTTATCCCAGGATTCTCTGGGGGGCTAGGGTGAAGATTGCAGAGCCTTTGGCTTTGATCTTCATGTCGTCATTGGCTACAGGTATAGTGCCAGAAGACTGGATGACAGCCAGTGTTGTTCCCTTGTTCAAGAAGGGGAGTAGAGACGATCCTGGGAATTATAGACCGGTGAGCCTTACTTCTGTTGTGGGCAAAGTTTTTGAAAGAATTATAAGGTACAGGATTTATAATCATCTAGAAAGAAATAAATTGATTAGGGATAGTCAACACAGTTTTGTGAAGGGAAGGTGATGCCTCGCAAACCTTATTGTGTTTTTCGAAAAGGTGACTAAAGAGGTGCATAAGGGTAAGGTAGTTGACGGGGTGTATATGGATTTTAATAAAGCATTTGATAAGATTCCCCATGGACGGATGTCAGAGCAGGTTCTTCACACAGAGGGTGGTGAGGGCGTGGAATGCCCTGCCTGCAGCAGCTGTGGACTCGCCTACTTTGGGGGCATTCAAATGTTCGGTGGATAGGCATATGGATGATATTGGAATAGTTTAGGTTAGAGGGTCCACTGGCCGGCGCAACATCGAGGGCCGAAGGGCCTGTACTGCGCTGTAATGTTCTATGTTCTACATGGAAGACTACTGCAGAAAATGCAGATGCATGGGATTGAGGGAGATTTAGCAATTTGGATTAGGAATTGGCTAGCTGATAGAAGACAGAGGGTGGTGGTTGATGGGATATATTCAACCTGGAGTTTAGTTACTAGTGGTGTACCTCAGGGATCTGTTTTGGGCCACTGTTGTTTGTCATTTTTATAAATGACCTGGATGAGGGTGTAGAGGGATGGGTTAGTAAATTTGCTGACGACACCAAAGTCAGAGTGTTTGTAGACAGTGAGGATGGATATTACAGTTTGCAGAGGGACATAGATAAGCTGCAGAGCTGAGCCGAGAGATGACAAATGAGTTTAACATGGAAAAGTGTGAGGTGATTCATTTTGGTAAGAGTAACAGGAGTGCAGAATATAGGGCTAATGGAAGGACTCTTAATAGTGTCGGCGAGCAGCAAGATCTCAGTGTACATATGCATAGCTCCCTGAAAGTTAGCACCCAGGTTGATAAGGTTGATAAGAAGGCGTACGGTATGTTAGCTTTTATTGGCAGAGGGGTTGAATTTCGGAGCCGTGAGGTCATATTGCAACTGTACAAAACTCTGGTGCAGCCGCCCTTGGAGTATTGTGTACAGTTCTGGTTGCCATATTATAAGAAAGATGTGGAGGCATTGGAGAGGGTGCAGAGGAGGTTTACCAGGATGTTGCCTGGTATGATAGAACATAGAACATTACAGCGCAGAACAGGCCCCTCGGCCTTCGATGTTGCGCCGACCAATTAGGAAAAAGCAATGACCTTCTAACCTAAACCATTCCCTTTTCGTCCATAAACTTATCTACTAACCTCTTAAACGCCACCAAACTTGGCACATCTACAACTGACGCAGGCAGGGCATTCCATACCCTTACCAACCTCTGGGTAAAGAACCTACCTCTGACATCCGTCCTATAACCACCACCCCTTAATTTATAGCTATGTCCCCTCGTGCTAGCTTTCTCCATCCTAGGAAAAAGGCTATCACTGTCGACCCTATCTAAACCTCTAATCATCTTATATGTTTCAATAAGGTCTCCTCTGAGCCGTCTTCTTTCTAACGAAAACAACCTCAAATCCCTCAGCCTCTCCTCATAAGACCTGCTCTCCATACCAGGCAACATCCTGGTAAACCTCCTCTGTACCCTCTCCAATGCCTCCACATCTTTCTTATAATGCGGGGATCAGAACTGCACACAATACTCCAAGTGCGGCCGCACTAGAGTTTTGTACAGTTGCAACATGACGTTGCGGCTCCGAAATTCAATCCCCCTACCAATAAAAGCTAAAACTCCATATGCCTTCTTAACAACCTTATCGACTTGACTGCCTACTTTCAGGGATCTATGCACATATACACCAAGATCCCTCTGTTCATCAACACTATTAAGAATCCTACCATTAGCCCTATACTCTACACATTTATTATTCCTGCCAAAGTGCATTACCTCACACTTTTCCACATTAAACTCCATTTGCCACCTCTCGGCCCAGCTCTGCAACTTGTCAAAGTCTCTCTGCAAACTATAACACCCCTCTTCACTATCTACCACTCCACCGACTTTAGTGTCATCTGCAAATTTACTAATCCATCCTTCAATACCCTCATCCAGATCATTTATAAAAATTACAAACAGCAGGGGCCCCAAAACAGACCCCTGAGGTACACCACTTGTAACCGAACTCCAAGATGAATATCTCCCATCAACCACCACCCTCTGTCTTCTATCTGCTAGCCAATTCCTAACCAATTAGCTAAATCACCCTCTATTCCATACATCTGCATTTTCTGCAGAAGTCTTCCATGGGCCACCTTATCAAACGCCTTACTAAAGTCCATATATACCACATCAACTGCCTTAACCCCATCCACCTCTTTGGTCACTTTTTCAAAAAAAAAAATAAGGTTAGATTGATTGGCCATCATAAATTACCTCATCGGGCCTATACTTTACCTCGGTACTCATGGTGGTAAAGGATATGGGTGGTTGTATTGCAGGTTTGAGGTGGACTGAAAAGATTGAGTATGTGGATGTTAAGAAAGAGGATGTGTTGGAACTTTTGAATTGCATCAAGATAGATAAGTCGTCGGGACCAGATGGGACGTACTATGGGAGACAAGGGACGAGATCGCAGAGCCTCTGGTGATGATCTTTGCATCAATGGAGATGGGAAAGGTTCCAGAGGATTGGAGGATTACAGGGGTATTTTCACGAAAAGAGAACAGGAATAGCCCAGGAAATTACCGACCAGTGAGTCTGACCTCAGTGGTTGGTAAGTTGATGAGTGGATTCTGAGGGACGGGATTTATGAACATTTAGAGAAGTTTAGCAAGCTCAAAAGTAGTCAGCATGGTTTTGTCAAAGGCAGGTTATGCCTTACGAGCTTGGTTGGGTTTTTTGAAAATGTGACTGAACACATTGACGAAAGAAGAGCGCTGGATGTGGTTTACATGGACTTCAGCAAGGCTTTCGATACAGTCCCTCATGCAAGACTCCTTGAGAAAGTGAGAGGGCATGGGATCCAAGGGGCTTTGGCCTTGTTGATCCGGATCTGCTTGCCTGCAGAAGGCAGAGAGTGGTTGTGGATGGGTCTTTTTCTGCATGGAGGTCGGTCACCAGTGGCGTACTCCAGGTATCTGTTCTAGGACCCTTGCTGTTTGTGATTTTTATAAATGACCTGGATGAGGAAGTGGAGGGATGGGTTAGTAAGTTTTCTGATGACATGAAGGTTGGTGGTGTTGTGGATAGTCTGGAGGGATGTCAGATGTTGCAGCGTGACATAGATAAACAAAGAACAAGGAACAAAACAGCACGGGAAACAGGCCCTTCGGCCCAACGAGCCTGCGCCGCCACCCCGATGTTCCCATCTCTACCCGCGATCCCTGTCCATGTTTATAGATCTATGGATTAAAAACCAAATTTGATACAATTTAGGGAGAATTTGTTTTGCCAATTAGCCTAAGAGCACATCTTTGAGATGTGGGAGGAAACTGGAGTGCCCAGAGAAAACCCACGCAAGCACGGGGAGATTGTGCAAACTCCCACAGACACAGGCCCAAATCCATGTACCTGCACAGCACAGTGATAGTCACTGAGCTGTCGTGTTGCCTATCAAATGGTCCAGGTCAAGCGTACACTAACGACGTGAAGCACTAGGATACTCTCAACCCCTGCATGTATGCCCCTCCTTAGACAACAAGGTGGACCAAAGTACCTGTAGGATAAAAACAAGTACATCAATATCATCATCTATTTACACACTTCCCAGGGACTTCCAAGGCTCATGATCCCTATTTTAAATCAGTTTTCTATACCCCTCCATTCCCATTATGTTCATGTGCCCATCTAAGTATTTCTTAAATAAGTCCAGGTCTGATGAAGAGAGGCTGAGGGATTTGAGGTTGTTTTCGTTAGAAAGAAGGCGGCTAAGAGGAGACCTTATTAAAACATATAAGATGATTAGAGGTTTAGATAGGGTGGACAGTGATAGCCTTTTTCCTAGGATGGAGAAAGCTAGCACGAGGGGAGATAGCATTAAATTAAGGGGTGGTAGTTATACGATGGATGTCAGAGGTAGGTTCTTTATCCAGAGGGTGGTAAGGGCCATCCCCACCCCCCCCACTTCTTGCTTTCAGACAACCGCACAACCTTAAACAGATCATTGTTCGCAGCAAACTACCCAACCTTCAGGAGAACAGTGACCACAATACCACACAACCCTGCCACAGCAACCTCTGCAAGACATGGACGACATCATCAAACGTGAGGATACAATTCACCAGGTACATGGTACATACTCTTGCAACTCGGCCAACGTTGTCTACCTAATAGAACATAGAACATAGAACACTACAGCACAAACAGGCCCTTTGGCCCACAAGTTGTGCCGAACACATCAAAACCTACCCAGCCATAGACCCATCTATAACCCCCAATCCCATTGGATCCCATATACTCATCCAGAAGTCTTTTAAAAGACCCCAGCGAGTTCGCCTCGACCACCACCGATGGCAGCCGATTCCATTCACTTACCACCCTCTGAGTGAAAACTTTCCCCTAGCATCCCCTCTGAACAATTGGGACTCATTCTGGGATAGGTGGGACCTCTACAAGAGAGATGGTCTACAACTGAACCAGAGGGGAACTAATATCTGGGGGGAAAATTTGCTAAGGCTATGCGGGGCTTTAACTGATTCGGGGGGGGGGTGGGATCCTGAGTAGTTGGGGTGCTAAGAGGGATGAGAGTAAGGGGGTCATGGAGGAAAGCTGTAAAACACAGCAGCGTACGGGTGGGGTAGGGCATGGTTTGAAATGCGTATACTTTAATGCAAGGAGTATTCGCAATAAGGGGGAGGAACTTGCAGCTTGGACCAGTACCTGGAACTTCGATGTTGTGGCCATTTCAGAGACTTGGGTAGAGCAGGGACAAGAATGGATGTTGCAGGTTCCGGGGTTCAAATGCTTTAGTCGGAGTAGAGAAGGAGGTAGAAGGGGGGGAGGAGTGGCATTATTAGTCAAAGACTGTATCACAGTGACAGAAAAGAAGTTTGATGAGGACTTGTCTGTTGAGGTAGTATGGGCTGAGATTAGAAACAGGAAAGGAGAGGTCACCCTGTTGGGAGTCTTTTATAGACCTCCTAAAAGTTCTAGAGGAGTTAGGAAAGGATTGCAAGTCAATTCTGGTCAGGAGTGAAAGTAATAGGGTAATTGTTATGGAGGACTTTAACTTTACTAATATTGATTGGAATAGCTAAAGCTCTAGCTCGTTAGAGGGTCAGTTTTCGTACAAAGTGTGCAGGAAGGTTTTTTGACTCAGTATGTAGATAGGCCAACTAGAGGTGAGGCTACATTGGATTTGGTGCTGGGCAATGAGCCAGACCAGGTGTTAGGCTTGGAAGTTAGTGAACATTTTGGTGATAGTGACCACAATTCGGTTACGTTCACCTTAGTGATGGATAGGGATAGGCATGAAGCTGGGGGCAGTAGTTATAGCTGGGGGAAGGGTAATTATGAGGCCATCAGGAGAGAATTAGGGTGCATAGATTGGACTAGGAAACTACAGGGACTGGGAACATCTGGAATGTGGAGCTTATTCAAGGAGCAGCTGCTGCGAGTCCTTGATAAGTATGTCCCTGTCAGGCAAGGAGGAAATGGTCGAGTAAGAGAACCTTGGTGTACGAAAAAAGTTGATTTGCTGGTTAAAAGGAAAAAGGAGGCTTATGTCAGGATGAGGCTTGAAGGCTCGGTTAGTGCAATGGATAGCTATAGATTAGCCAGGAGGGAGCTAAAGAGTGAATTGAGGAGAGCTAAGAGAGGACACGAGAAGACTTTGGCTGATAGGATTAAGGAGAATCCTAAAGCTTTCTTTAGATATGTTAAGAATAGAAGATTGGTTAGGCAAGATTAGGGCCAGTCATAGACAGCAGTGGGAAGTTGTGCGTGGAGCCTGAAGAGATTGGAGAGGCACTGAATAAATATTTCTCTTCGGTATTCACGCAGGGTGATGTAAATGTAGTTATGGAGAACACTGAGGTACAGGGTAGCAAACTGAAAGGTATCAAAGTAGATAGGGAGGATGTGCTAGATATTCTCGAGGGTTTGAAGTTGGATAAGTCCCCTGGGCCGGACGGGATTTACCCTAGGATTCTCTGGGAGGCAAGAGAGGAGATTGCAGAGCCTCTGGCTCTGATCTTCAGGTCGTCGTTGGTTACGGGTGTGGTTCCGGAGGACTGGAGGATAGCGAATGTGGTCCCATTGTTCAAGAAGGGGAATAGAGACCTTCCGGGGAATTATAGGCCAGTGAGTCTTACTTCTGTTGTGGGCAAAGTATTGGAGAGAATTATTAGGATAGGATTTATAGTTATTTAGAGAGAAATGAATTGATTGGGGATAGTCAGCATGGTTTTGTGAAGGGTAGGTCGTGCCTTATTAACCTCATTGAGTTTTTTGAAAAAGTGACTAAAGAGGTGGATGGGGGTAAGGCAGTTGACGTGGTATATATGGACTTTAGTAAGACGTTTGATAAGGTGGTTCATGGAAGACTTCTGCAGAAAATGCAGATGTATGGGATAGAGGGTGATTTAGCTAATTGGGTTAGGAATTGGCTAGCAGAAGAGACAGAGGGTGGTGTTGATGGAAATTATTCATCATGGAGTTCGGTTACAAGTGGTGTACCTCAGGGATCTGTTTTGGGGCCCCTGCTGTTTGTAATTTTTATGAATGATCTGGATGAGGGTATTGAAGGATGGATTAGTAAATTTGCAGATGACACCAAAGTCGGAGGAGTGGTAGATAGTGAAGAGGGGTCTTATAGTTTGCAGAGAGACTTGGACAAGTTGCAGAGCTGGGCCGAGAGGTGGCAAATGGAGTTTAATGCGGAAAAGTGTGAGGTAATTCACTATGGCAGAAATAACAAATGTGTAGAGTATAGGGCTAATGGTAGGACTCTTAATAGTCTTGATGAACAGAGGGATCTTGGTATATATGTGCATAGATCCCTGAAAGTAGGCAATCAAGTCGATAAGGTTGTTAAGAAGGCTTTTATTGGTAGGGGGATTGAATTTCGGAGCCGCAACGTCATGTTGCAACTGTACAAAACTCTAGTGCAGCCGCACTTGGAGTATTGTGTGCAGTTCTGGTCCTCACATTATAAGAAAGATGTGGAGGCATTGGAGAGGGTACAGAGGAGGTTTACCAGGATGTTGCCTGGTATGGAAGGCAGGTCTTATGAGGAGAGGCTGAGGGATTTGAGGTTGTTTTCCTTAGAAAGAAGGCGGCTAAGAGGAGACCTAATAGAAACATATAAGATGATTAGAGGTTTAGATAGGGTGAACAGTGATAGCTTTTTCCTAGGATGGAGAAAGCTAGCACAAGGGGACACAGCTTTAAATTAAGGGGTGATAGTTATAGGACAGATATCAGAGGTAGGTTCTTTACCCAAAGGGTGGTTCGGGAGTGGAATGCCCTGCCTGCAGCAGTTGTAGATGCGCCAAGTTTGGTGGCGTTAAGAGGTTAGTTGATAAGTATATGGAAGAGAAGGGAATGGTTTAGTTTGGAGGGGCATTGCTTTTTATATTGGTCGGCGCAACATCGATGGCCGAAGGGCCTGTTCTGTGCTGTAATGTTCTATGTTCTATGTTCTATGTACTTGCTTCCCTGCACCTTAAATCTGTGCCCTCTCGTCGCGACCATTTCAGCCCTGGGAAATAGTCTCTGAGAGTCCACCCTATCTATTCCTCTCAACATCTTGTAAACCTCTATCAGGTCGCCTCTCAACCTTCGTCTCTCCAGGGAGAACAGTCCCAGCTCCCTCAACCTGTCTTCATAAGGCATGCCTCCCAATCCAGGCAACATCCTTGTAAATCTCCTCTGCACCCTTTCAATAGCTTCCACGTCCTTCCTATAGTGAGGCGACCAGAACTGCGCACAGTACTCCAAGTGTGGTCTGACAAGGGTCCTATAAAGCTGCAGCATTACCTCCTGACTCCTGAACTCAATCCCTCGATGAATGAAGGCCAGTACACCGTAAGCTTTCTTAACTACATCCTCCACCTGGGAGGCCGATTTGAGAGTCTTATGGACCCGGACCCCAAGATCCCTCTGCTCTTCCACACAGCTAAGACTCCTACCTTTGATAGTGTACTCATTCATCCCATTGGATCTGCCAAAATGGACCACAACACATTTATCCGCGTTGAAGTCCATCTGCCACTTCTCCGCCCAGTCTTGCATCCTGTCGATGTCATGCTGCAACTTCTGACATCCCTCCAGACCATCCACAACACCACCGACCTTCGTGTCATCGGCGAACTTACTCACCCATCCCTCCACTTCCTCATCCAGGTCATTTATGAAAATGACAAACAGCAAGGGTCCTAGAACAGGCCCTGGGGCACTCCACTTTGGTGGCGTTTAAGAGGTTAGTTGATAGGTATATGGAAGAGAAGGGAATGGTTTAGTTTGGAGGGGCATTGCTTTTTATATTGGTCGGCGCAACATCGAAGGCCGAAGGGCCGCTTCTGTGCTGTAATGTTCTATGTTCTATGTTCCCACTGGTGACCGACCTCCATGCAGAAAAAGAGCCATCCACAACCACCCTCTGCCTTCTGCAGGCAAGCCAGTTCTGGATCCACAAGGCCAAAGCCCCTTGGATCCCATGGCCTCTCACCTTCTCAAGAAGTCTTGCATGTGGGACCTTGTCAAATGCCTTGCTGAAGTCCATGTACACCACGTCCACTGCTCTTCCTTCGTCAATGTGTTCAGTCACATTTTCGAAGAACTCAATTAAGCTTGTAAGGCATGACCTGCCTTTTACAAAACCATGCTGACTATTTCTAATCAACCTAAACTTCTCCAAATGCTCGTAAATCTTGTCCCTCAGAAGCCTCTCCATCAGCTTACCAACCACTGAGGTCAGACTCACCGGTCGGTAATTTCCAGGACTATCCCTGTTCCCTTTCTTGAAAATAGGGACCACATCCGCAATCCTCCAATCCTCCGGAACCTCTCCCGTCTCCATCGATGACGCAAAGATCATCGCCAGGGGCTCTGCAATGACATCCCTCACCTCCCACAATAACCTGGGGTACATCCCATCTGGTCCCAGAGACTTGTCTATCTTGATAGCATTTAAAAATTCTAACACATCTAAGAAATACGTTGCAAGAAAGGATGTACCGAAGCATGGTACATTGGGGAGACATACAGACACTACGACAGCGGATGAATGAGCATCGCTCAACAATCACCAGGCAAAACAGTTCCCTTCCTGTGGGCGAACACTTCAGCAGTCATGGGCATTCGGCCTCCGACCTGCGGGTAAATGTTCTTCAAGGGAGCCTTCGTGACACACAACAGCGCAGAGTCGCTGAGCAGAGACTGATAGCCAAGTTCCGCACACATGAGGACGGTCTTAATAGGGATCTTGGCTTCATGACACACTATCTGTAACCCCCGTAACTTGCCTGGGTTAGCAAAAAACCTCACTTACTGTGCTGTCTGGAGAAAATACACAATTCTCTAACCAATGCTCAGGATTCCCTTCACACACATTGTTAGCCACTTTAACACTTGAATAGCAGGTTAGATGTAAGGATTCGCATTCTAATCAGCAATCTGTAACTGTCTGTGTGGATATGAGTGCTTTTGCAGATCAGAACACTGCATTTGCCTGACGAACGCTGTAAAGTCGAAAGCTCTCGAATTTACTATCAAATAAATTGGTTGGATTTAAAATTGGTGTTGTAAAACTTTACGGCATTTAAGAGGTCAGTGGATAGGTTTATGGATGAAAAGGGAATGGTTTAGTTTGGAGGGTCATTGCTTTTTCCTTAATTGGTTGGCGCAACATTGAAGGCCGAAGGGCCTGTTCTGCGCTGCAATGTTCTATGTTCTATATTAAGTCATAATATTAAGGGTAAGTCAATTAACAGTGTGGAAGATCAGAAGGATCTTGGGGTCCAGGTTCATATGACTCTTAAATCAGCCCCGCAGGTGGGGGATGTGGTCAAGAAAGCGTATGGCGTATGGCCTTCATTAATCGAGGGATTGAGTTTAGGAGTCGGGAGGTAATGCTGCAACTTTATAAGACGCTGGTCAGACACCACTTGGAGTACTGTGTGCAGTTCTGGTCGCTTCACTATAGGAAGGATGTGGAAGCTATTGAGAGAGTGCAGAGGAGATTCACAAGGATGTCATAGAACAATACAGCACAAACAGCCCCTTCGGCCTACGAGTTGCGCCGATCATATCTATGAATCCACAGACCTATCTATAACCCCCTATCCTATTCTTTTCCATATATTCATCCAGAAGTCTCTTAAAAGACCCCAGTGAATTTGCCTCAACAACCTCCGACGGCAGTCGGTTCCATTCACTCACCACCCTCTGAGTGAAAAACCTACCCAACATCTCCTTTGTATTTGCTTCCCTGCATCTTCAATCTGTGTCCTCTCGTAGTGACCATTTCAGCTTGGGGAAATAGCCGAGGGGCCTGTTCTGCGCTGTAATGTTCTATGTTCTAAATGTGGCCTAACCAGCGTTCTGTACAGCTGCAACATCAGACTCCAGCTTTTATATTCTATAACCCATCCTATAAAGGCAAGCATGCCATATGCCTTCTTTACCACCTTCTCCACCTGTGCTGCCACCTTCAGGGATTTGTGGGATTGAACACCCAGGTCCCTCTGTCTGTCTATACGCCTGATGGTTCTGCCATTTATTGTGTAGCTCCCCCCTACCTTAGTTCTTCCAAAATACATCACTTTGCATTTACCTGGATTAAATTCCAACTGCCATTTCTCCGCCCAATTTTCCAGCCTATCTATATTTTGCTGTAATCTCTGGCAATGTTCATACTTTCCGCAAGTCCATCCATCTTTGTGTCATCTGCAAACGTGCTGATAACACCAGTTACACCTTCTTCCAGATCATTTATACATATCACAAATAGCAGAGGTCCCAGTGCCCTGCGGAACACCACTGGTCACAGACTTCCAGTCAGAGAAAGACCCTTCGACTGCGACCCTCGTCTACTGTGGCCAAGCCAGTTCTCTATCCATCTAGCCAGCTCTCCTTGTATCCCATGAGCCTTAGCCTTCTTAACCAACCTGCCAAGAGGGACTTTGTCAAACACCTTACTGAAATCCATGTAGACAACATCCATGGCCCTTCCTTCGTCAACCATTTTTGTCACCTCCTCAAAAAACTACCAAATTTGTAAGGCACGACCTCCCTCTTACAAAGCCACACTGTCTATCACTAATGAGATTGTTCCATTCTAAATGTGCATTCATTCTAAGAATCCTCTCCAACAATTTCCCTACCATGGATGTCAAGCTCACCAGGCTTTAATTACCTGGGTTATCCCTGCTACCCTTCTTAAATAATGGGACCACATTCGCTATCCTCCAATCCTCTGGGACCTTACCTGTGTCCAATGAAGAGACAAAGATTTCCGTCAGAGGCCCAGCAATTTCATCTCTTGTCTCTCTGAGCAATCTAGGATAGATGCTATCAGGCCCTGGGGATTTGTTTGTCTTAATGTTCTCTAAAAAACCCCAACACTTCCTGCCTTGTAATGGAGATTGTCTCTAATGGGTCAACACTTCCCTCTGAGATACTCCCAGTCAACACGTCCCTCTCCTTTGTGAATACTGATGCAAAGTATTCATTTAGGATCTTCCCCATTCCCTTGGGTTTGAAGCATAATTCCCTTCCTTTGTCCCTGAGAGGTTCGATTTTCTCCCTGACAACTCCTTTGTTCCTAACATATGAATAAAATGCCTTTGGATTCTCCTTAATCCTGTCTGCCAAGAACATTTTGTGATCTCTTTTTGCCCTTCTAACTCCCTATTTGAGTTCTTTCCTACTCTCTCTGTATTCCTCTAATGCTCCATCTGTTTTCAGTTGCTGGAGCTAACATACACCTCTTTTCTTTTTGATCAGATCCTCAATTTCCCTGATTATCCATGGCTTTCGAATCCTACCTTTCCGATCCTTCCTTTTTACAGGCAAATGCCTGTCCTGCAGCTACATCAACTGCTCCTTAAAAAGACTCCCACGTGCCAGATGTGGACTTACCCTTGAACAGCCTCTCCCAATCAACAGTCACTAATTCTTGCCTAATCCGGCTATAGTTAGCTTTTCCCCAATTCAGCACCCTACCCATAGGACAACATTCTCATCCTTGTCCATAGGATGTCAGAGGTAGGTTCTTTACCCAGAGGGTGGTAAGGGTATGGAATGCCCTGCTTGCAGCAGTTGTAGATGCGCCAAGTTTGGGGGCGTTTAAGAGGTCCGTGGATAGGTTTATGGATGAAAAGGGAATGGTTTAGGTTAGAGGGTCATTGCTTTTTCTCAATTGGTCGGCGCAACATCGAAGGCCGAAGGACCTGTTCTGCGCTGTAATGTTCTATGTTCTATTACTATCCTAAAGTTTACAGAATTGTGGTCACTATTTGCAACATGTTTCCCTACTGAAACTTTGATGACCTGACTCATTTCCCAGTACTAGGTCAAGTATAGCCCCCTCTCAAGTTGGGCTATCTATGTATTGTTCCAAAGAAACTTCCTATGTGCATTTACAAATTCCTCACCGTCCAGACCACCAGCCCTAAGCACTTTCCAGTCTATACCAGGGAAATTAAAGTCTCCCACTACAACAACCCTATTTTTTCTGCACCTATCCAGAACCTCCTTACATATTCATTCCTCCACTTCCTCTAGGCTGTTGGGAGGCCTGTAGTATACCCCCAGCATAGTGACTGCACCTTTCCTGTTCCTGAGTTCCACCCATAGTGACTCGTTACATGACCTCTCTAAATTGTCCATCCTCTGCACTGCTGTAATATAGAATATAGAACATTACAGCGCAGTACAGGCCCTTTGGCCCTCGATGTTGCGCCCACCAATGTAACCAATTTTATGACCCTCTATCCTGAACCATTCCAATGTTATCCATATGCCTCTCCACTGACCATTTGAACGCCCTTAAACTTGACGAGTCCACAACTGCTGCAGGCAGGGCATTCCACGCCCTTACTACCCTCTGAGTAAAGAACCCACCTCTAGCATCCGTCCTATAACTACCACCCCTTAATTTAAAGCTATGTCCCCTCATGTTATCCATCTCCATCCGAGGAAAAAGGCTCTCACTATCCACCCTATCTAACCCTCTGATCATCTTATATGTCTCAATTAAGTCACCTCTTAGCCTTCTTCTCTCTAATGAAAATAACTTCAAGTCCTTTAGCCTTTCCTCACAAGACCTACCCATCATACCAGGCAACATCCTGGTAAACCTCCTCTGCACCCTCTCCAATGCCTCCACATCTTTCTTATAATGTGGCAACCAAAACTGTATACAACACTCCAAGTGTGGCCGCATCAGAGTTTTGTACAGTTGCAACATGACATCTTGGCTCCAAAATTCAATCCCTCTGCCAATAAATGCTAACACACTATACGCCTTCTTAACAACCTTATCAACTTGAGTACCAACTTTCAGAGATCTATGCACCTGTACACCGAGATCTCTCTGCTCATCTACACTATTAAGAGTCCTACCATTGGCCCTATATTCTGCACACATATTACTCTTACCAAAGTGAATCAACTCACACTTTTCCACATTAAACTCCATTTGCCACTTCTCAGCCCAGCTCTGCAACTTATCCATGTCCCTCTGCAAACTGTAACATCATCCTTGCTATCTACCTCGCTTCTAGCCTATCTCCCTAATATCGCTACTCCCCCACTTCTTTTAGCCCCTCCTCTGTCTCATCTAAAACACTTATAGAACATAGAACACCACAGCACAGAACAGGCCCTTCGGCCTTCGATGTTGCGCCGACCAATATAAAAAGCAATGCCCCTCCAAACTAAACCATTCCCTTCTCTTCCATATACTTATCAACTAACCTCTTAAACGCCACCAAACTTGGCGCATCTACAACTGCTGCAGGCAGGGCATTCCACTCCCGAACCACCCTTTGGGTAAAGAACCTGCCTCTGATATCCGTCCTATAACTATCACCCCTTAATTTAAAGCTGTGTCCCCTCGTGCTAGCTTTCTCCATCCTAGGAAAAAGGCTATCACTGTCCACCCTATCTAAACCTCTAATCATCTTATATGTTTCGATTAGGTCCCCTCTTAGCCGCCTCCTTTCTAACGAAAACAACCTCAAATCCCTCAGCCTCTCTTCATAAGACCTGCCCTCCATACCAGGCAACATCCTGGTAAACCTCCTCTGTACCCTCTCCAATGCCTCCACATCTTTCTTATAATGAGGCGACCAGAACTGCACACAATACTCCAAGTGCGGCCGCACTAGAGTTTTGTACAGTTGCAACATGACGTTGCGGCTCCGAAATTCAATCCCCCTACCAATAAAAGCTAAGACTCCATATGCCTTCTTAACAACCTTCTCGACTTGACTGCCTACTTTCAGGGATCTATGCACATACACACCAAGATCCCTCTGTTTATCAAGACTACTAAGAATCCTACCATTAGCCCTATACTCTACACATTTATTATTTCTGCCATAGTGCATTACCTCACACTTTTCCACATTAAACTCCATTTGCCACCTCTCGGCCCAGCTCTGCAACTTGTCCAAGTCTCTCTGCAAACTATAACACCCCTCTTCACTATCTACCACTCCACCGACTTTAGTGTCATCTGCAAATTTACTAATCCATCCTTCAATACCCTCATCCAGATCATTTATAAAAATTACAAACAGCAGGGGCCCCAAAACAGACCCCTGAGGTACACCACTTGTCACCGAACTCCAAGATGAATATCTCCCATCAACCACCACCCTCTGTCTTCTATCTGCTAGCCAATTCCTAACCCAATTAGCTAAATCACCCTCTATCCCATACATCTGCATTTTCTGCAGAAGTCTTCCATGGGCCACCTTATCAAACGCCTTACTAAAGTCCATATATACCACATCAACCGCCTTACCCCCATCCACCTCTTTAGTCACTTTTTTAAAAAACTCAATGAGGTTAGTAAGGCACGACCTACCCTTCACAAAACCATGCTGACTATCCCCAATCAATTCATTTCTCTCTAAATAACTATAAATCCTATCCCTAATAATTCTCTCCAATACTTTGCCCACAACAGAAGTAAGACTCACTGGCCTATAATTCCCTGGAAGGTCTCTCTTCCCCTTCTTGAACAACGGGACCACATTCGCTATCCTCCAGTCCTCCGGAACCACACCCGTAACCAACGACGACCTGAAGATCAGAGCCAGAGGCTCTGCAATCTCCTCTCTTGCCTCCCAGAGAATCCTAGGGTAAATCCCGTCCGGCCCAGGGGACTTATCCAACTTCAAACCCTCGAGAATATCTAGCACATCCTCCCTATCTACTTCGATACTTTCCAGTTTGCTACCCTGTACCTCAGTGTTCTCCATAACTACATTTACATCACCCTGCGTGAATACCGAAGAGAAATATTTATTCAGTGCCTCTCCAATCTCTTCAGGCTCCACGCACAACTTCCCACTGCTGTCTATGACTGGCCCTAATCTTGCCCTAACCAATCTTCTATTCTTAACATATCTAAAGAAAGCTTTAGGATTCTCCTTAATCCTATCAGCCAAAGTCTTCTCGTGTCCCCTCTTAGCTCTCCTCAATTCACTCTTTAGCTCCCTCCTGGCTAATCTATAGCTATCCGTTGCACTAACCGAGCCTTCAAGCCTCATCCTGACATAAGCCTCCTTTTTCCTTTTAACCAGCAAATCAACTTTTTTCGTACACCATAGCGCAGAATATTCAGCTGCCAGTCCTGTCCTTCTTTCAACCAAGTCTCAGTCACCGCAACCACATCCAAATTCTACGTAAGCATAAAGGCCCTAAGTTTGTCTGTCTTACCCATTATGTTTCTCGCATTGAAGCAGGTGCACTCCAGACCTCCAGGCCCACTCAGGTCATCCTCCTCCAGAATGCTCTTCTTCTGAACTAGCCTTGTCCTGGCCCCCAGCTTGTCCCTAGTCTCTGTGCTTACTGACGTACAGTTTTGATCCCCATCCCCCATCACAGTACTTTAAACTGTGCTGAAACACTCTAGCAAAACTCCCAACCAGGATATTTGTGCCCTTCCAGTTAAGGTGTAACCCATCCTTACTGTACAAGTGTCATTCTCTCTTGAAGACTTCCCAATGATCTACAAATTTGAAATCCTCCTTCCTGCACCAGTCGTTTAGCCACGCGTTCAATTGTACAATCTCCCTGTTTCTAGCCTCACTAGTACTAGGCACCGGGAGCAGTCCGGAAATTGCTACTTTTTAGCCTAGCACCTAGCTCCCTGAATTGCTCTCGCAGGATCCCCCTGCTCTTTCTACCTATGTCATTTTCACCAATGTGTACAATGGCATCTGTTTGATTACCTTCCCTTTTTAATATGCTTCCTCCCTTCTCGGAGACATCCAGTATCCCGGCACCAGGGAGGCAGACTACCAGCCTGGAGACTTGTTCGTGCCTGCAGAACTGCCTGTCCGTGCCTCCAACCATTGCGTCTTCCACCACTATTGCTCTCCTAATCCCCTTCTTTCCCTTCCGAGCCACAAAGCCTGACTCCGTGCCAGCGATTTGGTCATTGTGGCCTACCACTGGAGGGTCCTCCTCCTCCACAGAATCTAAAACAATATACCTATTTTGGAGGAGGACAACCACAGGGGATCCCTCCACTGACTGCTCACTCCCCTCCCCTCTCCCATCTGTCACCCAGTCCTTACTATTATGGGAGACAGTCACTGTGGTATTCTCCAGTACATCATCCTTCTGACTTTTACCCTTCCTAACTGTGACCCATGTGTCTTCCTTCTGAGACCCTGCTGTGACTATCTGCCTGTAACTTCTATCTATTAATTTCTCATTTTCCCTGACTAAACTGAGGTCATCGACCAGATGGGAGCAATCCCAGCATACTGATATTGATTTGATTTCTTATTGTGACGTGTATTAAAATACAGTGAAAAGTATTGTTTCTTGCTCACTATACAGAAAAAATCATATCGTTCATAGAGAAGGAAACAGGAGAATGTAGTGTTATAGTCATAGTTAGAGTGTAGAGAAAGATCAACTTAATATAAGGCAAGTCCATCCAAAAGTCTGACAGCAGCAGGGAAGAAGCTGTTCTTGAGTCGGTTGGTGTGTGGCCTTAGACTTTTGTATGTTTTTCCTGATGGAAGAAGGTGGAAGAGAGAATGTCTGGAGTGCATGGGGTCCTTAATTATATTGGGTGCTTTGCTGAGACAGTGGGAAGTTAGACAGAGTCAATGGAATGGAGGCTGGTTTGCGTAATGGATTGGGCTACTTTCACATCCCTTTGTATTCCTTTGCTATTTTGGGCAGAACAGGAGCCTATACCAAGCTGTGATACAACCAGAAAGAATGCTTTCTGTGGTACTTTAGTGAGAGTCATAGCTGACATGCCAAATTTCCTTAGTTTCTGAGAAAGTAGAGGCGCTGGTGGGGCTTTCTTAACTATAATGTTGGTATGAAGGATCAGGACAAGTTGTTAGTGATCTAGACACCTAAAAACTTGAAGCTTTTGACTTTCTACTTCATCCCCGTTGATGTAGACAGGGGCATGTTCTCCTTTACACTTCCTGAAGTCGATGACAATCTCCTTCTTCTTTGGTTGCGATTGAGGAAGAGATTATTGTCGCTGCACCAGTCCACCAGATTAACATAGAACATAGAACACTACAGCACAAACAGGCCCTTCGGCCCACAAGTTGTGCCGAACACATCAAAACCTACAGTGATAGCCTTTTTTGGACAGTGATAGCCTTTTTCCTAGGATGGAGAAAGCTAGCACAAGGGGACACAGCTTTAAATTAAGGGGTATGAGTTATAGGACGGATATCAGACGTAGGTTCTTTACTCAAAGAGTGATTAGGGAGTGGAATGCCCTGCCTGCAGCTGTTGTAGATGCGCCAAGTTTGGTGGCGTTTAAGAGGTTAGTTGATAAGTATATGGAAGAGAAGGGAATGGTTTAGTTTGGAGGGGCATTGCTTTTTATTTTGGTCGGCACAACATCGAAGGCCGAAGGGCCTGTTCTGTGCTGTAATGTTCTATGTTCTATGTTCTCCCAGCCATAGACCTATCTATAACCCCCAATCCCATTGGATCCCATATACTCATCCAGAAGTCTTTTAAAAGACCCCAGCGAGTTCGCCTCGACCACCACCGACGGCAGCCGATTCCATTCACTCACCACCCTCTGAGTGAAAAACTTTCCCCTAGCATCCCCTCTGTACTTGCTTCCCTGCACCTTAAATCTGTGCCCTCTCGTCACGACCATTTCAGCCCTGGGAAATAGTCTCTGAGAGTCCACCCTATCTATTCCTCTCAAAATCTTGTAAACCTCTATCAGGTCGCCTCTCAACCTTCGTCTCTCCAGGGAGAACAGTCCCAGCTCCCTCAACCTGTCTTCATAAGGCATGCCTCCCAATCCAGGCAACATCCTTGTAAATCTCCTCTGCACCCTTTCAATAGCTTCCACGTCCTTCCTATAGTGAGGCGACCAGAACTGCGCACAGTACTCCAAGTGTGGTCTGACAAGGGTCCTATAAAGCTGCAGCATTACCTCCTGACTCCTGAACTCAATCCCTCGATGAATGAAGGCCAGTACACCGTAAGCTTTCTTAACCACATCCTCCACCTGGGAGGCCGATTTGAGAGTCTTATGGACCCGGACCCCAAGATCCCTCTGCTCTTCCACACAGCTAAGACTCCTACCTTTGATAGTGTACTCATTCATCCCGTTGGATCTGCCAAAATGGACCACAACACATTTATCCGCGTTGAAGTCCATCTGCCACTTCTCCGCCCAGTCTTGCATCCTGTCGATGTCATGCTGCAACTTCTGACATCCCTCCAGACCATCCACAACACCACCGACATTCGTGTCATCGGCGAACTTACTCACCCATCCCTCCACTTCCTCATCCAGGTCATTTATGACCTGGATGAGATTCTTGATCTCATTCTTGTACCCTGTCTCATCATTGTTCGAGATCCGACCCACTACCGTGGTGTCATCAGCAAACTTGAAAATCACATTGGAGGAGAATTTGACCACACAGTCATAGGTGCATAAGGAATATCAGGATGTTTTTACCAGGATGTTGCCTGGTATGGAGGGCAGGTCCTATGAAGAGAGGTTGAAGGATTTGAGGTTGTTTTCGTTAGAAAGGAGGCGGCTAAGAGGGGATCTTATTGAAGCATATAAGATGATTAGAGGTTTAGATAGGGTGGACAGTGATAGCCTTTTTCCTAGGATGGAGAAAGCTAGCACGAGGGGACACAGCTTTAAATTAAGGGTATGAGTTATAGGACGGATATCAGAGGTAGGTTCTTTACTCAAAGAGTGATTAGGGAGTGGAATGCCCTGCCTGCAGCTATTGTAGATGCGCCAAGTTTGGTGGCGTTTAAGAGGTTAGTTGATAAGTATATGGAAGAGAAGGGAATGGTTTAGTTTGGAGGGGCATTGCTTTTTATTTTGGTCGGCACAACATCGAAGGCCGAAGGGCCTGTTCTGTGCTGTATTGTTCTATGTTCTAATATCGTAGGGGGCTGAGAACACAGCCCTGTGGGGCACCAGTATTGAAGATGATCGTGGAAGAGGTGTTGTTGCCGATCCTTATGGATTGTGATCTGTGAGTTAGGAAGTTCAGGATCCAGTTGCAGAGGGAAGTACTGATGCCCAGGCCATAGAGTTTGGAGATGAATCTTTTGGGGATAATGGTGTTGAAGGCTGAGCTGTAATTAATAAAGAGGAGTTTTTCATAGGTGTCCTTGTTATCTCAGTGTTACAGGATTGAGTGCAGGGTCAGGGAGATGGCATCTGCTGTGGACCTCCTGCAGCAGTAGGTGAACTGTAGTGGATCCAGGTAGTCCAGGAGACTGGAACTGATTCGTGCCATAACTAACCTTTCGAAGCACTTCATAATGATGGGTGTCAGAGGCACCGGCTGATGGTCATTAAGGCACGCTGCTTACTTTCTCTTCGGTACCAGGATGATGGCCTTGAAGCGAATGGAAACCTCAGCTTGTTGTAAATAGAGTCATAGAAGTTTATAGCATGGAAACAGGTCCTAAGCCCAACTTGTCCATGCTGCCCCTTTTTTAGTCTCTAAATTAATCCCAATTTAAATACCGACTAGTCCACTGACTCTAAGCAGTCCCGTAGGAGATCATCCAATCACTCAGACAACTTTGCACCACTTTCTTTGATGGATTCTCCCGCTTCCATTAATGTTTGTAAGCTGGTAGCAGGAGCACAGCCTTGTGGTCTGATTTGTCCAAAGTGTGGGTGACAGAATGGTGGGCATGTCTGATATTTGTGTAGCAGGGATTGAGGATGTTTGGGCTTCTGGTGGAACAGGAGACATGTTAGTGGGGTAACTTGGTGGCACGCTCTGGAGCTTGACTTGATTGAAGTCCAAAGCCATGATGAACAAGACCTCGGGATGGTGTATATTTCATCCAGCATGATCTTAATGTTCACATGGGGTAGGATGTAAACTGCCACCATGATAATAGAGGTGAACTTCCATGGGAGGTAGTAGGGATGGCATTTCAGCAGCAGGTATTCTAGGTTTGGGAAGTAGAAAGTTGCCTGTGTTGCTGAGTCTAGTGTTGATTAAGAAGCAGATCCCACCTCCCCGAGCCTTGTCTGAAGCCGAAGTAATCCTTTTGATCGATTGAGAAGCTGTCTGGTTGTGGGGAACAGTGCAGTGAAGTAGGAGGGAGCCATGTCTCCAGGAAACAGAGCACACAGCAGTCCCTCTGTTCACTTTAGAAAGTGAGTCTGGCTCTAGGTTCCTCTAACTTGGTCTCCAGAGACTGGACATTTGCTAGGAGTAAGCTGGAGGGTGCTCTTGGAATCGTATTATAGAACATAGAACATTACAGCGTGGAAGGACGTGGAAGCTATTGAAAGGGTGCAGAGGAGATTTACAAGGATGTTGCCTGGATTGGGAGACATGCCTTATGAAGACAGGTTGAGGGAGCTGGGACTGTTCTCCCTGGAGAGACGAAGGTTGAGAGGCGACCTGATAGAGGTTTACAAGATGTTGAGAGGAATAGATAGGGTGGACTCTCAGAGACTATTTCCCAGGGCTGAAATGGTCGCGACGAGAGGGCACAGATTTAAGGTGCAGGGAAGCAAGTACAGAGGGGATGCTAGGGGAAAGTTTTTCACTCAGAGGGTGGTGAGTGAATGGAATCGGCTGCCGTCGGTGGTGGTCGAGGCGAACTCGCTGGGGTCTTTTAAAAGACTTCTGGATGAGTGTATGGGATCCAATGGGATTGGGGGTTATAGATAGGTCTATGGCTGGGTAGGTTTTGATGTGTTCGGCACAACTTAACATAGAACATAGGACATTACAGCACAGAACAGGCCCTTCGGCCTTCGATGTTGTGCCGACCAAAATAAAAAGCAATGCCCCTCCAAACTAAACCATTCCCTTCTCTTCCATATACTTATCAATTAACCTCTTAAACGCCACCAAACTTGGCGCATCTACAACAGCTGCAGGCAGGGCATTCCACTCCCTAATCACTCTTTGAGTAAAGAACCTACCTCTGATATCCGTCCTATAACTCATACCCCTTAATTTAAAGCTGTGTCCCCTCGTGCTAGCTTTCTCCATCCTAGGAAAAAGGCTATCACTGTCCACCCTATCTAAACCTCTAATCATCTTATATGCTTCAATAAGATCCCCTCTTAGCCGCCTCCTTTCTAACGAAAACAACCTCAAATCCTTCAACCTCTCTTCATAGGACCTGCCCTCCATACCAGGCAACATCCTGGTAAACCTCCTCTGTACCCTCTCCAATGCCTCCACATCTTTCTTATAATGTGGCGACCAGAACTGCACACAATACTCCAAGTGCGGCCGCACTAGAGTTTTGTATAGTTGCAACATGATGCTGCGGCTCCTAAATTCAATCCCCCTACCAATAAAAGCTAAGACTCCATATGCCTTCTTAACAACTTTATCCACTTGACTGCCTACTTTCAGGGATCTATTGACACATACACCAAGATCCTTCTGTTCCTCAACATTATTAAGAGCCCTACCATTAGCCCTATACTCCACACATTTATTGTTCCTGCACTTGTGGGCCGAAGGGCCCATTTGTGTTGTAGTGTTCTATGTGAATCTATGCCAGATTCACAATTCCCCAAAAGTGACAAACAGGTGGAGAAGGTAGCCAAAAAACCATTTGGATATGCTTGCCTTCATCGGCCGGGGCATTGAGTTTAAAAATTGACAAGTCATGTTGCAGCTTTATAGAACCTTAGTTAGGCTGCACTTGGAATATTGTGTTCAATTCTGGTTGCCACACTACCAGAAGGATGTGGAGGCTTTGGAGAGGGCACAGAATATATTTACCAGGATGTTCCCTGGTATGGAGGGCATTAGCTATGAGGAGAGGTTGAAGAAACTTGGTTTGTTCTCACTGGAACAACAGAGATTATGGGAGGCCTGATAGAGTCTACAAGATTATGAGAGGCATGGACAGAGTGGATATTCAGAAGCTTTTTCCCAGGGTGAAAGAGTCAATTAGTCGGGGGGGGGGCACAGGCTAAAGGTGAGAGAGTGAAAGTTTAGAGGAGATGTGAGAAGCATGTTGTTTACACAGAGGGTGGTAAGTGTCTGGAATAGGCTTCCAGAGTAGATACAATAGCAATGTTTTAGAGACATCTTGACAGATGCATGAATAATGTGGAGATATTGGCTTTGGACAGGGGTAAACACAGTAAGAAATCTCACAACATCAGGTTAAAGTCCAACAGATTTATTTGTAGCACACAACACCTACTTTCAGAACTGGCTGTTCCTTCATCAGGTCATAGAATCATAGAGAAAAAAAACGTTCTGAGCTCCCACCCACCTGACAGAAATGCATGAATAAACAGTGAAACAAGGGATACAGATCACGTAAAGGTCGTTAGCTCGAGTATCATGTGGTGTTGTCATGTGGTGGGCCCAGCAATTTATTGGCAATGAAGATTTTTGGGCTATCCTGAGGTCACGGACATCTGATTTCCCATGATTCCACTTCCAGCAATGCAATTCTGTGTTTGGCCTCCTTGCCCTTTATCCCATTACCAATGGCAGAATGATTCAAAATACTCACCATGAGGACACCGACAGCCAGCTTCACACATTCCTGCATCGGAACAAACTATCCCACTCTGGAAATCTAGACAGGCCCGAGGACATTTATTGGCACAATCCACATAGACCAAGCCAACTGGGCAGCCATCAGTGCCTGAGAGAAGACACAGTGTGAAAGCATGAAATCTTACCGTGCACAGCACCACCCATCTCATACACTCCTCCAAACTATCAACCCTCCCAACCAAACCCTCCCACAACCTCTCCCCATCTGAACGTCACCCAAACCAAATTCCTCCTCCCAAACTTTTGCCCAAACCAATCATCAACCAAACCAAACCCTCTTCCAAACTCCTGCAAACCCAGTCCCTTCCCACCAAATGAACCTTCACCCAGTCCCCAAACTACTTCCTAATAATAAACCTTCCCCTCTAAACAAACACAACACCACCCCCACCACCACCAGCAAACCCCCCTCCCCACCCAAATCCTCTGACCAACTAAAGGCCGGTTAGCTTAACTTCTGTAGTAGGGAAAATGCTTGAATCTATCATCAAGGAAGAAACAGCGAGACATCTGGATATAAATTGTCCCATTGATAAGATGCAGCATGGGTTCATAACGGACAAGTCATGTTTGTTTAATTTGGTGGAATTCTTTGAGAACATTACATGTGCAGTGGACAATGGGGAACCTGTGGATGTGGTGTATCTGGATTTCCAGAAGGCATTTGACAAGGTGCCTCACCAAAGACTGCTACATAAGATAAAGGTGTACAGTGTTACGGGTAATGTATTAGCACAGGTAGAGGATTGGTTAACTAATGGCAAGCAAAGAGCGAGATGAAAGTTGATGCTCTAGTTTCCTCCCACACTTTGAAAGATGTGCTAGTTAGAATGCATTGACCCAAACAGGTGCTGGAGTGTGGCAACTAGGGGAATTTCACAGTAACTTCATTGCAGTGTTAATGTAAACCTTACTTGTGACTAATAAATAAACTTTTTTAAAAATTTTAACTTTAACTTTAAACTCACAGTTAATGCCCTAAACGCCACCCCTGCCCTCAATTCCTGCTCCCCCTGACTTCTGACCACACTGTCATTCACTTCTCACTTCAGTCTTCATCTATCTGCCTCCATTAACTTAAACTGCCCAAATCAAATCTCTAAATCCCCATCACCTTGGACCACACGACCAATAATTAACCCCACTGAGAATTAAACGCCAAACCCCACTGAAATTAAACCCCAAACCCCGCTGAGAATTAAACCCCAAATCCCGCTGAGAATTAAACTCCAAACCCCGATGAGAATTAAACCCCAAATCCCAGTGAGAATTAAACCCTAAACCCCGCTGAGAATTAAACCCTAAACCCCGCTGAGAATTAAACCCTAAACCCCGCTGAGAATTAAACCCCAAACCCTGCTGAGAATTAAACCCCAAACCCCGCTGAGAATTAAACCCCAAACCCCACCGAGAATTAAACCCCAAACCCCACTGAGAATTAAACCCCAAATCCCACTGAGAATTAAACCCCAAACCCCACCAAGAATTAAACTCCAAATCCCACCGAGAATTAAACTCCAAATCCCAGTGAGAATTAAACCCCAAACCCCACCGAGAATTAAACTCCAAATCCCACCGAGAATTAAACTCCAAATCCCACCGAGAATTAAACCCCAAACCCCACCGAGAATTAAACTCCAAATCCCACCGAGAATTAAACCCCAAACCCCACTGAGAATTAAACCCCAAACCCCACCGAGAATTAAACTCCAAATCCCACCGAGAATTAAACTCCAAATCCCACCGAGAATTAAACCCCAAACCCCACCGAGAATTAAACTCCAAATCCCACCGAGAATTAAACCCCAATCCCCACTGAGAATTAAACCCCAAATCGCACTGAGAATTAAACCCCAAACCCCACCGAGAATTAAACTCCAAATCCCACCGAGAATTAAACTCCAAATCCCACCGAGAATTAAACCCCAAACCCCACCGAGAATTAAACTCCAAACCCCACCGAGAATTAAACCCCAAACCCCACCGAGAATTAAACTCCAAATCCCACCGAGAATTAAACCCCAAATCCTTGAATCCTGATGGGAATTGAACCCCAAATCCTGATACGAATTGAGCCCCCAATCCTTCTGGGAACTGAACCCTTGATCCGTTTGTATCCTGTCATTCTCACCACAGGGTTGAACGTTACATATCTTCACTTCAAACCGTTCACCGGGGCAGCGCTTTCCTCCATTCTTCGGGGGTGGGTCAGTGCATGACCGCATGCGGAGGGACTTCCCTCCCCCACAGGAGCGGTCACATATTGACCAAGGACTCCAATTGGACCATTCACCATTCACTAGGAAATCAAGAAAAGAAGTTACTGACCATTGTCGGTTGGTGACTAGGGGAATTTCACAGTAACTTCATTGAGTGTTAATGTAAGCCTTACTTGTCACACTGAAAAATAAAAATTACTTTACTTTACATGGGCATCCCTTGTCCAATTACTCTGTCCACCTGTAACTCCACTTTCAAAGAGCTTTGAATATGTACCCCTAGATCTCCTTGTTTTGTAACTCTCCCCAACACCTACCATTAACTGAGTAAGTCCTGCCCTGCTTCAATCTACCAAAATGCATCACCTCACCTTATAGGGATAAGATATATGAACATTTGGAGAAGTTTGGACTGATTAGAAATAGTCAGCATCGTTTTGTCAAGGGCAGGTCATGCCTTACGAGCCTAGTTGAGTTCTTCGAAAATGTGACTGAACACATTGATGAAGGAAGGGCGGTGGACGTAGTGTATATGGACTTTAGTAAGGCGTTTGATAAGGTCCCCCATGCAAGGCTTCTGGAGAAGGTGAGGGGGCATGGGATCCAAGGGGCTTTGGCCTCCTGGATCCAGAACTGGCTTGCCTGCAGAAGGCAGAGAGTAGTTGTGGATGGGTCTTGTTCTGCATGGAGGTCGGTAACCAGTAGAGTACCCCAGGGATCTGTTCTGGGACACCTGCTGTTTGTCATTTTCATAAATGACCTGGATGAGGAAGTGGAGGGATGGGTTAGCAAGTTCGCTGATGATACAAAGATCGGTGGTGTTGTGGATGGTCTGGAGGGATGCCAAAAGTTGCAGCGGGACATAGACAGAATGCAAGACTGGGCGGAGAAGTGGCAGATGGACTTCAACGCAGATAAATGTGTAGTCGTCCATTTTGGCAGGAATAATGGGATGAAGGAGTACAATATAAGGGGTAGGAGTCTTAGCTGTGTTGTAGAGCAGAAGGATCTCAGGGTCCGGGTCCATGGACTCTTAAATCGACCTCGCAGGTGGAGGAAGTGGTCAAGAAGGCGTACAGTGTACTGGCCTTCATTAATCGAGCAATAGAGTTTAGGAGTCAGGAGGTAATGGTGCAGCTCTATAAGACTCTTGTCAGACCCCAGTTGGAGTATTGTGCGCAGTTCTGGTCGCCTAACGAGAGGAAGGATGTAGAGGCTATTGATGTTGCGCTGACCAAGTAGGAACAAGCAGTGACCCTCTAACCTAAACCATTCCCTTTTCATCCATAAACTTATCTACTAACCTCTTAAACGCCACCAAACTCGGCGCATCTACAACTGACACAGGCAAGGCATTCCATACCCTTACCACCCTCTTGAGTAAAGAACCTACCTCTGACATCCGTCCTAAAACCACCACCCCTTAATTTAAAGCTATGTCCCCTCGTGCTAGCTTTCTCCATCTTAGGAAAAAGGCTATCACTGTCCACACTACCTAAACCTCTAATCATCTTATATGTTTCAATAAGGTCTCCTCTTAGCCGCCTTCTTTCTAACGAAAACAACCTCAAATCTCTCAGCGTCTCTTCATAAGAGATGGCAGATGGAGTTTAATTTAGATAAATGTGAGAACATAGAACAATACAGCACAAACAGGCCCTTCGGCCCACGAGTTGCGCCGATCACATCTACCAATCCACAGACCTATCTGTGACCTGTATTGAAGTAGATAAGGAGGATGTGCTAGATATTCTTGAGGGTTTGAAGTTAGTTAAGTACCCTGGGCCGGACGGGATTTACCCGAGGATTCTCTGGGAGGCGAGAGAGGAGATTGCAGAGCCTCTGGCTCTGATCTTCAGGTCGTCGTTGGTTACGGGTATAGTGCCGGAAGACTGGAGGATAGCGAATGTGGTCCCGTTGTTCAGGAACATAGAACATTACAGCACAGAACAGGCCCTTCGGCCTTCAATGTTGCGCCGACCAATATAAAAAGCAATGCCCCTCCAAACTAAACCATTCCCTTCTCTTCCATAAACTTATCAATAACCTCTTAAACGCCACCAAACTTGGCGCATCTACAACTGCTGCAGGCAGGGCAATCCACCTCCCGAACCACCCTTTGGTAAGAACCTGCCTCTGATATCCGTCCTATAACTATCACCCCTTAATTTAAAGCTGTGTCCCCTCATGCTAGCTTTCTCCATCCTAGGAAAAAGAAGGGGAAGAGACACTTTCCGGGGAATTATAGGCTGGTGAGTCTTACTTCTGTTGTGGGCAAAGTATTGGAGAGAATTATTAGGGATAGGATTTATAGTTATTTAGAGAGAAATGAATTGATTGGGGATAGTCAGCATGGTTTTGTGAAGGGTAGGTCGTGCCTTACTAACCTTATTGAGTTTTTTGAAAAGTGACCAAAGAAGTGGATGGGGGTAAGGCAGTTGATGTGGTATATATGGACTTTAGTAAGGCGTTCGATAAGGTGGCACATGGAAGGCTTCTGCAGAAAATGCAGATGTATGGGATTGAGGGTGATTTAGCCAATTGGATTAGGAATTGGCTAGCTGATAGAAGACAGAGGGTGGTGGTTGATGGGAGATATTCATCGTGGAGTTCAGTTACTAGTGGTGTACCTCAGGGATCTGTTTTGGGGCCCCTGCTGTTTGTAGTTTTAATGTGGAAAACTGTGAGGTAATTCACTTTGGCAGGAATAACAAATGTGTAGAGTATAGGGCTAATGGTAGGACTCTTAATAGTGTTGATGAACAGAGGGATCTTGGTGTATGTGTGCATAGATCCCTGAAAGTTGGCAATGAAGTCGATAAGGTTGTTAAGAAGGCATACGGAGTCTTAGCTTTTGTAGTAGGGGGATTGAATTTCGGAGCCGCAACGTCATGTTGCAACTGTACAAAACTCTAGTGCGGCTGCACTTGGAGTATTGTGTACAATTCTGGTCGCCGCATTATAAGAAAGACGTGGAGGCATTGGAGAGGGTACAGAGGAGGTTTCCCAGGATGTTGCCTGGTATGGAAGGCAGGTCTAATGAAGAGAGGCTGAGAGATTTGAGGTTGTTTTCATTAGAAAGAAGGCGGCTAAGAGGAGACCTTATTGAAACATATAAGATGATTAGAGGTTTAGATAGGGTGGACAGTGATAGCCTTTTTCCTAGGATGGAGAAAGCTAGCACGAGGGGACATAGCATTAAATTAAGGGGTGGTGGTTTTAGGACAGATGTCAGAGGTAGGTTCTTTACCCAGAGGGTGGTAAGGGAATGGAATGCCCTGCCTGCATCAGTTGTAGATGCGCCAAGTTTGGTGGCGTTTAAGAGGTCAGTAGATAAGTTTATGGATGAAAAGGGAATGGTTTAGGTTAGAGGGTCACTGCTTGTTCCTAATTGGTCGGCGCAACATCGAGGGCCAAAGGGCCTGTTCTGCGCTGTAATGTTCTATGTTCTATTATTTAGATGCCTTAATTTCCTGTTTGTGTTTGAAGGTAGAACAAAAACCACTCAATTAATTTCAAAAATTATTTGTTGCCATAAACCGGAGGACTAACATTTTTGCATCTTGACTGCTTGATTTAGTGCCTCCTCAATATGTCAATCATCAGAATGGGTGGGTTTGAATCAGTCCCTGGTTCAGTGCACTGTCTTGGGGAAAAGAAATCCAGGAAATTTGCTGATGAAGGTCAGCATTGCATATTTCTTTGTAATCACCTTGGCCAGCTCTGAACTGTGGATCCGCACGCCCAGGTCCCTTTGCATGTTAACATTCCTAAGACCATTTACAGGATAATTCACACCTAAATATGATCTTCCAAAATGTATCACCTCACATGTATCCTTCTACAGAAGGATGTGAGTGATTAGGGAGTGGAATGCCCTGCCTGCAGCTGTTGTAGATGCGCCAAGTTTGGTGGCGTTTAAGAGGTTAATTGATAAGTATATGGAAGATAAGGGAATGGTTTAGTTTGGAGGGGCATTGCTTTTTATTTTGGTCGGCACAACATCGAAGGCCGAAGGGCCTGTTCTGTGCTGTAATGTTCTATGTTCTATGTGGAAGATTTGAACAGAGTGCAAAGAAGGTTCACCAGGATATTGCCTTCTCTCAAGGGTGTTGGCTATGAGGAGAGATTAAGTAATTCATTTAAGGTGAGATCCTGAGTGGAGAAGGTAGTCAGAAGGCATACGACATGATCACCTTCATCGGCCGGGGCACTGAGTTTAAAAATTGGCAAGTCACGTTGCAGCTTTATCGAAGCTTTGTTAGGCTGCACTTGGAATACAGTGTTCAATTCTGGTCATCACATTAGCAGAAGGATGTAGACGCTTTGGAGAGGGTATAGAAAAGATTTACCAGGATGTTGCCTGGTATGGAGGGCATTAGCTATGAGGAGAGGTTGGAGAAACTTGGTTTGTTCTCACTGGAGCACACATACTGTATGAGAAATTCCTCCTGAATACATCCAGCACATTACTCTCAATCCTTTTCTGTCTTATCCTCACTCACCTGTCTTTCCCATGAACTTTCACCTCTGCCCCTCGCTGCCCTGTGACCTCTCACCTTTGCAAGCCTTGATATTGCAGAAGCGGATCTCCAGGTTTCCAGTCAGAATCCCCTCACACCACTGACCGCCTGAGTGTGGCCAGTTGTAGGTTCGGAGACGGTGTTGTTGACCAACTCCACACTGACGGGAACACTCACTCCACTCTGACCACATGTTCCAGCTGCAGTCCCGAGTACAGTTCCTTCCAGAACATTCTGTTTCATCTGTAATGAACACAAGAAATAAACAACTGCAGAAATCATAATGACCTGTGAGAAACTGGAAGGAAGGACCAAGATGGAAGGGCTGAATGGCCTCCTCTTGTTCATGTGTAACAGACTCAAGAGGCTGAATGGTCATCTCCAGTTCTTGTGCACATAGGACAAACAAAAGATATGAATCAGGAGCAGGAGGAGGCCATTCTGCCTCTCTAGCTGTCCTGCCATTCTATAAGATCACGGATACTCTAATTATAACCCCAACCCCACATTCCCACCTCCCGATAATCTTTCATCCCTTTGTTAATCGAGAATCTATCTCGTTCTGCCTTAAGAATGTTCCGAGACTCTGTTCCCACAGCCCTTTTCAGACAATTACAGTCCTTTAAGAGAAAAAAAATCTTCTCATCCTTAAACCGTGAATCTCTTCTTCCAGATGCCCCCCCCAACTCCACTTCCCACCACTACCCTCCCCACCCCGAGGTAACAACATTCATATTCATTCTATACAATCCTATCAGAACTTTATATATTTCAATGTGACCCCGTCTCATTCTTCTCAATTCCAGTGACTACAGACTCAATCACACAGGTTTCCAGCTTGTATACAGGCCTATTGGTCCACCTTGTCCTGCTGCCCTTCTCGACTCAGTGTATCCTCAAATCATGGTCCTACCATCCCAGAATCAGTCTGGTGAACCTTCGCTGTACTCCCTCAATGGTAAATATATCCTTTCTTAAGAAGGAAGCTGAAATGGCACAGAATACACCAGCAGTGCTCTCACCAAAACTCTGTGCAGCTGCAGTAATACATCCTAGCTCTTGTACTTGAATCTTCTTATGATGAAGGACACCAAACCATCTGCCTCTCTAACTGCTTACTGTACCTGCACGCTTGCTTTCAGTGGCTGGTGTACTCAGATACCCAGGTGATTCTGCACATTAACATTTCTCATTGCCATTTAAACAATACTCTGCTATTCTGTTTACCTGCCTGGAGTAGATAACTTCATGTTTAACCATGCAGTCTCTGTCTACATCAATGAAGTAGAAATGGTCGAAAGCTTCAGGTTTTTAGGTGTCCAGATCCAGGTGTCTGGTTCCCTCTCACGCTAACACCTATAGTTAAGAAAACCCCACTAACGCCTCTACTTTCTCAGAAGACCTAAAGAAATTTGTCATGTCAACTACAACTCTCACCAACTTTTACAGATGCCCCATAGAAAGCATTCTTTCTGGTTGTATCACAGCTTGGTCTGGGCTCCTGCTCTGCCCAAGACCACAAGGAACTACAAAAGGGTTGTGAATGTAGCCCAATCCATCACATAAACCAGCCTCCCATCCATTGACTCTGTCTACACTTCCCATTGACTCAACAAAGCAGCCAGCATAATTAAGGATGCCACGCACCCCGGACATTCTCTCTTCCACTTTCTTCCATTGGAAAAAAGATACAAAAGTCTGAGGTCACGTACCAACCGACTCAAGAACAGCTTCTTCCCTGCTGCTGTCAGACTTTTGAATGGACTTGTCTTGCACTAAGTTGATCTTTCGCTACACTATGACTGTAACATTACATTCTGCATTCTCCTTTCCTTCTCCATGAACAGTATGCTTTGTCTGTATAGCACACAAGAAACAATACTTTTCACTGTATGCTAATACATTATAGAACATAGAATCCTACAGTGCAGAAAGAGGCCCTTCAGCCCATCGAATCTGCACTGAACATAATCCCACCCAAGCCTTACCCCCATATCCTTACAGTTTATACCCACTAACCCCTCTAATTTACATATCCCTGGACACTAAGGGGAAATTTCTTAGCATGGCCAATCAACCTAACCATACACCTTTGTACATGTGACAATAATAAATCAAAATCAAAAGTTAGATTGCATCTGCCATGTATTTACTCCAGATCCCGAACCCGAACCCTGACCCCGAGCCCGAACCCTGACCCCAAGCCTGAACCCTGGCCCTGATCCCGAGCCCAAATCCTGACCCCGAGCCCGAACCCTGACCCCGGGCCTGAACCCTGACCCTGATCCCGAGCCTGAAGCCTGACCTCAAATCCTGACCCGGAACCCAAACATTGACCCTGAGCGCTGATGCTGACTCCAAACCCTAATCATGAACTCTGACCCCCAGGATTACTTGTGCATTGAGGCAGGTTACAGGGACGCTCCTGGAACGTCTCTCCAGTGCAGTTGTGATGATTCTGACAGAAACGGGTCCGACTCTTGGTGCTGCGAAACTCCGTGTCTGTACAATTTCTGGAACAACGAGTCCAGGATGACCAGGGAGAAAATCCATCAGAATCTGGAGGGAAGGAGAAAGTGAACGTATGAATCACAGAAAGAAAATGAAATTGACTAATACAGATAGAGTGAGACAATAAGTAACAGAGAAAAAGAGTGTCAGCGAGAATGAACTACACACAGTTTGTCCCCTTGTTTAAGAAGGGGAGCAGAGACCATCCTACAAATTATAGACCAGTGAGCCTTACATCTGTAATGGGGAAAGTTTTGAAAGAATTATAAAGGATAGGATTTATAGTCATTTAGAAAGAAATGAATTGATTTGGGATAGTCAACATGGATTTGTGAAGGGAAGGTCGTGCCTCACAAATCTTATCGAGTTTTTTGAACAGGTGACCAAAGAGGTAGATAAGGGTAAGACAGTTGATGTGGTGCATATGGATTTTAGCAAAGTGTTTGATAAGGTTCCCCATGGAAAACTACTGCAAAAAATGCAGATGCATGGGATTGAGGGAGATTTAGCAAGTTGGATTAGGAATTGGCAAGCTGACAGAAGACAGAGGGTGGTGGTTGATGGGATATAGAACATAGAACACTACAGCACAAACAGGCCCTTCGGCCCACAAGTTGTGTCGAGCATATTTATATCTACCAGGCCATAGAACTATCTGTAACTCCCAATCGCATTAAATCCTATGTACTCATCCAGAAGTCTCTTAAAAGACCCCAGCGAGTTTGCCTCTACCACCACTGACGTCAACCGATTCCATTCACTCATCACTCTCTGAGTGAAAAACTTACCTCGAACATTTCCTCTGTACTTGCCCCCCCAGCATCTTAAACCTGTGTCCTCTCGTAGTGACCATTTCAGCCCTAGGAAATAGCCTCCGAGAATCCACCCTATCTATTCCTCTCAACACCTTATAAACCTCTATCAGGTCGCCTCTCAATCTTCATCTCTCCAGGGAGAAGAGACCGAGCTCCCACAACCTATCATCATAAGACATGCCTCCCAATCCAGGCAACATCCTTGTAAATCTCCTCTGCACCCTCTCAATAGCTTCCACATCCTTCCTCTCGAGAGGCGACCAGAACTGCGCACAGTACTCCAAGTGGGGTCTGACAAGGGTCTTATAAAGTTGCAGCATTACCTCCCGACTCCTAAACTCAATTCCTCGATCAATGAAGGCCAGTACACCTTCTTGACCACATCCTCCACTTGCGGAGCAGATTTAAGAGACCTATGGACCCGGACCCCAAGATCCTTCTGCTCCTCAACGCTGCCAAGACTCCTACCCTTGATATTGTACTGCTTCATCCCATTATTCCTGCCAAAATGGACCACAACACATTTATCCGCATTGAAGTCCATCTGCCACTTCTCCGCCCAGTCTTGCATCATATCTATGTCTCGCTGCAACTTCAGACATCCCTCCAGACTATCCATAACACCACCAACCTCCGTATCGTCGGCGAACTTACTAACCCATCCCTCCACTTCCTCATCCAGGTCATTTATGAAAATGACAAACAGCAAGGGTCCTAGAACAGATCCCTGGGCCATTCCACTGGTTACCGACCTCCATGCAGAAGAAGACCCATCCACAACTATTCTCTGCCCTCTGCAGGCAAGCCAGTTCTGAATCCACGAGGCCAAAGCCCCTTGGATCCCATGCCCTGTCACCTTCTCAAGAAGTCTTGCATGGGGGACCTTATCAAAGGCCTTGCTGAAATCCATGTAAACTACGTCCACTGCTCTTCCTTCGTCAATGTGTTCAGTCACATTTTCAAAGAACTCAACTAGGCTCATAAGGCACGAACTGCCCTTAACAAAGTTGTGTTGACTATTCCTGATCATATTGAATTTCTCTAAATGCTCATAAATCCTATCTCTCAGAATCCTCTCCATTCAACCTGGAGTTTAGTTACAAGTGGTGTACCTCAGGGATCTGTTTTGGGGCCACTGTTATTTGTTGTTTTTATAAATGACCTGGATGAGGGTGTAGAGGGATGGGTTAGTAAATTTGCTGACGACTCCAAAGTTGGGGGAGTTGTAGACAGTGAGGATGGACGTTATAGTTTGCAGAGGGATGTAGATAAATTGCAGAGCTGGACTGAGAAGTGGCAAATGGAATTTAATGTGGAAAAGTTTGAGGTGATTCACTTTGGTAAGAGTGAAATGTGTGCAGAATATAGGGCTAATGGTAGGACTCTTAGTAGTGTAGATGAGCAGAGAGATCTCGGTGTACAGGTGCATAGATCTCTGAAAGTTGGTACTCAAGTTGATAAGGTTGTTAAGAAGGCGTATAGTGTGTTAGCATTTATTGGTAGAGGGATTGAATTTTGGAGCTGAGACGTCATGTTGCAACTGTACAAAACTCTAGTGCAGCCGCACTTGGAGTATTGTGTACAGTTCTGGTCCCCACATTATAAGAAAGATGTGGAGGCATTGGAGAGGGTGCAGGGGATGTTTACCAGGATGTTGCCTGGTATGATGGGTAGGTCTTATGAGGAAAGGCTAAGGGACTTGAAGTTATATTCATTAGAGAGAAGGCGGCTAAGAGGTGACTTAATTGAGACATATAAGATGATCAGAGGGTTAGATAGAACATAGAACATAGAACATAGAACAATACAGCACAGAACAGGCCCTTCGGCCTTCGATGTTGTGCCGACCAAAATAAAAAGCAATGCCCCTCCTAACTAAACCATTCCCTTCTCATCCATATACTTATCCACTAACCTCTTAAACGCCACCAAACTTGGCGCATCTACAACAGCTGCAGGCAGGGCATTCCACTCCCTAATCACTCTTTGAGTAAAGAACCTACCTCTGATATCCGTCCTATAACTCATACCCCTTAATTTAAAGCTGTGTCCCTCGTGCTAGCTTTCTCCATCCTAGGAAAAAGGCTATCACTGTCCACCCTATCCAAACCTCTAATTATCTTATATGCTTCAATAAGATCCCCTCTTAGCCGCCTCCTTTCTAACGAAAACAACCTCAAATCCTTCAACCTCTCTTCATAGGACCTGCCCTCCATACCAGGCAACATCCTAGTAAACCTCCTCTGTACCCTCTCCAATGCCTCCACATCTTTCTTATAATGTGGCGACCAGAACTGCACACAATACTCCAAGTGCGGCCGCACTAGAGTTTTGTACAGCTGCAACATGATGCTGCGGCTCCTAAATTCAATCCCCCTACCAATAAAAGCTAAGACTCCATAAGCCTTCTTAACAACTTTATCCACTTGACTGCCTACTTTCAGGGATCTATTGACACATACACCAAGATCCTTCTGTTCCTCAACACTATTAAGAGCCCTACCATTAGCCCTATACTCTACACATTTATTGTTCCTGCCAAAGTGCATTACCTCACACTTTTCCACATTAAACTCCATTTGCCACCTCTCGGCCCAGCTCTGCAACTTGTCCAAGTCACTCTGTAAACTAAAACACCCCTCTTCACTATCTACCACACCACCAACTTTAGTATCATCTGCAAATTTACTGATCCATCCCTCAATACCCTCATCCAGATCATTTATAAAAATTACAAACAGCAGGGGCCCCAAAACAGACCCCTGAGGCACACCACTCGTCACCGAACTCCACGATGAATATCTCCCATCAACCACCACCCTCTGTCTTCTATCTGCCAGCCATTCTAATCCAATTAGCTAAATCACCCTCTATTCCACACATCTGCATTTTCTGTAGAAGTCTTCCATGGGCCACCTTATCAAAAGCCTTACTAAAGTCCATATATACTACATCAACCGCCTTACCCCCATCCACCTCTCTGGTCACTTTCTCAAAAAACTCAATGAGGTTAGTAAGGCATGACCTACCCTTCACGAAACCATGCTGACTATCCCCAATCAATTCATTTCTCTCTAAATAACTATAAATCCTATCCCTAATAATTCTCTCCAATACCTTGCCCACCACAGAAGTAAGACTCACTGGCCTATAATTCCCAGGAAGGTCTCTCTTCCCCTTCTTAAAAAATGGGACCACATTCGCCATCCTCCAGTCCTCCGGAACCACACCCGTAACCAACGAGGACCTGAAGATCAGAGCCAGAGGCTCTGCAATCTCCTCTCTTGCCTCCCAGAGAATCCTAGGGTAAATCCCGTCCGGCCCAGGGGACTTATCCAACTTCAAACCCTCGAGAATTTCTAACACATCCTCCCTATCTACTACAATACTCCCCAATTTGCAACCCTGTACCTCAGTGCTCTCCACAGCTACATTTCCAGCACTCTGCGTGAATACCGAAGAGAAATATTTATTCAGTGCCTCACCAATCTCTTCAGGCTCCACGCACAACTTCCCACTGCTGTCTATGACTGGCCCTAATCTTGCCCTAACCAATCTTCTATTCTTAACATATCGAAAGAAAGCTTTAGGATTCTCCTTAATCCTATCAGCCAACATCTTCTCGTGTCCCCTCTTAGCTCTCCTCAATTCACTTTTTACCTCCTTCCTGGCTAATCTATAGCTATCCATTGCACTACCTGAGCCTTCAAGCCTCATCCTGACATAAGCCTCCTTTTTCTTCTTAACCAGCAAATCAACTCTTTTCGTACACAGATAGGGTAGATAATGCATGGAGATGGATAACACGAGGGGACATAGCTTTAAATTAAGGGGTGGTACTTATAGGACAGATGCTAGAGTTGGGTCCTTTACTCAGAGGGTAGTAAGGGTGTGGAATGCCCTGCCTGCAGCAGTTGTGGACTCGTCAAGTTTAAGGGTGTTCAAATGGTCAGTAGATAGGGACATGGATAGCAATGGAATAGTTTAGGTTAGAGGGTCATAAAATTGGTTCCATTGGTCGGTGCAACATCGAGGGCCGAAGGGCCTGTACTGCGCTGTAATGTTCTATGTTCTCTGTTTCAGAAAGAGCAAGAACAAAGCAAGCAAGTGACAAAAGGAGAAACAGAGAGAGAATGAGAGAAAGGGCACACAGGACATGAGGACAACAGAACTCTCTCTTAAGGGAGAGGGGAGTCAACCCCAAGTCATAGTTCATGTAGGGTCACATGATATAGGAAGGACGAGGGAAGGGGATATTAAACAGAAATTTATGGAGTTGGGGTGGAAGCTTAGGGCCAAAACTGACAGAGTGGTTATCTCTGGACTCTTGCCTGTGCCAAGGGATAGTTTAGAGAAGAACAGAGAGAGGGAATGTTTGAACTCGTGGCTGCGGGGATGGTGCAGGAGGGAGGGGTTCAGGTTCCTGAACAATTGGGACTCATTCTGGGATAGGTGGGACCTCTACAAGAGAGATGGTCTACACCTGAACCAGAGGGGAACTAATATCTTGGGGGGAAAATTTGCTAAGGCTATGCAGGGGGCTTTAAACTGATTCGGGGGGGGGTGGGATCCTAAGTAGTTGGGGTGCTAAGAGGGATGAGAGTAAGGGGGTCATAGAGGAAAGCTGTAAAACACAGCAGCGTACGGGTGGGGTAGGGCATGGTTTGAAATGCGTATACTTTAATGCAAGGAGTATTCGCAATAACGGGGAGGAACTTGCAGCTTGGACCAGTACCTGGAACTTCGATGTTGTGGCCATTTCAGAGACTTGGGTAGAGCAGGGACAAGAATGGATGTTGCAGGTTCCGGGATTCAAATGCTTTAGTCGGAGTAGAGAAGGAGGTAGAAGGGGGGGAGGAGTGGCATTATTAGTCAAAGACTGTATCACAGTGACAGAAAAGAAGTTTGATGAGGACTTGTCTGTTGAGGTAGCATGGGCTGAGATTAGAAACAGGAAAGGAGAGGTCACCCTGTTGGGAGTCTTTTATAGACCTCCTAAAAGTTCTAGAGAGGTTGAGGAAAGGATTGCAAAGTCAATTCTGGTCAGGAGTGAAAGTAATAGGGTAATTGTTATGGGGGACTTTAACTTTACTAATATTGATTGGAATAGCTATAGCTCTAGCTCGTTAGAGGGGTCAGTTTGTACAAAGTGTGCAGGAAGGTTTTTTGACTCAGTATGTAGATAGGCCAACTAGAGGTGAGGCTACATTGGATTTGGTGCTGGGCAATGAGCCAGACCAGGTGTTAGGCTTGGAAGTTAGTGAACATTTTGGTGATAGTGACCACAATTCGGTTACGTTCACCTTAGTGATGGATAGGGATAGGCATGAAGCTGGGGGCAGTAGTTATAGCTGGGGGAAGGGTAATTATGAGGCCATCAGGAGAGAATTAGGGTGCATAGATTGGACTAGGAAACTACAGGGACTGGGAACATCTGGAATGTGGAGCTTATTCAAGGAGCAGCTGCTGCGAGTCCTTGATAAGTATGTCCCTGTCAGGCAAGGAGGAAATGGTCGAGTAAGAGAACCTTGGTGTACAAAAAAAGTTGATTTGCTGGTTAAAAGGAAAAAGGAGGCTTATGTCAGGATGAGGCTTGAAGGCTCGGTTAGTGCAATGGATAGCTATAGATTAGCCAGGAGGGAGCTAAAGAGTGAATTGAGGAGAGCTAAGAGAGGACACGAGAAGACTTTGGCTGATAGGATTAAGGAGAATCCTAAAGCTTTCTTTAGATATGTTAAGAATAGAAGATTGGTTAGGACAAGATTAGGGCCAGTCATAGACAGCAGTGGGAAGTTGTGCGTGGAGCCTGAAGAGATTGGAGAGGCACTGAATAAATATTTCTCTTCGGTATTCACGCAGGGTGATGTAAATGTAGTTATGGAGAACACTGAGGTACAGGGTAGCAAACTGGAAAGTATGAAGTAGATAGGGAGGATGTGCTAGATATTCTCGAGGGTTTGAAGTTGGATAAGTCCCCTGGGCCGGACGGGATTTACCCTAGGATTCTCTGGGAGGCAAGAGAGGAGATTGCAGAGCCTCTGGCTCTGATCTTCAGGTCGTCGTTGGTTACGGGTGTGGTTCCGGAGGACTGGAGGATAGCGAATGTGGTCCCATTGTTCAAGGGGAAGAGAGACCTTCCAGGGAATTATAGGCCAGTGAGTCTTACTTCTGTTGTGGGCAAGTATTGGAGAGAATATTAGGGATAGGATTTATAGTTATTTAGAGAGAAATGAATTGATTGGGGATAGTCAGCATGGTTTTGTGAAAGGGGTAGGTGCCTTACTAACCTCATTGAGTTTTTTGAAAAAGTGACTAAGAGGTGGATGGGGGTAAGGCGGTTGATGTAGTATATATGGACTTTAGTAAGGCGTTTGATAAGGTGGCCCATGGAAGACTTCTGCAGAAAATGCAGATGTATGGGATAGAGGGTGATTTAGCTAATTGGGTTAGGAATTGGCTAGCAGATAGAAGACAGAGGGTGGTGGTTGATGGGAGATATTCATCGTGGAGTTCGGTGACAAGTGGTGTACCTCAGGGTCTGTTTTGGGGCCCCTGCTGTTTGTAATTTTTATAAATGATCTGGATGAGGGTATTGAAGGATGGATTAGTAAATTTGCAGATGACACTAAAGTCGGTGGAGTGGTAGATAGTGAAGAGGGGTGTTATAGTTTGCAGAGGGACTTGGACAAGTTGCAGAGCTGGGCCGAGAGGTGGCAAATGGAGTTTAATGTGGAAAAGTGTGAGGTAATGCACTATGGCAGAATAATAAATGTGTAGAGTATAGGGCTAATGGTAGGATTCTTAGTAGTTGATGAACAGAGGGATCTTGGTGTGTATGTGCATAGATCCCTGAAAGTAGGCAGTCAAGTCGAGAAGGTTGTTAAGAAGGCATATGGAGTCTTAGCTTTTATTGGTAGGGGGATTGAATTTCGGAGCCGCAACGTCATGTTGCAACTGTACAAAACTCTAGTGCGGCCGCACTTGGAGTATTGTGTGCAGTTCTGGTCGCCACATTATAAGAAAGATGTGGAGGCATTGGAGAGGGTACAGAGGAGGTTTACCAGGATGTTGCCTGGTATGGAGGGCAGGTCTTATGAAGAGAGGCTGAGGGATTTGAGGTTGTTTTCGTTAGAAAGGAGGCGGCTAAGAGGGGACCTTATCGAAACATATAAGATGATTAGAGGTTTAGATAGGGTGGACAGTGATAGCCTTTTTCCTAGGATGGAGAAAGCTAGCACGAGGGGACACAGCTTTAAATTAAGGGGTGATAGTTATAGGACGGATATCAGAGGTAGGTTTTTACCCAAAGGTGGTTCGGGAGTGGAATGCCCTGCCTGCAGCTTGTAGATGCGCCAAGTTTGGTGGCGTTTAAGAGGTTAGTTGATAAGTATATGGAAGAGAAGGGAATGGTTTAGTTTGGAGGGGCATTGCTTTTTATATTGGTCGGCGCAACATCGAAGGCCGAAGGGCCTGTTCTGTGCTGTAGTGTTCTACGTTCTATGTTCTAGAACAGGAATACAGACAAAGAGTGTGATAGAAAGCAATAGAGACAGAGAGAGAGACAGAGTGTGAGAGAGAGAATCAGAGATGGAGGGAGAGAGGGAGACAGAGAGAGAGATAGAGAAAGACAGAGAAAGTGTCAGGTGATTGATTTTGGTAGGACAAACATGAATGCAGATTACAGGGTCAATGGCAGGGTTCTGAGTAATGTGGAGGAAGGAGATATCTTGGGATTCATGTCCACAGATCTCTGAAGGTTGCCATTCAAGTGGATAGAGCTGTGAAGGAGGCTTATCGTGTGTTAGCGTTTAATAACAGGGGGTTTGAGTATAAGAGCCGTGGGGGTTATGCTGCAACTGTACAGGACCTCTGGTGAGACCACATTTGGAATATTGTGTGCAGTTCTGGTCACCTCACCTCACTAGGATGTAGAAGCATTAGAGAGAGTGCAGAGGAGATTTACCAGGATGCTGCCTGGTTTGGAGGGTAGATTTTATGAGGAAAGGTTGAGGAGCTGGGGCTTTTCTCTTTAGAGAGGAGGAGGATGAGAGGCAACTTAATAGAGGTTTATAAGATGATGAGGGGGATTGATAGAGTGGACGTGCAGAGACTATTTCCTCAGGTAGATGTAGCTGTTACTAGGGGGCATAAGTATAAGATTCATGGTGGGAAATATAGGAGAGATGTCCAAGGTAGATTCTTTACTCAGAGAGTGGTTGGGGTGTGAATGCACTGCCTGCTGTGATAGAACATAGAACATTACAGCACAGAACAGGCCCTTCGGCCTTCGATGTTGCGCCGACCATATAAAAGCAATGACCCTCCAAACTAAACCATTCCCTTCTCTTCCATATACTTATCAACTAACCTCTTAAACGCCACCAAACTTGGCGCATCTACAACAGCTGCAGGCAGGGCATTCCACTCCCGAACCACCCTTTGGGTAAAGAACCTACCTCTGATATCCGTCCTATAACTATCACCCCTTAATTTAAAGCTGTGTCCCCTCGTGCTAGCTTTCTCCATCCGAGGAAAAAGGCTATCACTGTCCACCCTATCTAAACCTCTAATCATCTTATATGTTTCGATAAGGTCCCCTCTTAGCCGCCTCCTTTCTAACGAAAACTAATAGCGGAGTTGGATACTTTAGGAACTTTCAAGCGGTTATTGGATAGGCACATGGAGCACTCCAGAATGATAGGGAGTGGGATAGCTTGATCTTGGGTTCAGACATAGCTCAGCACAACACTGAGGGCCGAAGGGCCTGTACTGTGCTGTACTGTTCTATATTTCAGTGGGAGAGAGAGAGAGAGAGAGACGGCGACAGAGATGGTGACAGAGACAGCGAGATAAAGAGACAGAGACAAAGAGACAAAGACAGAGACAAAGTGAGAGACAGAGAGAGAGAGAGAGAGACAGAGAGACAGAGAGAGGAAATGAGAGAGAGAGAGAGAGACACAGACAGAGGGAGTGACAATGTGATGATCGAAGTTGAAGATAGGAAATTGGTGATTTCATGTTGTGCTCAGATGATGCCTCTGTGCCATTACCTGGTAAACCAGTGGGAGGCTCCCCAGTCGACGTGGATACTGAAAAAAAAGAGAAACCATTAGAGGGATTTGGGATGATTCCTCACATTCCATCTCCAGCCTTCAGCAGTGCCCACACAGGAGGAGAATGATCAATGAGAGCCTGCAGGGTTCACAGGAATTCTTCTCACTAATCTGCCTCCCTCTCTCCCTCATCCATCTCTCCCTCTCCCCCACAGTCACCCATCTCTCTCTCTCTCCCTCACACGTACTCATGTCTCTTTCTCTCACCCATCTTCTCCCTCTTAGTCACCCATTTCTTCTTGCACTCTCTCACACTCACCCATCTCTCTCTCTTTCTCTTTCCCTCACCAATCCCTCTCCATCTCAGTCACCCATTTCTCTCTCTGTCTTTTCCCAGCAATTTGTCCAGTGTGGACAATGGAGTGATGTGGGTATAAAAGGGGTTCTGCATTGTGAGGGCTGAAGCGTTCTTGAATGTGGGCAGACATAGAGAATGTAAGAACTGCTTAGAACATGGATAGAGCAGGGACAGGAATGGTTGTTGCTGATTCCAGGGTTCAAATGCTTCAGTCAGAGTAGAGAAGGAGGTAGAAGGGGGGGAGGAGTGGCATTATTAGTCAAAGACTGTATCACAGTGACAGAAAAGAAGTTTGATGAGGACTTGTCTGTTGAGGTAGTATGGGCTGAGATTAGAAACAGGAGAGGAGAGGTCACCCTGTTGGGAGTCTTTTATAGACCTCCTAAAATTTCTAGAGAGGTAGAGGAAA
Source organism: Sphyrna mokarran (assembly GCA_024679065.1). Classification (NCBI taxonomy): domain Eukaryota; kingdom Metazoa; phylum Chordata; class Chondrichthyes; order Carcharhiniformes; family Carcharhinidae; genus Sphyrna; species Sphyrna mokarran. Next base: position 657,288 of record JAGIQG010000007.1, on the reverse strand, counting down.
GGATTGCAAAGTCGATCCTGGACAGGAGTGAAAGTAATAGGGTAATTGTTATGGGGGACTTTTACTTTACTAATATTGATTGGAATAGCTATAGCTCTAGCTCGTTAGAGGGGTCAGTTTTTATACAAAGTGTGCAGCAAGGTTTTTTGACTCAATATGTAGAGAGGCCAACTAGAGGTGAGGCTACATTGGATTTGGTGCTGGGCAATGAGCCAGACCAGGTGTTAGACTTGGAAGTTGGTGAACATTTTGGTGATAGTGACCACAATTTGGTTATGTTCACCTTAGTGATGGATAGGGATAGGCATGAAGCTGGGGGCAGTAGTTATAGCTGGGGGAATGGTAATTATGAGGCCATAAGGAGGGAATTAGGGTGCATAGGTTGGACTAGGAAACTACAGGGACTGGAAACATCTGAAATGTGGAGCTTATTCAAGGAGCAGCTACTGCGAGTCCTTGATAAGTATGTCCCTGTCAGGCAAGGAGGAAATGGTCGAGTAAGGGAACCATGATGTACGAAAAAAGTTGATTTGCTGGTTAAAAGAAAAAAGGAGGCTTATGTCAGGATGAGGCTTGAAGGCTCAGTTAGTGCAATGGATAGCTATAGATTAGCCAGGAGGGAGCTAAAGACTGAGTTAAGAAGAGCTAAAAGAGGACACAAGAAGACTTTGGCTGATAGGATCAAGGAGAATCCTAAAGCTTTCTTTAGATATGTTAAGAATAGAAGATTGGTTAGGGCAAGATTAGGGCTAGTCAGAGACAGCAGTGGGAAGTTGTGCGTGGAGCCTGAAGAGGTTGGAGAGGCACTGAACAAATATTTCTCTTCGGTATTCACACAGGGAGATGTAAATGTAGTTGTGGAGAACACTGGGATACAGGGTTGTAAACTGGAAAGTATTGAAGTAGATAAGGAGGATGTGCTAGATATTCTTGAGGGTTTGAAGTTAGATAAGTCCCCGGGGCCGGACAGGATTTACCCTAGGATTCTCTGGGAGGTGAGAGAGGCGATTGCAGAGCCTCTGGCTCTGATCTTCAGGTCGTCGTTGGTTACAGGTGTGGTTCCGGAGGACTGGAGGATAGCGAATGTGTTCCCATTGTTCAAGAAGGGGAAGAGAGACCTTCCAGGGAATTATAGGCCAGTGAGTCTTACTTCTGTTGTGGGCAAAGTTTGGAGAGAATTATTAGGGATAGGATTTATAGTTATTTAGAGAGAAATGAATTGATTGGGGATAGTCAGCATGGTTTTGTGAAGGGTAGGTCGTGCCTTACTAACCTCATTGAGTTTTTTGAAAAGTGACCAAAGAGGTGGATGGGGGTAAGGCAGTTGATGTGGTATATATGGACTTTAGTAAGGCGTTTGATAAGGTGGCCCATGGAAGACTTCTGCAGAAAATGCAGATGTATGGGATAGAGGGTGATTTAGCTAATTGGATTAGGAATTGGCTAGCAGATAGAAGACAGAGGGTGGTGGTTGATGGGAGATATTCATCGTGGAGTTCGGTGACAAGTGGTGTACCTCAGGGGTCTGTTTTGGGGCCCCTGCTGTTTGTAATTTTTATAAATGATCTGGATGAGGGTATTGAAGGATGGATTAGTAAATTTGCAGATGACACTAAAGTCGGTGGAGTGGTAGATAGTGAAGAGGGGTGTTATAGTTTGCAGAGAGACTTGGACAAGTTGCAGAGCTGGGCCGAGAGGTGGCAAATGGAGTTTAATGCGGAAAAGTGTGAGGTAATTCACTTTGGCAGGAATAACAAATGTGTAGAGTATAGGGCTAATGGTAGAACTCTTAATAGTGTTGATGAACAGAGGGATCTTGGTGTATATGTGCATAGATCCCTGAAAGTTGGCAATCAAGTCGATAAGGTTGTTAAGAAGGCATACGGAGTCTTAGCTTTTATTGGTAGGGGGATTGAATTTCGGAGCCGCAACGTCATGTTGCAACTGTACAAAACTCTAGTGCGGCCGCACTTGGAGTATTGTGTACAGTTCTGGTCCCCGCATTATAAGAAAGATGTGGAGGCATTGGAGAGGGTACAGAGGAGGTTTACCAGGATGTTGCCTGGTATGGATGTTGGCTGGGTAGGTTTTGATGGGTTCGGCACAACTTGTGGGCCGAAGGGCCTGTTTGTGCTGTAGTGTTCTATGTTCTATGGAGAGCAGGTCTTATGAAGAGAGGCTGAGGGATTTGAAGTTGTTTTCAGTAGAATGGAGGCGGCTAAGAGGAGACCTTATTGAAACATATAAGATGATTAGAGGTTTGGATAGGGTGGACAGTGATAGCCTTTTTCCTAGGATGGAGAAAGCTAGCACGAAGGGACACAGCTTTAAATTAAGGGGTGGTAGTCAAGACGGATGTCAGAGGTAGGTTCTTTACCCAGAGGGTGGTAAGGGTATGGAATGCCCTGCCTGCTGCAGTTGTAGATGCGCCAAGTTTGGTGGCGTTTAAGAGGTTAGTAGATAAGTTTATGGACGAAAAGGGAATGGTTTAGGTTAGAGGGTCATTGCTTTTTCTTAATTGGTCGGTGCAACATCGAAGGCCGACGGGCCTGTTCTGCGCTGTAATGTTCTATGTTCTATGCTATCAATAAACATTTATTGCTGCCCACTCTTGGTCACCAGTTACTGGAACCCAATAGTCCTACACAGTCTCAGGAATTGTGATACTAGCATCTACATCCACTCAGGTTTGACAAGAACATCACAGACAACGGGACAAAATTCTAAATAGGTTCATCAGATAATCAAACAGTGAACAAACATTCACTCTTACATTTATCAGGGGGTGGAGAGATTTGAGACTTTTGTTTTTCAAATGCAGGAAGAGACAGAGCATCCTGAGATACTGTTAAAATGATCAAATACATACACATCCAAGAAAGAGCATCCAACTGGATAGACACACATTCAATACAACCAACAAAACCTCTGGTGAATCTATTTGGTCATAGAACATAGAACACTGCAGCACAAATAGACCCTTTGGCCCACAAGTTGCGCCAATCATATCCCGATCTACAAGGCCTATTTATAACTCTCAATCCCATTAAATCCCATGCACTCATCCAGAAATCTCTTAAAAGACCCCAGCGAGTTCGCCTCTACCACCACCGACGGCAGCCGATTCCATTCACTCACCACCCTCTGAGTGAAAAACTTACCCTAACATCTCCTCTGTACTTGCCCCTCAGCACCTTAAACCTGTGTCCTTTCGTAGCGACCATTTCAGCCCTGGGAAATAGCCTCTCAGAATCTACCCTACCTATACCTCTCAACATCTTATAAACCTCTATCAGGTCGCCTCTCAATCTTCATCTCTCCAGGGAGAAGAGACCTAGCTCCCACAGTCTATCATCATAAGACATGCCTCCCAATTCAGGCAACATCCTTGTAAATCTCCACTGCACCCTTTCAATAGCTTCCACATCATTCCTATAGTGAGGCGACCAGAACTGCAACAATACTCCAAGTGGGGTCTGACAAGGGTCTTATAAAGTTGCAGCATTACCTCCCAACTCCTAAACTCAATCCCTCAATTAATGAAGGCTAGCACACCATACACCTTCTTGACCGCATCCTCTACTTGCGAGGCTGATTTAAGAGTTCTATGGACCCGGACCCCATGGTCTTTCTGCTCCCCAGCACTGCTAAGAATCCTACTCTTGATATTGTATGCCTTCATCCTGTTGGACCTGCCGAAATGGATCACTACACATTTATCCGCATTGAAATCCATCTGCCACTTCTCCGCCCAGTCTTGCATCCTATCTATGTCTCACTGCAGCTTCAGACATCCCTCCAGACTATCCACAACATCTCCAACCGTTGTATCGTCAGCGAACTTACTAACCCATCCCTCCACTTCCTCACCCAGGTCATTTATGAAAATCACAAAGAGCAAGGGTCCTAGAACAAATCCCTGGGGCACTCCATTGGTGACTGATCTCCATGCAGGAAAAGACCCATTCACATCCACTCTCTGCCTTCTGCAGGCAAACACAGTAAGAAATCTGACAACACCAGTTTTAAATCCAACCGATTTATTTGATCGAACCTGCAGGCAAGCCAGTCTGGATCTACAAGGCCAAAGCTCCTTGGATCCCATTCCCTCTCGTCTTCTCAAGAAGTCTTGCATGGGGGACCTTATCAAATGCCTTGCTGAAGTCCATGTAAACTACGTTCACTGCTCTTCCTTCGTCAATGTGTTTAGTCACATTTTCGAAGAACTCAACTAGGCTCGTAAGGCACAACCTGCCCTTGACAAAGCCATGTCGACTATTTCTGATCATACTAAACTTCTCCAAATGTCCCTCAGAACCCTCTCCATCAACTTACCAACCACTGAGGTTAAACTCACCGGTCAGTAATTTCCTGGGCTATCCCTGTTCCCTTTCTTGAAAATAGAACATAGAACAGTACAGCACAAACAGGCCCTTTGGCCCACAAGTTGCGCCGATCATATCCATATCTACCAGACAGAACTATCTGTAACTCCCAGTCCCATTTAATCCCACTTACTCATCCAGAAGTCTTTTAAAAGACCCCAGCAAGTTCGCCTCCACCACCAACAGCAGCCGATTCCATTCACTCACCACCCTCTGAGTGAAAAACTTACCCCTGACATCTCCTCTGTACCTACTCCCCAGCACCTTAAACCTGTGTCCTCTCGTAGTGACCATTTCAGCTCGGGGAAATAGTCTCTGAGAGTCCACCCTATCTATTTCTCTCAACATTTTATAAACCTCTATCAGGTCGCCTCTCAACCTCTGTCTTTCCAGGGAGAAGAGTCCCAGCTCCCTCAACCTATCTTCATAAGGCCTGCCTCCCAATCCAGGCAGCATCCTTGTAAATCTCCCCTACAAATAGCTTCCACATCCTTCCTATAGTGAGAACTGCACACAGTACTCCAAGTGGGGTCTGACAAGGGTCTTATAAAGTTGCAGCATTACCTCCTGACTCCTAAACTCAATCTCCTCGAAAAGCTTCTCCACCACTGATATCAAGCTCACTGGTCTATAATTTCCTGGATTATCCCGGCTTTCTTTCTTAATCAAGGGAACAACTCTGAACCTTTCCTGTAGTCAAAGAGGATGTGAAGATATCTGTTAAGGCCCTGCTGTTTCTCCCCTTGCCTCTTGCAGTAACCTGGAATAGATGCCATCTGGCCCCAGGGACTTGTCTACCAGAATAGCGGGTTATAGATAGGTCTGTGGATTGGTAGATGTGATCGACGCAACTCGTGGGCCAAAGGGCCTGTTGTGCTGTATTGTTCTATGTTAATGTAATTTGGGATATTTAACAGTTTCTCCTTCGATATATTGACATTCTCTCGAGTGTTCACATACCTATCTCTGATCTCAATATCCATCATGTCCTTCTCCTTGATGAATATCAATACAAAGTATTTATTAAGGATCTCACCCACTTCCTATGGCTCCACGCATGGACTTGCGGATAGTGAGGAGCATTGTCAGGTGATGCAGCAGGGCATAGATAGGCTGGTAGCTTGGGTAGACAGATAGCAGATGGAATTCAATCCTGATAAATGTGAGGTGATGCATTTCAGGAGAAAGAATGTAGGGGGGAGGTATATGATAAAGGGTAGACTTATTAAGAGTATAGAAACGCAGAGGGACCTGGGGGTGCAGGTGAACAAGTCTCTGAAGGTGGCAGAACAAGTGTAGAAGGCTGTGAAGAAAGCTTATGGTATGTTAGCCTTTATAAGAAGGGGTATAGAGTACAAGAGCTGGCCTTTAATGTTGCAGTTGTATAAAACGTTGGTTAGATCTCATTTGGAATACTGCGTCCAGTTCTGGTCGTCCTACTACCGGAAGGACGTGGAGAGTCTGGAGAGAGTGCAGAGGAGGTTTACCAGGATGCTGCCTGGAATGGAAGGTCTGAGTTACGAGGAGAGGTTAGGCAAATTGGGACTGTTTTCCTTAGAAAGACGTAGACTTAGGGGAGATCTAATAGAGGTGTACAAGATTATGAGGGGTATAGATAGAGTAAACAGGGTTAAGCTTTTTCCTAGGATGGACTCAAATAGCACGAGGGGTCACGGGCTTAGGGTGAGAGGGGGTAAGGTATAATTTGGATGCTGGTGGGAGTTTTTTCACACTGAGGGTGGTGGGGGTATGGAATGTGCTGCCACGTAAAGTGGTGGAGGCAGGTACTCTGGAGTTATTTAAGAAATACTTGGATGGGCACATGAACAGAATGGGAATGGAAGGGTATAGATAACTGATTAAAATAGGGATCATGAGCCTTGGGAGTCCCTGGGAAGTGTGTAAATAGATGATGATATTGATGTACTTGTTTTTATCCTACAGGTGCTTTGGTCCACCTTGTTGTTTAACAAGGGGCATACACGCGATGGGTCATGAGAGGGCTGCTCTTGGATTTTTTTTTTAGAGTATCCTAGTGCTTCACGTCGTTAGTGTACGCTTGACTTGGACCATTTGATGGGCAACACAACAGCTCAGTGACTATCGCTGTGCTGTGCAGATACATGGATTTGGGACTGTGTCTTTGGGAGTTTGCGCATTCTCCCAGTGCTTGCGTGGGTTTTCTCCGGGTGCTCCGGTTTCCTCCCACACCCCCAAAGATGTGCTCTTAGGCTAATTGGCAAAACAAATTCTCCCTAAATTGTCTCAAATTTGTTTTTTAATCCATAGATCTATAAACATGGACAGGGATCATGGGTAGAGGTGGGAACATCAGGGTGGTAGCGCAGGCTCATTGTGCCGAAGGGCCTGTTTCCTGTGCTGTTTTGTTCTTTGTTCATAACCTCTCTCCACTGTTCTTCAATAGGCCTGCTCTTTCCCTTACACCCTGTTTGCTCCTAATAGACGCATGAAAAACTTTGACTCTGTTTGTTAAAGACATTTCACAACCCCTTTTAGTCGTCCTAATTCTGCGTGACATCAAGACCGTACAGTTACTTCAGTCTTGTTGAATTGAAGAATTGAAGGATGCCCCACATGCAGCCAGCTCTGCCAGCTCATTGTGAAAGGTTGCCCCAAGTCTTCAAAGGAATTTCTCACAAGCTCTGCACATCCTTCTCTGAGAGAGAGAGAGAGGAGTTAACAACACAAACTGATACTGCGTGGCTTGTGATTTGCTATCCCCATCTCGCTCAGGTACAGCCCAGGATCTTGACATAGGGCACTTGGGATGGAAGGAACCAGACACAGGGCAGAAAAATCCCTAAACTGGAGCCATGGGGAGGGCAGTATCCAGATGGTAAAAGCCATAACCCACGGCCAATAGCCATGTGGTCTGCTCTGAGCGCGCTCATATTGATCAAACCATTCACTGACTGCAGGTACCAGGATGGCACATAGACCAACACGATACCCAGACACCCAGCTGCCAATCTCGGCCTCCTATTGCCAATGGAAACAGAGGCCCCTCCAAAAGGTGATATAGCTGGTTCTACGGACACTGGATACACGGATACCTGTTGCCATTCACACTGAGTTCACCATCCCAAGGGTATTGTCAAATGGCAGACAGAAACCCAGGGCACGTGAACAAACTACAAACAGGACAATCTGATTAACTAGTCTACAAATGGACTTTGCTTTTTTGAGGGGAAAGAGCAGGGGGAATGAGGGGGGGCGGGATGAGGGGGGTAGATGAGGGGGGGATGAGGGGAGAGATGAGGGGATGGGGGTGGGGGGGGGGAATGAGACGTGATGGGTTATACAGCGACAGCAGTTCAGGTTGCATTTTGCACAATATAAATAGTTACTTGTTGTTAATCTGTTTAACTGCGGATTCTGGAATTAGTTTACACCTTACAACTGTCCATTTACATTATTACACCTCGGTACAACCAGTTATCCCAAATTAAATGGGGAAGATGTGGACCAAATGGTCACAAAAGAGGCATAAAAGAGGTCACGTACTGGGGACACGGGAGTCTTCCTGGGACGCGGAAAGACACAGCAGCTCAGCGTTGGCTAGTCGCTGGTCATTAGTTACTGCAATTAATCACCCATCACTCGTTTTCTCTCTCTTCCCCTCTGCCCCACGCTCCAATCTCCCCCTGCCCCACGCACGACTCTCGCTCTCTCTGTCTGCCTCTCTCTCTCTCTCCAGGCAGCATGGTGGTTAGCATGGGTTTGATTCCTGGCTTGGGTCACTGTGCAGAGTTTACACATTCTCTCCATGTCTGTGTGGGTTTCCTTCGGGAGCTCCAGTTTCCTCCCACAGTCTGAAAGATGTGCTGGTTAGGGTGCATTGGCCATGCTAAATTCTCCCTCAGTGTATGCCGGAGTGTGGTGATAGAGATTTTCACAGTAACTTCATTGTAGTGTTAATGTAAGCCTACTTGTGACTAATAAATAAACTTTGTATTATTCACTCAGTCCCCCCCTCTCTCTGTCCTTCTCTCTCCTTTTCTCTCTCCCTCCATCTCCCTCTCTCTCTCCCTCCGTCTCCTCCCTCTCTCTCCCTCTTCCTCCCCCGTCTCCCTCTCTCACCTTCACACTCCGCAGTTGAACAGAATTTGAAATCGATACGAGGTCCAACACAGTCTCTTCCTCCATTGGCTGGAGCTGGCTTTGAACAGTCACGTGATCTCATCATGTGGCCAATCCCACCGCAGCTCCGGGAACAGGGAGTCCAGGGGCTCCAATTGGTAAACTGACCGTCAACAACACAGGCGGAGAAAGAGCAAAGCAGCTGAGCATTTCTACAAGAACTGAATCAGAAAACGGGAAGGTTAATGGAGCCGAACAGATACTCACCACTCACCCCCATCCTGCTGGCCCCAAACAACCTGCCCCCACCCACCAAACACCCGGCGCTCTCCCCACCGACACCCCAGTCCCTCCCCCGCATTCTCCCCGAAAACAGAATGAGAGCAAGGAGGTTAGCACCCAAATACAGAAGGATTGTAGGCAGTACGAGATGGAGGATATTCAGGGGATGGAGAAGGGAAGCGCCCAGACTGAGGGTCTGAGGTGTGTCTATTTTAACACCAGGAGTGTAGTGAATAAAGTGGATGAGCTCAGGGCCTGGATTGCTGCTTGGAAATGTGATGTGGTGGCCATTACAGAGACTTGGTTGTCTCAGGGACAGGACTGGGTACTTCAGGTGGCGGGATTTAGATGCTTCAGGAAGGACAGGGTTGGGGGCAAAAGAGGTGATGGAGTGGCACTGTTGCTCAGGGACAGTGTCACAGCTGTAGAGAAGAAGCATGCTGTGGAGGGACTGTCTACGGAGTCTCTGTGGGTGGAAGTTAGCAACAGCAAGGGGTCTATAACATATAGAACATAGAACATAGAACATTACAGCACAGAACAGGCCCTTCGGCCTTCGATGTTGCGCCGACCAATATAAAAAGCAATGCCCCTCCAAACTAAACCATTCCCTTCTCTTCCATATACTTATCAACTCACCTCTTAAATGCCACCAAACTTGGCGCATCTACAACTGCTGCAGGCAGGGCATTCCACTCCCGAACCACCCTTTGGGTAAAGAACATACCTCTGATATCCGTCCTATAACTATCACCCCTTAATTTAAAGCTGTGTCCCCTCGTGCTAGCTTTTTCCATCCTAGGAAAAAGGCTATCAATGTCCACCCTATCTAAACCTCTAATCATCTTATATGTTTCGATTAGTTCCCCTCTTAGCCGCCTCCTTTCTAACGAAAACAACCTCAAATCCCTCAGCCTCTCTTCATAAGACCTGCCCTCCATACCAGGCAACATCCTGGTAAACCTCCTCTGTACCCGCTCCAATGCCTCCACATCTTTCTTATAATGCGGGGACCAGAACTGTACACAATACTCCAAGTGCGGCCGCACTAGAGTTTTGTACAGTTGCAACATGACGTTGCGGCTCCGAAATTCAATCCCCTACCAATAAAAGCTAAGACTCCATATGCCTTCTTAACAACCTTCTCGACTTGACTGCCTACTTTCAGGGATCTGTGCACATACAAACCAAGATCCCTCTGTTCATCAAGACTACTAAGAATCCTACCATTAGCCCTATACTCTGCACATTTATTATTTCTGCCATAGTGCATTACCTCACACTTTTCCACATTAAACTCCATTTGCCACCTCTCGGCCCAGCTCTGCAACTTGTCCAAGTCCCGTTTGGTTTGGTTTGGTTGATGATTGGTTTGGGCAAAAGTTTGGGAGGAGGAATTTGGTTTGGGTGACGTTCAGATGGGGAGAGGTTGTGGGAGGGTTTGGTTGGGAGGGTTGATAGTTTGGAGGAGTGTATGAGATGGGTGGTGCTGTGCACGGTAAGATATCATGCTTTCACACTGTGTCTTCTCTCAGGCACTGATGGCTGCCCAGTTGGCTTGGTCTATGTGGATTGTGCCAATAAATGTCCTCGGGCCTGTCTAGATTTCCAGAGTGGGATAGTTTGTTCCGATGCGGGAATGTGTGAAGCTGGCTGTCGGTGTCCTCATGGTGAGTATTTTGAATCATTCTGCCATTGGTAATGGGATAAAGGGCAAGGAGGCCAAACACAGAATTGCATTGCTGGAAGTGGAATCATGGGAAATCAGATGTCCGTGACCTCAGGATAGCCCAAAAATCTTCATTGCCAATAAATTGCTGGGCCCACCACATGACAACACCACATGATACTCGAGCTAACGACCTTTACGTGATCTGTATCCCTTGTTTCACTGTTTATTCATGCATTTCTGTCAGGTGGGTGGGAGCTCAGAACGTTTTTTTTCTCTATGATTCTATGACCTGATGAAGGAACAGCCAGTTCTGAAAGTAGGTGTTGTGTGCTACAAATAAATCTGTTGGACTTTAACCTGATGTTGTGAGATTTCTTACTGTGTTTACCCCTGTCCAAAGCCAATATCTCCATATTATTCATGCATCTGTCAAGATGTCTCTAAAACATTGCTATTGTATCTACTCTGGAAGCCTATTCCAGACACTTACCACCCTCTGTGTAAACAACATGCTTCTCACATCTCCTCTAAACTTTCACTTTCTCACCTTTAGCCTGTGCGCCCCCCCCCGACTAATTGACTCTTTCACCCTGGGAAAAAGCTTCTGAATATCCACTCTGTCCATGCCTCTCATAATCTTGTAGACTCTATCAGGCCTCCCATAATCTCTGTTGTTCCAGTGAGAACAAACCAAGTTTCTTCAACCTCTCCTCATAGCTAATGCCCTCCATACCAGGGAACATCCTGGTAAATATATTCTGTGCCCTCTCCAAAGCCTCCACATCCTTCTGGTAGTGTGGCAACCAGAATTGAACACAATATTCCAAGTGCAGCCTAACTAAGGTTCTATAAAGCTGCAACATGACTTGTCAATTTTTAAACTCAATGCCCCGGCCGATGAAGGCAAGCATATCCAAATGGTTTTTTGGCTACCTTCTCCACCTGTTTGTCATTTTTGGGGAATTGTGAATCTGGCATAGATTCACATAGAACATAGAACACTACAACACAAATGGGCCCTTCGGCCCACAAGTTAGAACATAGAACATAGAACACTACAGCACAAACAGGCCCTTCAGCCCACAAGTTGTGCCGAACACATCAAAACCTACCCAGCCATAGACCTATCTATAACCCCCAATCCCATTGGATCCCATATACCCATCCAGAAGTCTTTTAAAAGACCCCAGCGAGTTCGCCTCGACCACCACCGACGGCAGCCGATTCCATTCACTCACCACCCTCTGAGTGAAAAACTTTCCCCTAGCATCCCCTCTGTACTTGCTTCCCTGCACCTTAACTCTGTGCCCTCTCGTCGCGACCATTTCAGCCCTGGGAAATAGTCTCTGAGAGTCCACCCAATCTATTCCTCTCAACATCTTGTAAACCTCTATCAGGTCGCCTCTCAACCTTCGTCTCTCCAGGGAGAACAGTCCCAGCTCCCTCAACCTGTCTTCATAAGGCATGCCTCCCAATCCAGGCAACATCCCTGTAAATCTCCTCTGCACCCTTTCAATAGCTTCCACGTCCTTCCTATACTGAGGCGACCAGAACTGCGCACGATCATGAGTTGCGCCGATCATACCCATACCTACTAGGTTATAGAACTACCTGTAACTCCCAAGCCCATTTAATCCCACGTACTCATCCAGAAGTCCTTTGAAAGACCACAGAACATAGAACATTACAGCGCACTACAGGCCCTTCGGCCCTCGATGTTGCGCCGGCCAGTGGACCCTCTAACCTAAACTATTCCAATATCATCCATATGCCTATCCACCGAACATTTGAATGCCCCCAAAGTAGGCGATTCCACAACTGCTGCAGGCAGAGCATTCCACGCCCTCACCACCCTCTGTGTAAAGAACGTGCCTCTGACATCCGTCCTATAACTACCACCTCTTAATTTAAAGTTATGTCCCCTCTTGTTGGTCATCATCATCCGAGAAAAAAGGCTCTCACTATCCACCCTATCCAATCCCTTGATCATCTTATATGCCTCAATTAGGTCACCGCGTAGCCTTCTTCTCTCTAATGAAAATAACCTCAGGTCCCTCAGCCTTTCCTCATAAGGCCTTCCCACCATACCAGGCAACATCCTGGTAAACCTCCTCTGCACCCTTTCCAATGCTTCCACATGGCCATTTCAGAGACTTGGGTAGAGCAGGGACAGGAATGGATGTTGCAGGTTCCGGGGTACAAATGCTTTAGTCGGAGTAGAGAAGGAGGTAGAAGGGGGGGAGGAGTGGCGTTATTGGTCAAAGACTGTATCACGGTGATAGAAAAGAAGTTTGATGAGGACTTGTCTGTTGAGGTAGTATGGGCTGAGATTAGAAACAGGAGAGGAGAGGTCACCCTGTTGGGAGTCTTTTACAGACCTCCTAATAGTTCTAGAGAGGTGGAGGAAAGGATTGCGAAGTCAATTCTGATTAGGAGTGAAAGTAGTAGGGTAGTTGTGATGGGGGACTTTAACTTTGCTAATATTGATTTCGGTGACGAGTGGTGTGCCTCAGGGGTCTGTTTTGGGGCCCCTGCTGTTTGTGATTTTTATAAATGATCTGGATGAGGGTATTGAGGGATGGATCAGTAAATTTGCAGATGATACTAAAGTTGGTGGTGTGGTAGATAGTGAAGAGGGGTGTTTTAGTTTACAGAGTGACTTGGACAAGTTGCAGAGCTGGGCCGAGAGGTGGCAAATGGAGTTTAATGTGGAAAAGTGTGAGGTAATGCACTTGGCAGGAACAATAAATGTGTAGAGTATAGGGCTAATGGTAGGGCTCTTAATAGTGTTGAGGAACAGAAGGATCTTGGTGTATGTGTCAATAGATCCCTGAAAGTAGGCAGTCAAGTGGATAAAGTTGTTAAGAAGGCATATGGAGTCTTAGCTTTTATTGGTAGGGGGATTGAATTAGAGCCGCAGCATCATGTTGCAGCTGTACAAAACTCTAGTGCGGCCGCACTTGGAGTATTGTGTGCAGTTCTGGTCGCCACATTATAAGAAAGATGTGGAGGCATTGGAGAGGGTACAGAGGATGTTTACCAGGATGTTGCCTGGTATGGAGGGCAGGTCCTATGAGGAGAGGTTGAAGGATTTGAGGTTGTTTTCGTTAGAAAGGAGGCGGCTAAGAGGGGATCTTATTGAAGCATATAAGATGATTAGAAGTTTAGATAGGGTGGACAGTGATAGCCTTTTTTCCTAGGATGGAGAAGGCTAGCACGAGGGACACCGCTTTAAATTAAAGGGGTATGAGTTATAGGACGGATATCAGAGGTAGGTTCTTTACTCAAAAGTGATTAGGGAGTGGATGCCCTGCCTGCAGCTGTTGTCAGATGCGCCAAGTTTGGTGGCGTTTAAGAGGTTAGTTGATAAGTATATGAAGAGAAGGGAATGGTTTAGTTAGGAGGGGCATTGCTTTTTTTTTTGGTCGGCACAACATCGAAGGCCGAAGGGCCTGTTCTGTGCTGTATTGTTCTATGTTCTATGTTCTATCTTTCTTATAATGCGGCAACCAGAACTGTACGCAATACTCCAAGTGCGGCCGCACCAGAGTTTTGTACAGTTGTAACATAACCTCACGGCTCCTAAATTCAATCCCTCTACCAATAAAAGCTAACACACCGTACGCCTTCTTAACAACTTTATCAACCTGGGTGCCAACTTTCAAAGACCTATGTACTTGTACCCCAAGATCCCTCTGCTCGACAACATTATTAAGGGTCCTTCCATTAGCCCTATATTTCATATGCCTGTTATTCCTACCAAAGTGAATCACCTCACACTTATCCGTATTGAATTCCATTTGGCACCTCACAGCCCAGCTCTGCAACCTATCTATGTCCCTCTGCAAACTGTAACATCCATCCTCGTTGTCTACAACTCCCCCCACTTTGGTATCGTCAGCAAATTTACTAATCCAACCCTCTACACCCTCATCTAGGTCATTTCTAAAAATGACAAACAGCAGTGGCCCCAAAACAGATCCTTGAGGTACACCACTTGTAACTGCACTCCAGGTTGAATATTTCCCATCAACCACCACCCTCTGTCTTCTATCAGCTAGCCAATTCCTAATCCAAACTGCTAAATCACCTTCAATCCCATGCATCTGCACTTTCTGCAGTAGCCTACCATGGGGAACCTTATCAAATGCTTTGCTAAAATCCATATACACTACATCAACTGCCTTACCCTTATCTACCTCTTTGGTCACCTCCTCAAAAAACTCAATAAGGTTTGTGAGGCACGACCTACCCTTCACAAAACCGTGCTGACTATCCCTAATCAATTTATTTCTCTCTAGATGCTTATAAATCCTATCCCTTATAATTCTTTCCAAGACCTTGCCCACAACAGAAGTCAGGCTCACCGGTCTATAATTACCAGGATGGTCCCTACTCCCCTTTTTGAACAAAGGGACAACATTTGCCATCCTCCAGTCTTCCGGCACTATACCTGTAGCTAATGACGACATGAAGATCAAAGTCAAAGGCTCTGCAATCTCCTCTCTAGCCTCCCAGAGAATCCTGGGGTAAATCCCATCTGGCCCAGGGGACTTATCAATTTTCATACCCTCAAGATTCGCTAACACCTCCTCCTTATGAAACTCTTATAGGACGGATGTCAGAGATAGGTTGTTTACCCAGAGGGTGGTAAGGTTATGGAATGCCCTGTCTGCTGCAGTTGTAGATGCGCCAAGTTTGGTGGTGTTTAAGAGGTTAGTAGATAAGTTTATGGATGAAAAGGGAATGGTTTAGGTTAGAGGGTCATTGCTTTTTGTTAATTGGTCGGCGCAACATCGAAGGCTGAAGGGCCTGTTCTGCGCTGTAATGTTCTATGTTCTAGTAGAGGTCTACCCTTTATCATATACCTCCCCTCTACATTCTTTCTCCCGAAATGCATCACCTCACATTTATCAGGATTGAATTCCATCTGCCATCTATCTGCCCAAGCTACCAGCCTATCTATGTCCTGCTGCATCGCCTGACAATGCTCCTCACTATCCACAAGTCCAGCCATCTTTGTATCGTCTGCAAACTTGCTGATCACTCCACTTACTCCCTCTTCCAAGTCATTTATATATATTACAAATAGAAGAGGTCTCAGTACCGAGCCCTGCGGAATACCACTAGTGACCGACCTCCAGCTTCTTTACACAGAGGATGGTGAGGGCGTAGAATGCCCTGCCTGCAGCAGTTGTGGACTCGCCTACTTTGGGGGCATTCAAATGTTCGGTGGATAGGCATATAGAACATAGAACATAGAACACTACAGCACAAACAGGCCCTTCGGCCCACAAGTTGCGCTGAACACATCAAAACCTACCCAGCCATAGACCTATCTATAACCCCCAATCCCATTGGATCCCATATGCTCATCCAGAAGTCTTTTAAAAGACCCCAGCAAGTATAGAACATAAAACATAGAACATTACAGCACAGAACAGGCCCTTCGGTCTCCGATGTTGCGCCGACCAATATAAAAAGCAATGCCCCTCCAAACTAAACCATTCCCTTCTCTTCCATATACTTATCAACTAAGCTCTTAAACGCCACCAAACTTGGCGCATCTACAACCGCTGCAGGCAGGGCATTCCACTCCCGAACCACCCTTTGGGTAAAGAACCTGCCTCTGATATCCGTCCTATAACTATCACCCCTTAATTTAAAGCTGTGTCCCCTCGTGCTAGCTTTTTCTATCCTAGGAAAAAGGCTATCACTGTCCATGTATGGATGATATTGGAATATCATCCATAGCGAGTTAGAGGGTCCACTGGCCAGCGCAACATCGAGGGCCGAAGGGCCTGTACTGCGCTGTAATGTTCTATGTTCTATGTTCCAGCTGGAAAAACACCCTTCCACTATTACTCTCTGTCTCCTATTACCAAGCCAGTTACTTATCCATCTCGCTAACTGTCCTTGTATCCCATTTGCCTTGACTTTCTCAACTAACCTCCCATGAGGGACTTCGTCAAACGCCTTACTAAAATCCAT
This sequence comes from Sphyrna mokarran, assembly GCA_024679065.1. Taxonomy (NCBI): domain Eukaryota; kingdom Metazoa; phylum Chordata; class Chondrichthyes; order Carcharhiniformes; family Carcharhinidae; genus Sphyrna; species Sphyrna mokarran. Next base: position 640,857 of record JAGIQG010000007.1, on the reverse strand, counting down.
ATAGACGACATCAACGGCTCGCCCTTCGTCCACCGTTTTCGTCACCTCCTCAAAAAATTCTACCAGATTTGTAAGGCACGACCTCCCCTTAACAAATCCATGCTGCGGATCCCTAATCAGATTGCAACGCTCTAAGTGCCTATACATCCTGTCTCTAAGAATCCCCTCCAACAGCTTCCCTATGGCAGATGGACTTCAACACAGATAAATGTGTAGTGGTCCACTTTGGCAGGACCAATGGGATGGAGTACAATATCAAGGAAAGGACTCTTAGCTGTGTTGAGGAACAGATGAACCTTGAGATCTGGGTTCATAGGTCTCTTAAACTGGCCTCGCAGGTGGAGGATGTGATCAAGAAGGCATATGGTGTACTGGCCTTCATTAATCGAGGGATTGAGTTCAGGAGTCAGGAGGTAATGCTGCAACTTTATAAGATCGTTGGAGTACTGTGTGCAGTTCTGGTCGCCTCACTACAGGAAGGATGTGAAAGCTATTGAGAGAGTGCAGAGGAGATTTAGAAGGATGTTGCCTGGATTGGGAGGCATGCCCTATAAGGATAGGTTGAGGGAGTTAGGTCTCTTCTCCTTAGAGAGACCAAGATTGAGAGGCGATGTGATAGATATTTATAAAATGTTGAGAGGAGTAGATCGGGTGGATTCTCGGAGACTATTTCCCAGCACTGCAATGGTGCCCACGAGAGAACACAGGTTTAAGGTGCTGGGGAGTAAGTACTGAGGAGATGTTAGAGGTAGGTTTTTCACTGAGAGGGTGGTGTGTGAATGGAATCGGCTGCTGTCACTGGTGTGGAGGCGAACTCGCTGGGGTCTTTTACATAGAACATAGAACATAGAACAATACAGCACAGAACAGGCCCTTCGGCCTTCGATGTTGTGCCGACCAAAATAAAAAGCAATGCCCCTCCTAACTAAACCATTCCCTTCTCATCCATATACTTATCAATTAACCTCTTAAACGCCACCAAACTTGGCGCATCTACAACAGCTGCAGGCAGGGCATTCCACTCCCTAATCACTCTTTGAGTAAAGAACCTACCTCTGATATCCGTCCTATAACTCATACCCCTTAATTTAAAGCTGTGTCCCCTCGTGCTAGCTTTCTCCATCCTAGGAAAAAGGCTATCACTGTCCACCCTATCTAAACCTCTAATCATCTTATATGCTTCAATAAGATCCCCTCTTAGCCGCCTCCTTTCTAACGAAAACAACCTCAAATCCTTCAACCTCTCTTCATAGGACCTGCCCTCCATACCAGGCAACATCCTGGTAAACCTCCTCTGTACCCTCTCCAATGCCTCCACATCTTTCTTATAATGTGGCGACCAGAACTGCACACAATACTCCAAGTGCGGCCGCACTAGAGTTTTGTACAGTTGCAACATGATGCTGCGGCTCCTAAATTCAATCCCCCTACCAATAAAAGCTAAGACTCCATATGCCTTCTTAACAACTTTATCCACTTGACTGCCTACTTTCAGGGATCTATTGACACATACACCAAGATCCTTCTGTTCCTCAACACTATTAAGAGCCCTACCATTAGCCCTATACTCTACACATTTATTGTTCCTGCCAAAGTGCATTACCTCACACTTTTCCACATTAAACTCCATTTGCCACCTCTCGGCCCAGCTCTGCAACTTGTCCAAGTCACTCTGTAAACTAAAACACCCCTCTTCACTATCTACCACTCCACCAACTTTAGTATCATCTGCAAATTTACTGATCCACCCCTCAATACCCTCATCCAGATCATTTATAAAAATTACAAACAGCAGGGGCCCCAAAACAGACCCCTGAGGCACACCACTCGTCACCGAACTCCACGATGAATATCTCCCATCAACCACCACCCTCTGTCTTCTATCTGCCAGCCAATTCCTAATCCAATTAGCTAAATCACCCTCTATTCCACACATCTGCATTTTCTGTAGAAGTCTTCCATGGGCCACCTTATCAAACGCCTTACTAAAGTCCATATATACTACATCAACCGCCTTACCCCCATCCACCTCTGGTCACTTTCTCAAAAAACTCAATGAGGTTAGTAAGGCATGACCTACCCTTCACGAAACCATGCTGACTATCCCCAATCAATTCATTTCTCTCTAAATAACTATAAATCCTATCCCTAATAATTCTCTCCAATACCTTGCCCACAACAGAAGTAAGACTCACTGGCCTATAATTCCCTGGAAGGTCTCTCTTCCCCTTCTTAAACAATGGGACCACATTCGCTATCCTCCAGTCCTCCGGAACCACACCCGTAACCAACGACGACCTGAAGATCAGAGCCAGAGGCTCTGCAATCTCCTCTCTTGCCTCCCAGAGAATCCTAGGGTAAATCCCGTCCGGCCCAGGGGACTTATCCAACTTCAAACCCTCGAGAATTTCTAACACATCCTCCCTATCTACTACAATACTCCCCAATTTGCAACCCTGTACCTCAGTGCTCTCCACAGCTACATTTCCAGCACTCTGCGTGAATACCGAAGAGAAATATTTATTCAGTGCCTCACCAATCTCTTCAGGCTCCACGCACAACTTCCCACTGCTGTCTATGACTGGCCCTAATCTTGCCCTAACCAATCTTCTATTCTTAACATATCGAAAGAAAGCTTTAGGATTCTCCTTAATCCTATCAGCCAACATCTTCTCGTGTCCCCTCTTAGCTCTCCTCAATTCACTTTTTACCTCCTTCCTAGCTAATCTATAGCTATCCATTGCACTACCTGAGCCTTCAAGCCTCATCCTGACATAAGCCTCCTTTTTCTTCTTAACCAGCAAATCAACTCTTTTCGTACACCAAGGCTCTCTTACTCGTCCATTTCCTCCCTGCCTGACAGGGACATACTTATCAAGGACTCTCAGCAGCTGCTCCTTGAATAAGCACCACATTCCAGATGTTCCCAGTCCCTGTAGTTCCCTAGTCCAATCTACGCACCCTAATTCTCTCCTGATGGCCTCATAATTACCCTTCCCCCAGCTATAACTACAGCCCCCAGCTTCATGCCTATCCCTGTCCATCACTAAGGTGAACGTAACCGAATTTTAAAAGACTTCTGGGTGAATACATGGGATTTAATGGGATTGAGAGTCATAGTTACACCTGGGTAGGTAGGGATATGATCGGCGCAACTTGTGGGCCAAAGGGCCTATTTGTGCTGTAGTGTTCTATGTTCTATGATTAGTTCAGATGGGACACTTTTTGTACAGTCCCAATCCAGGCAACATCCTTGTAAATCTTTGTACAGTCTGTGCAAGAGAGTTTCCTGACACAATATGTGGATAAGCTGACAAGAGATAGGGCCACATTGGACTTGGTACTGGATAATAAAGCAAGCCAAGCGTTAGATGTTGCTAGGGGGCATAACTTTAAGGTTCATGGTGGGAGATAAAGGATGGACATCCAAGGTAGATTCTTCACTCAAAGATTGGTTGGGATGTGGAATATTCTGCCTGCTATGATAGTGGAGTCGGACACTTTAGGAACTTTCAAGCGGTTATTGGATAGGCACATGGAGCACACCAGAATGATAGGGAGTGGAATAGCTTGATCTTGGGTTTGAACATAGCTCAGCACAACATTGAGGGCTGAAAGGCCTGTACTGTGCTGTACTGTTCTATGTCATTGCTTTTTCCTAATTGGTCGGCGCAACATCGAAGGCCGAAGGGCCTGTTCTGTGCTGTAGTGTTCTATGTTCTATTTGTTTGTGGGAGAGCACTTTGGAGATAGTGACTACAATTCGGTATCTTTCATTATTGCAATGGAGAAGGATAGGGTCACAGGGCAGGGCAAGGTTTATTATTGGGACAGGGATAATTATGATGTGATTGGGCAAGAATTAGGGAGCATAAGATGGGAACAGAAACTGTCAGGTATGGGCACAAACAAAAAGTGGAGCTTTTTCAAGGAATAAATACTGCGAGTCCTTGATAGGTATGTCCCTGGCAGGCAGGGAGGGATTGTCTTGTCAAGAGGGAAAAGGAAGCATGTGTAAGGATGAGGAAACAAGGTTCAGTTGTGTCGCTTGAGGGTTACAAGATAGCTCAGAATGAGTTTAAACAGCTAGAACAGCTAGGAGGAGGCATGAGAATTCCTTGGCAGGTTGGATAAAGGGAAAACCCCAAGGCTTTTTACTCTTGTGTGAGAAATAAAAGAACGACCAGTGTGAGGTTTGGCCAGTCAAGGATAGTAGTGGGAACTTGTGCATGGAGTCAGAAGAGATAAGTGACGCGTTGAATAAATATTTTTCTTCAGTGTTCACTAAGGAGAGGGACCATGTTTTTGAGGATGAGAGTGTGATACAGGCTGATAGGATGGAGGAAATAGATGTTCTGAGGGAAGATGTATTCGCAATTTTGAAAAACCCGAGGGTGGATAAGTCCCCTCGGCCAGATGGGATCTATCCTAGGACACTTTGGAAGGAAGGGATAAGATTACAGAGCTTTCAGCTTTGATCTTTGGGTCCTTACTGTCCACAGGGATCGTGTCAAAGAACTGGAGAGTGGCAAATGTTGTTTCTCTCTTCAAGAAAGGAAATAGAAATGACCGTGGTAATTGTAGGCCAATTAGTCTTACTTTGGTGATTGGTAAATTCATGAGGGACAGGATTTATGACCATTTGGAAAAATGCAGCTTAATCCAGGATAGTCAACACGATTTCGTGACGGGTAAGTCTTGCCTCACAAATTTGATTGAATTCTTTGAAGAGGTAATTAAGTGTGTAGATGAAGCAGTTGATGTTGTATACATGGATTTAAGTAAGGTGTTTGATAAGGTTATCTATGGTAGGCTCATGAAGAAACTAAGGAGGTGTGGGATAGAAGGAAATTTGACCGATTGGATAAGTAACTGGATGTCTCACAGAAGACTTGTTTCCATGCTATATATCTTGCTGAGTGTATGACGCATAAGGGTTGTGAACATTACAACAACACTTTTAGATAGTGAAGAGGGGTGTTATAGTTTGCAGAGGGACTTAGACAAGTTGCAGAGCTGGGCCGAGAGGTGGCAAATGGAGTTTAATGTGGAAAACTGTGAGGTAATGCACTATGGCAGAAATAATAAATGTGTAGAGTATAGGGCAAATGGTAGGATTCTTAGTAGTCTAGATGAACAGAGGGATCTTGGTGTGTATGTGCATAGATCCCTGAAAGTAGGCAGTCAGGTCGAGAAGGTTGTTAGGAAGGCATATGGAGTCTTGGCTTTTATTGGTAGAGGGATTGAATTTCGGAGCCGCAACGTCATGTTGCAACTGTACAAAACTCTAGTGCGGCCGCACTTGGAGTATTGTGTGCAGTTCTGGTCCCCACATTATAAGAAAGATGTGAAGGCATTGGAGAGGGTACAGAGGAGGTTTACCAGGATGTTGCCTGGTATGGAGGGCAGGTCTTATGAAGAGAGGCTGAGGGATTTGAGGTTGTTTTCGTTAGAAAGGAGGCGGCTAAGAGGGGACCTAATCGAAACACATAAGATGATTAGAGGTTTAGATAGGGTGGACAGTGATAGCCTTTTTCCTAGGATGGAAAAAGCTAGCACGAGGGGACACAGCTTTAAATTAAGGGGTGATAGTTATAGGACGGATATCAGAGGCAGGTTCTTACCCAAAGGGTGGTTCGGGAGTGGAATGCCCTGCCTGCAGCAGTTGTAGATGCGCCAAGTTTGGTGGCGTTTAAGAGGTTAGGATAAATATTTATAATGATCATTTATAATGATCTGAGAGGTATGAGGATGGATCAGAAATTTGCAGATGAACTAAAGTGTGGAGGGTAGATAGTGAAGAGGGGTGTTATAGTTTACAGAGACTGGACAAGTGCGAGCGGGCCGAGAGGTGGCAAAGGAGTTTAATGTGGAAAGGTGAGGTAATGCACGGCAGGAACAATAAATGTGTAGAGTATAGGGCTAATGGTAGGGCCTTAATAGTGTGAGGAACAGAAGGATCTGGGTATGTGTCAATAGACCCTGAAAGAGGCAGTCAAGTGGTAAAGTTGTTAAGAAGGCTATGGAGCTTAGCTTTTATGGAGGGGATTGAATTTAGAGCCGCAGCATCATGTTGCAGCTGTACAAAACTCTAGTGCGCCGCACTGGAGTATGTGTGCAGTTCTGGTCGCCACATAAAGAAAGATGTGGAGGCATTGGAGAGGTCAGAGGAGTTTACCAGGATGTTCCTGGTATGGAGGGCAGGTCCTATGAAGAGAGGTTGAAGGATTTGAGGTGTTTTCGTTAGAAAGGAGGCGGCAGGGGGATCTATTGAACTATAAGATAATTAGAGTTTGATAGGGGGACGTGATAGCTTTTTCCAGGATGGAAAAGCTAGCACGAGACAACTTAAATTAAGGGGTATGAGTATAGGACGGATATCAGAGGTAGTTCTTTACTCAAAGAGTGATTAGGGAGTGGAATGCCCTGCCTGCAGCTGTTGTAGATGCGCCAAGTTTGGTGGCGTTTAAGAGGTTAGTTGATAAGTATATGGAGAGAGGGAATGTTAGTTAGGAGGGGCATTGCTTTTATTTGGTCGGCACAACACGAGGCCGAGGGCCTGTTCTGTGCTGTATTGTTCTATGTTCTATGTTCTATAAGTATATGGAAGAGAAGGGAATGGTTTAGTTTGGAGGGGCATTGCTTTTTATATTGGTCGGCGCAACATCGAAGGCCGAAGGGCCTGTTCTGTGCTGTAATGTTCTATGTTCTATGTTCTAACAACATAGAACATAGAACATAGAACATTACAGCGCAGTACAGGCCCTTCGGCCCTCGATGTTGTGCCAGCCAGTGGACCCTCTAACCTAAACTATTCCAATATCATCCATATGCCTATCCACCGACCATTTGAATGCCCCCAAAGTAGGCGAGTCCACAACTGCTGCAGGCAGGGCATTCCACGCTCTCACCACCCTCTGTGTCAAGAACCTGCCTCTGACATCCGTCCTATAACTACCACCTCTTAATTTAAAGTTATGTCCCCTCGTGTTGGTCATCACCATCCGAGGAAAAAGGCTCTCACTATCCACCCTATCCAATCCCTTGATCATCTTATACGCCTCAATTAGGTCACGCGTAACCTTCTTCTCTCTAATGAAAATAACCTCAGGTCCCTCAGCCTTTCCTCATAAGGCCTTCCCACCATACCAGGCAACATCCTGGTAAACCTCCTCTGCACCCTTTCCAATGCTTCCACATCTTTCTTATAATGCGGCAACCAGAACTGTACGCAATACTCCAAGTGCGGCCGCACCAGAGTTTTGTACAGTTGTAACATAACCTCACGGCTCCTAAATTCAATCCCTCTACCAATAAAAGCTAACACACCGTATGCCTTCTTAACAACTTTATCAACCTGGGTGCCAACTTTCAAAGACCTATGTACTTGTACCCCAAGATCCCTCTGCTCGACAACATTATTAAGGTTCCTTCCATTAGCCCTATATTTCATATGCCTGTTATTCCTATCAAAGTGAATCACCTCACACTTATCCGTATTGAATTCCATTTGCCACCTCACGGCCCAGCTCTGCAACCTATCCATGTCCCTCTGCAAACTGTAACATCCATCCTCGCTGTCTACAACTCCCCCCACTTTGGTATCGTCAGCAAATTTACTAATCCAACCCTCTACACCCTCATCCAGGTTATTTAAAAAAATGACAAACAGCAGTGGCCCTAAAACAGATCCTTGAGGTACACCACTTGTAACTGAACTTCAGGTTGAATATTTCCCATCAACCACCACCCTCTGTCTTCTTACAGCTAGCCAATTCCTGATCCAAACTGCTAAATCACCCTCAATTCCATGCCCCCATAGCTTCTGCAATTGCCTACCATGGGGGATCTTATCAAACGCTTCACTGAAATCCATATACACCACCTCAACTGCTTTAGCCTCATCCATCTCTTTGGTCTCTATCTCAAAGAACTCAATAAGGTTTGTGAGGCACAACCTTCACAAAACTGTGCTGACTATCCCTAATCAAATTATTCCTTTCTAGATGATTATAAATCCTATCCCTTATAATCCTTTCCAAAACTTTGCCCACAACAGAAGTAAGGCTCACTGGTCTATAAAAAGAATTATCCTTACTGTTTTTATCCTACAGATGCTTTGGTCCACCTTAGAACATAGAACATAGAACAATACAGCACGGAACAGGCCCTTCGGCCTTCGATGTTGTGCCGACCAAAAATAAAAAGCAATGCCCCTCCTAACTAAACCATTCCCTTCTCATCCATATACTTATCAACTAACCTCTTAAACGCCACCAAACTTGGCGCATCTACAACAGCTGCAGGCAGGGCATTCCACTCCCTAATGCCTTGTTGTCTAACTAGGGGCATACACGCAATGGGTCGTGAGAGGGCTGCTCTTGGATTTTTTTTTGAGAGTATCCTAGTGCTTCACGTCATTAGTGTACGCTTGACCTGGACCATCTGATGGGTAACACGACAGCTCAGTGACCATCGCTGTGCTGTGCAGATACATGGATTTGGGC